>SRMA01025441.1:308578-607176 GCA_007224835.1 Danionella cerebrum | reverse complement strand
AAAAAAAAAAAAAAAAAAAAAAAAAAAAAAAACAAAAACAAAGATAAGGTTAAAACAATGTAAAAAATTTAAAACCATAATAATAATAATAAAAAAAAAAAACACAGGCGAACCTCCCCTCAAGCTGATACACTGTTCCAAGCACTTTTTGTGCCATTGTCCTTTTTGACAGAACTTTGAAAAACACAAGCCATAGCACAGGTATGGTACTATGGTAGTTATGACTTATCACTAGGTGGCACCAATTTGGGGTCTGTAAAAATGAAACTGAAAGACGATTGAGGATTTTCTTACATTTTAATCATATTGCAAATTATGTGTCATAACTCTTGTAATGTTCGTTTAAAGCCAAAAATATCAACGCTGATCATCTTTCTGAAACCTACACATTATATTTGAAATCAATATTAAACAATAAGTAACTCGCATTATTCTTACTTAGTTCAAAACAGCCGGTGTGATTGGCACGTGCACCGGTGCATGTAGAGAGTTTTAGAGAAAGGTTAATAAAGGATGTAGAAATTAATTTGGTTGGGAAATAAAACCTTTAGGTATTATATATGTGTCAGTTCACATTTAAAATGAAACGTGTACATTTCACAATGCTTTAATTGTAGTAAGATCTTCATATGAGAGTGAACAAGTGGTCAAGAAGCAATCAGGATACCTTTATATAGTGGTTTGTGTAAAAAAAAAATATAATAATTGATAAGAATTCTCCAAATGGTTAAATGACATCAAATGAATCCAAAAATTGCACACAATTACAATGAAACATAGCCGTATTTATAGCTGCACACAAGAATAAAGGATATTTTTTTCACTTTAATATCTCCTCTCCAAAAGAGATCTGAAGTAAAAGCCAGTAAATTATAAACAAGCTAATTTTCCTTTGCATCTGGCCTACTGGTGCTTGATTGCTTTGTGAGCGCTGGTAATTGGCAATTAGGGGAGGCCTGGTACACCAATCACAACAGAGAGAAAATGACTCTCCATTCACAAACAAAAGCACATAGCAAGGACAAACAAACAGAGATTGATCAACAAAGCAGATCACATACGACAGTTTATCCTGAAGAAGCAGCATGACAAACTTACGGGACCAGCCAAATGAGGGGTAATAAATTTAACTTTGCATGGACCACATCTGTCATGTCTGCGTCACATCAACATCTGGATTGCATCAGAATTCTGAGATGTATTTTTCTGTTTTTCAGATAAAAAAAAAACCTGAACAAAACAATACTGGGCAAGACCAAATTACAGGATGAAGGAAAATAAACAAACAAAGGAAACTTTGTTAAACAAAACAATAAGACTGATTTAAAAAGATATAACAAAACTATAAAATAAATAACATTATAAAAAATAATATGAAACAAAAGTAATTGTAAGGTTAATAAAAAAAACAACGTATATATATCAGTGTCACGATTAGGTTGTGAACTGAAAGAGAAACAGCAGTGTAGGAGTCTTGGTAAGCTCAGCGTGGCAAGATTGAACTCAGAAGCGAGACACAATGCAGACATACGCCCTATTCAGATGGGACTAGTCTTTAATTCCGTCCGAATCTGCAATGCTGGCAAAATTCCAGACCAAAGTCCTACCGTTTTTCAGCTCGTCTGAGAAATATAACCCATCTGAATATGGATATCTGACTGCAAAACTTGTTTCTTAGGCATATCTATATTATATTTTTTAATTAATAGGTGTTTTTTGTTCTACTTATTTAAAACCAACAAGTGACCAATTACCAACAACTCGAAAAATCCATTAAACAATAAAGATTGTCAATAGTACATTGACTTGCTTGCTTTCTAACTAATAAGCTTAGATGCTCATTCGATTCCAGAGAACAAATCACATTACTCTTTAAATGTAGAAACATTGATCGATGTAAATGGAACATGGCACTCATCTCAAGATGTAATGGCACGTGTTTGCTGATTTCCCTGTGTGCCAATCACTGTCAGCTGTCTCCCATGACGAACAAGACCTTGTTATTCTTTAATGTTGAGTTTTGCAAAAATTCACGTGATGGTGTTCCTTTTTTAATAACAGCTTGATTATTTCATAACACCGGGGTTTTGTGGCCTGTGGTCTTAGCATTGCAAATAATCTCACAAATAGTACAACCTGGCAGCTTAAAAACGTCATAAATGATTACCAAACCACATCTCGAAGGGTCTGCCCTCAACATTATATTCCATACCCCATGGGTTGCTTTACTATGGCAAGAAACAAACGTGATTTGAGGTCTCATGGGGGAAAGTATATCTAAGAGGGTTTGTAGATACAGTTATTTTTTGACAGCCCTGCTCGCAAGGGACTGCAGCTTTGGCGGGAAATATCCACTAATTTGGTAGGTTAGAAATATAATAAAAAGCAGAGATCAGAGTTTGAAAGATGGGTCTTGGAATCTGGTGATATATATATTTAATAGCATTAATATGCTGCCTGCTCTGAGGATGATGACCCAGAAAGAGGCCAAATGAAGGATGGTGAGTGTGAGAGACAGAGTGTGTACAACAGCCGGCTTTGAAAAGTGAAGGGAAAAGTCTTTCGGAGCGTGTTTGTGTACTCTGAGAATGAATGGATGAGCGAGTGGGCCTGCGGAGCGTGAATGAAGGAAGACAGGATGAGGAAAAGAGACACCGCTGGCTTCACACTGGACACATTTTAATAGCGGCTTCCAGAAAAGAGATGAATATTACATGAGCACACAGATTCGCACAAAAAGAGCCTCTGCTTGAATTTCAGGAAATGTTTCATCCCAGTTCAGTTCATTAAACAAATCCTTTTGTGATCTGCGTGAAGATTTAAGGCTGGGATGACTGGCCGCGGACAACCTGATGCTAAATGAGGATGTCTTACACTCGTGAGTGCTTAATCCTGGTCTGCACACAATATTTGGTTCATGAAGTCTAACAGATTTTTCGAGGGATTCTAGGATCGTTCATAAAGCGGCAGGTCATTAAGTGTCTTAATTAGAAACATCCGCCCTTTGTCCTTTCAGTCATGACCTACTGCTCATGACCATAAGTGAGAGCAGCTAAATCGAAATGAGTTTAATCTGTTGGGTTTGCTTGAAAGAATAGGAGCGCTGCCCATCAGAAGAAGTCAGTAGAGGTGGCTACACCTTCTACAGTTGCTATGAAGACCAGAAGAGACAAACAGGACTTTATCTTCTGGAACTGGCTGTGGAAGGGCTGGAGAGGGTGAACTGGGAACTGTGGGAATCCATATCGAACTGTATTTTCACTTTTATTTACTAAATTAGATGCAAAATTCCCAGCCAAGATATGTAAGCCTCATTTAGATTTTCAACCGAGGTGAACTTCAACTGTGTATGGAAGGATTGCAGTGATGCCACTTTCCCCCTTGGCCACACCCCTTTCACTGAGACATGGTGGTGAAACAACCACTAAAATGAGTAAGTTTAATAGCAAAAAGTGCAAAGCTCTGGTTTATTCCGATGATTAAACGAGCAAGTTAAAAAGACTGAGACACGATTGTGACCTCTGTGACTTACTAGATGAACAACTTTCTGAGGATTTAGGTTGTTTCTGATTCCCTAGCCATTTCAACATGTCATATTTGACATATAGCAAAAAATAAAAACATGTACACAATTTGAGCGAAATTATAGTTTTTCAGCCAGTAAAAGCCCTTAAAAATGTACTTTAAAAACACATCTGTAGTGACATATTAAATAATTAATAATATTTCTTCATAGTTGTTGCTTTTATTCTGGGATCAGTGAAAAATACATTTGATATTTCTGTAAAACGATTAAAAACATATAAATATACTTGTAAAACCAGATTTGTGTTTATTTGAATTAATCTGTTGCATGACATATAAAGTATTTTAATATTTAAAGTAAAATGTAAAAGTTAGAAAAAGTTATCTGAGTTAGAAAAACAAGTTGAAGTTATACCACTTGTTTTTCTAACACAGATAAAGTAAAGATAAATAATGAATACTTCAAATATTTAAAACCAACACTTTGAATGTGACTTTTAAAATGACTTTTTCATTTCAAAGTGTTTAAAAAATTATTTAAATCTTTTGTTATATTTTCTCTAAATATGTGTATTTTTTATGTCAAAAAATATTTTTTTAAAGCGTGAACATTTTCCTTAAAGCGTAATCTTCCATTTTAATGGTAAGGTTTCACTTTAAACGGAAGTTGCCTATGGATGTTGTGAGGCATCCAATATGTGAACCAATATGTAACGAAAGCTGTCACTCAGTGTTTTCTACTGCACCTTCAATATGACCCAACCTACTTACTTAAATATGCCATAAAATTATTTTACACAGTTTAGACAATAGCTATTTATGTTTTTCTCACCAAATTTGAAACATAATAGAGCTAAATATTTATAGAAAGGCTTGTAGCTGATTAAAAAACACTATTAAAACAATGATTTATAAAGTATATCTTTCAAGTCTACCCTATAAGAACAAGTATTTTTGAATATTGATTAAAAATAGGTTGCAGCAGGAAGCCGGTCTGTGTTAGTGTGTAATACTCTTAAGTTTCAAGTTCTGTGTTCAGCAGCATGTGATGTTGAACGTGTAAATTATTTTTCTGCAGAAGTGTGAGTAATACGAATGCAATACCTGTATATATAATAGGATGACTGCATACCTGATTAGATTCTCCAAGCATCCCATGTTAGAATGCACCCATTGAGGTATAACTAACAAAACCAGCACAAATCAAAACAAAGCAGACGTTTCTTTTTTTCTCCCTGAACCAAGAATATCCAGGACGGCTGCTGTAAGCGAGATTGTCAGAATGTGAAAATGAACATGTGCACATTTATTATTTAAGGCCTAATTAAACGCAGGGTCACTGCGGCAGCCTCACTTCTGTGACTGAGACTTTTCATTAGGTTTGGTTGTCATACACTGCGGGCCCAGGGTCATCTTGGGCCTCCATCAAATCCAAACCATAATCCTAATGAAAAGTCTGATTTAGACGAAAGGGTGTCAGGGTTGGTAGAAGGATAAGCCGAGCACTCGAATGCAGAAATATGTAGAATAAACCCAGAACATGTGTCTCACTAAAAGGGGACAACAACCAATAGACTTTACACAACATAGAAAACAAAAAAAGGAAATGATCAAATTAAATTAGATGATAACAGCTCTAATGATAATAATAAAAAAAAACTTTTGCTCCAGATTACGCGATATACATAAAAGCTCCAAAGGCATCATTAAGAAATGGATTATTGAATATTTAATAACAACTCATCATGTATGAGACAAACTATCTCCTTAGAAGTAGTCGTTTTTTACATGCCCCCCTTGATCATTGAACCACAAGTTTAGTCCATTTTCTGCTCTTTTGCTGCAGGCAACTTTTAAATAATGGCTTGTCTTAAATGAGTGGATAATTATTGAAGGCAGGTTAAGTGGAATAGTCAAAGGCACAGAAAGGCCAGTCCCCAGCAGAGATTCACTGGTTTTGAATGGATTCAACTTTTGCGCATGAGAAAATAAACAAGAGGGATTTCCTTTTTTTTGATAAATGCATCATGGGTTTTTAGGATATGAGTTCCACTAATGTCTGTTTTACCTTGAAACTTGGCAGTCTGAATGCTATGATTACAAGTCAATAAGTATCTGCTCTGACAGTTATTGTATCTGTGCACTAGTGTCAAATGGTAAGAGTGGGTTTAATAAGAACAAAGTTTTCCGGGCTAAGTAAAGATTTGATCGCACAAGAAACATATGAACATGCACAGCATTAATATATTAGGAAAAACAGGAAATATCCTTCAGTGAAGTGTTTTTTATATATTTAATATATATTACGACCATAATTTAACAGTATTTAAATGACATTTGACAATGACTGAATTTGTCATTCAATTAAAAGTTTTGGAATAATTAATTCCAAATTAATAATTAAAAGCACATGGTTTAGATGTGTGGGCAAACCATAGCTTCTGGAGGAAAAACCCACACTTGCAATTATAATTCATGTAGGGAGCTACATGGGAAAGATACATGGCTCTACACCCAAAGAGGTGTGCCCAGTGATACCATTAGAATCAAACTTCTGTTATGGGATGGTCTGCACCTACTAATGACTGTGAGTAAAGAAGATGAATGAATGCTATAAAATGGTAAAATATAATCCAAAGTATTTTGTCTGTGAGATAATAGAATGGTTTTGAAAGCTTGAAAAAAAAAGACGCCCGCTATCCGCAAAATGAACCAATCACAGACAACACTTACAGTGACTGACTGTGATTTCTTTTTACAGACAGATTAGATTCTACCAGGTATGTGCCTTGGGCAAAGATGTCTTATGTGCTCACAGCACAGTTTGGTGGATTAAAAACTGCAAGAGTGAGTAGAAGAATTGACACCATTAAAGAAGTGAATGCATATTAGCATTATGTTAGGGTACTTTACGGGAAAATCTAACAATTAACATATTATTTTTTTCTGAAAAGAATTACCTTCACTTAATGGACATGTAGAGCATTTTAAATGGCAATTTTCAAGATAAATATCTATCTGTTGCTTTGACGATTTTAAGCTTGAATTAGAAAGGTATACATAATAATATTTTATGCATCTAAATATATTAAATAAATATGATCTGTTTATTTCCTGATGTGTTTCCTATATTCCGTTCTCCATTGTAATAATTGTGTCTTTTATGTGAATGAAATATAAAGTATGAATTGAAATTGAAAACTCTGAATTCGAAAACTCTGTTTAAAATTTTTTTATTGCATTTTAATTTTATGTCCAGTTGTCTTTCTGGATATTTCCATTGTCTCAACTCTCAGCAAAGCACTCTGTGTACCAATGTGTATTAAATGTCCAATACAAATAAACTTAGCTTGTCTGTTTCAATAACATTTAGTTGTAGCTTCTGCTGGTATGCTGTTGATTGCTAGCCAGTTACTTAATGCTTCTATGATTATAATAATTAACATGCATGGTTCAAAGAGTATTCAAAATGTAAGGTGAATAAGAGCATAAAATATAAAAGCAACCAACAATATGCTTGAACAAGATAGATTGACTCATCTGTGTTAATGAGGGCATGACTTGCTTCCTCCAGTTTTAAAGCTAGAAACTGGAAATGAAAAGATAAATACATTAAAAGGATGTGAAGTGTCTGTAAGTGCAGCATCTCTTCCCTCGTTCTCTCCTGGAAGAAAATCAGTTATGCATTCACTCCTTTTAAGCCAATACTGCATGCATATGAATCATTATTTAAATTAAAACCAGACTTGTTTGTTTCATTAATGAAAGGCACCACTTCTAAACAGAAGAAGCCTGCAGGTACATTGTGCTGCTAATGAATATTGTGTTAATGCCAAATAAACAGCGGATTTTATTAAAGGCGAAAGCTGAGTGAAAGCGTACACATCCAAATGAAAGGAATCATTTAGATTCGGATAAGCAGACTCTCAATGCTCTTGATCTAATTAGACGAGTGCTGATGACAGCTAGAGATGATAGGGTTACGTTAGGTCTGTGTTCACCCCGAGCTTTTGACAGATGGAGAAGACCCGGCTCTTTTAAGAACTTGGCTGAATACAAACACACACGCTCACTTCTCTCTCAATTAGTCCCCCATTTCCAAGCTAAACAAAGGCCTCTGCCGGAAAACACAACAATGTTTTCTCTGAGAAGACCAGACTTAACAGATGGAGGAAGGCCAACATGCTATTAACACATGCAGCGGCTTGATGTTAGCGGCTAGATGTTACCAAGCACTCACTGTGATTTTATATACTTCAAAAAGTGTTAAATATAGATTGTTACTTCTGCATTTATATAATTAGTAGGCACTTTAATCAATGTAAACTGCAAGCGTGGAGAATTAGCAATCAAACAAAGTCATCTTTAGTCGTCTATACCCATATTTTAGGAAAACAAAAAAAACAAAATGCAAGAAAATAGTCCAACACAACAGAAACAAAACAATGGTCATGAAAAGCCTGAAGTCGAGAAAATCCCAAAAGGCAAACTATGGAGATAGTAATAAACTGAATCTGTCAAGCACCAGGTGTATCAAGCACAACTAGGAGACCTGGGTAGCAGAAACCGTGATCCTCACCACTACACTGGAACAACTGGTAAATGAGCGTTGAAGTGGTACACTGAATGCTGAATAATAGTTTCACAAAGAAAGGAGACACGTAACAGCGAATCATGAGGAGAACAACACACAATACACAATACAGAACATAGAGGAAACCTTACACCATGTGGAAACACATCCTCCCCATTGTTTTGAACTGTCTTAGATACTCTTACTGGATTGGAAAGTGTTCGATTGTCAGCTGTGCTTCCTTTTGCTTGTTGTGGTACAACAAAACATTATTCCACTGGGACTTTGACAGCCTTTGCCTCAATTGCTCTCACATCGAGACCGGCTCGGAGACTGCATTATGATATTCAGCAATAATCAATACTTTTTGATAAATATTTTCTGAATAAAAACACAGATTAAACTATAATTGTATTCAGCAAAATATTTTCATTGATTTATTCATCTTTTAACCCGCTTTGTTCGCTTTTTGAGTGACGGGGGTCTGCTGGTCCAGGACATTGGGCGAGAGGTGGAGGTAGACCCTGGACAGGTCGCCACTCCATCGCAGGGCGCACAAGGGGAACAAAAGAAGACCTTTTTTTCTTTCCATCACAAGTGGGCGAAGACCTCAACAAAAACCTATCCTGTCTAAATGACTAAACATCTCAAAATGTAAATAAATTCTGTACAGAATAATGATTCTTGCCATTTTGTCCTCATTTCTTAAGCATTCTAGTGCTGACTAAAATGATTTGGTAACTCCTCATTTGTCCATCAAGTTTTTACTCCTCCCCTCTTGACTTGTCCCATTATTATACAATTTTTTGAAATGTTTAGGTCAATCTAGGTAATCCTCTAGACATTAGGATGACGCAAGCTTTGCTTTGTTTTGGTTTTATAAACAACAAAACTACCTTTTTAGAAAACCTACAGGCTCACAACAAAGTGAAAGAGAAAATAAAATAGATAAGGCATGATAAATGTCTTGTGTATTTCCATGGAAGAGCAAACTAGTAATGTCCAGGGGCTGGCCGTTTCTTAACTGTGACTGTTTTTGGGGTGGAGTCTCCAACGTGAACTAAAGAGTAGACAACATTGTCCAGACTCAAACATACCCGCAAAAACAGTGGCGATGTGTATTGTGGACTTAACAAAGCGGCTCCCGAACATGCTCATATATATTCATATGATGCACTCAGCTGGTGCTGTTTTTCTCCATTCTGAAAGCATTGTGTTGTCTGCAGACATTTAGTCCTTGTTTGTTTGATGTTCCGTTGAATGCTCAGTGATGCGTCAGGTCAGTGGGTGATGTGGATGTTCAGACGTTGCCAAAATTTTTCCTTTGAACTAGTTTGGAACAAAGCAATCAAACGGTGCAAAAGGAACCCAAAATGGCAGACAAATGCTACACTCTATCAGTTGCTCTTGGTCCAGATCAAATGAGCCAAACCACAGTTGTGGAAATAAGAAACTTTCACTTTGTATCAATTTTTGTTTATGAATAATAGGATGATTGCAGATTATAATGATAGGCGAAATTCAATAAATAAAAAAAAAATGCATACTGTAACTTTTCTATCGTAGAGGTTTAGACAATCTATCATTTGTTATAAACAATCTATCAACAGTACAATGGGTGGAAAAAGGCAAATATGTTGTGTTTGATGGTTTTTTATCATGAATTAATTAACTTTTCAAAAATTACTTTTTCTGCATTTTACACCTCAGCGTTGAAGTCATGTGCATGAACCTATTTCTATATTTTTTACATATATATTTAGCGCATAAAAATTGGTGAGATTCAGCTTTTAAGCCAAGAGAATGTTGTCATGAAGTGTTTCTTCTTTAGAAATGTTCTTTTTATACTTTCTTTAACTACTTGTTGGTATGTGAATGAATGCATACTTGTCCAATTTCAAAGAATTCAAGGATCCCAGGAATCAAACAGGAGGTGCATTTGTTGTAGAGCTCTTTGTAAACACTGAGAAGACAAGCACTACTCACGATTACCTTTTGCAGCTTTTACAAGCTCTCTGTCTGGTTTGATGAAGGCGCTGATGTCTGGTCTCCTTTATGGCTCAGATAAGAGCTCTTTGACTGACACTGGGTATTAAAGTGCCACACGTAATGAACATTATGGTGATAAGAAGTGTATGTGAGTCAGGTTCTTTGTGTGTATTGGCAGGCTTCATTAAGGTTTGGTTCAAAAGGGGGTTGGAGTTTGTCACATTTACTGACACTGGGTTGCCGCCCTAAACAAATGCAGTTCCACACTTGTTTGCTCGACTGGAATTGTAACTATAGATGACACTTTGAATGGCAGAGAGAAAAAAATGAGGCAGGTTTTTGCAGATTCCGTTCACTTCTGAGCAAAGCCACCAGTGGCAAATCAATGAATTGCAGTTTTAGTCTCATTTTACATTTACATTACATTTATGCATTTGGCAGACGCTTTTATCCAAAGCGACTTACATTTGAATGAACATATTTATTCTGTCAGTTCTCGTCTATGCATCCAGAGAGAGAATGGGAGGTGGACGAAATAGGAAGGGACCTATGACGCATGCTTAATGAATTATATGATTAATGATTAAATGTCACATTTGCAAAATGTAGGGAACATGGAGGGAGTAAAAGTTTAAACTGTGCACAAAAAACCTTTAAATTATGAAAATGACATTCCCAGAAAAAGCTATGCATACATTCACCAGCTCTAGGTTGGACTACTGCAATGTACTTTATTTTGGAGTGTGTCTTCAACTGGGAACGAACGCTGCTACCCATAGTTGACCAACACTCAACATCACAGTAATATCCCCCAGGTTCTGTCTAGCCTCTACCAGTTCCCAGAAAACTACCAGTAATTTTAAGAGATGAGTTTAAGCGTATCATCCAAACTTGTTGTTTCATTCAGCTAGTCAGCATCTTCTGATTGTTCCACGGGCAAAGTATAGAAACGTTGGTTGCAGGTCCTAGAGTGTGGTACATTTCACCAGTTTAACGGCAGGCTAAATAAGCTGGAGATATATTTATTTACGATGGCATATGGTTAATATAAAGATATATAGAGAAATAATCGAAACCAAGTAACACGATTTTGAAAACAAAGTTTAAGAAGTATTAACAGAAAATGTGGCTTTATTTTACTTAAACATTATATCTTTAAGAAATTCTGTTTAATGCACTTGTCAATTCCTGGTTGTGATGTATTTCCTGCTCTGTCTCAGAAATCAAGGAATATATATTTTTTTTCCATTACAAGGGTTTTATTTTTAGTTTGTACCTCACTATGTACATTTTTTTATGTGATTAGGTGATTTTTGTAATTGTTTTTATATTGTTGTGTTGCTATTTTGTAAATACATTTGTTTGATGACATACAAATTAAAGCAGAACCTGTAGCAAATTTGTCAGGTAATCTAATATTTAATGTATGCCATCAATCTCAAATTTAAGTCATGTGTAAGCTATAATTATAAGCCTTAATTATATTTATGACAATTGACTAATATGTACATAAAACATAGCCTTAGCTACACAGAAAAAATAATTCATTGGAATGCTCCAGATGTACTGAGCATAACTTGTATCCAGCCCTGAAAGTTTCTTTGAGGTCACTTGTCCCCATTTTGCCATTCCATTAAGCTGAATATCTAAGAACATCAGGGAAAAAAATCACTAAAAGATTTACTTACATTTTTTGCAGAGAAAGGTCAAGAACAGTGAGTTTCAGTAGCACATAAGAGTCATCTTTATCAGGAATTCTGCTTATCAGGTTTATACTGAGCTCCACTAAGCCACAAGTCCAGCAGGAAATGGCTTTTCCATTTTCTGAGCGAAGGCTGGCACCGTATGACTACTGTAAGCACTCAGAGCATCGTGTTTAGCTTGCTTCAAACTCTGTCATAAACAATCCCTCACAGATTTCTTGTATGAACTCCGTACATTATGTTTATACCGAAGTGGAAAAAAAAAGAGATGCAGGTCTGACTGCCAGCCCCACGCTCCCACTTCCAGGTGTTTCAGATCGATAAAAACCTGCTGTTTTCTAGCGAACCGGAGGAAAGCATTCACAGGTGATTTGGAGTTCCGTTGGCATTCTGTTCTTACAGCCGTGCGATCTGGGAAAGCACACATGCTCTGTGGAAATTGACATCATGCAGAATTCCCCTCTGGCTCTCTTCACATTGCATTGTTCCAGCCGTGTGATGGGATTTGGTTTCAAGCTTTTCTCCTCTCACCATGCTCCAGTTCACTCCTGTTCCTGATTCCCTCACGCTCGCTGCTGCCTCTTCTCCATCTGTTTCTTCTCCCCTTATGGACCGGTAATGAAGCTCCTCTCTTTTGCCCTTGCTTTTTATATATATTTGGATCCCCAAACACTAGTGCACTTTACTTTGTTTAGAGACAGCAATTCAGAGGCTTCTTGTGGTCCTCTGTGTCCCACGTGGACATGATGCTTAAATTCCCGAACCATGGACTCTTGATATCAAATTTAAAAAAAAAAAAAATGTAAATAAGATTAACTTTTTTATTACGTATGATGAAACTTTAGACCACAGAGCATATATAAATTTATTAAATAAAGTAATGAAAATAAGTGTCTGTCTGGTTGTGTATCCAGCTAAAATATTAAATATATACATCTACCTGCAAATAAAACAAAATAAACGGTAGATTTTAGGGTGAACACCCGGCAGCTGAGGTCGACAAAACTTTACTGCCAAAAAACGGTAACACCATTATTAGCTTTATAGGATTTTACTGCAAATGTTACAGTTTATTGTTTTTTTTTTTTATGTTCATAACTTTGTAATTGACATATTTTTGTTGCTATAAAAACAGTTTATATTTAATCTTATAAAGATTTAAATCATAATATTAACGGTTCGCGATCATCTTGTATACAGTTCAGAATTGTTTAATTTTAATGTTTGTATTGGAATATTACTGTTACTTACTATTTTTTTATAGCTCAGAACTGTCTATTTTAAAGGTTTGTGTTGCAAAAATAGCAATAATAAAAAAAGTAAATTTAAGGTAAGATGTGGTTACTATCAAATATTCAGTAATTATAATTTTTCTAATATTGTTTTAGTATAGTAACTATTACATTATCCATTATCCAGTTTATATCTGTCTAAATGCACATGATCCCATGGGTTTCTTAAAAAAAATTCTCTAAACACATTTTAGAACATTTACAATCATGTCTGTTCTGTTAGAGATATTACAGTAATTTGTTAATTTTACAAAAATAACCTGTTTTTTTGCATAGATTTGAACTACTGATAAAACATTTTTACCAGTTATTACATTTTGTGAAATACTGTATTTTTCTGTAGCAGTTATACAGTATTTTGGATATTGTTAACGGTGTGATACTAGTCTGATCTAGTCTGTAAATTTTGCTCTTTTTTTGAATATGAAATTATTCAAATTGGCAGATTCAGTTGAGAGTGATTATATTGTTTTCCATGTTGAGTGCAATCCAAGGCCCACGCACCCAGTCACAGCATAAACTGATGCCAAACATGTGAAGATTTCAAAATATTATCACCAAATAGTGCTTTGCCAAAGCTTGCAAAAAGGAAAAAAAAACTCAAAGCATTTGTCATTGTTCTGGTTGAAGCTCTAACTGCTGCTGAAGTGTTGAAACAGACTGAATTATTCCCTAACACTGTTAGAGCACCTCATTAGACGACATCATGCTGAACATTCACCATTACAACAGTAAAAGTGCTTACATGACGGATTCTCCCACCTTCTGACATCTAACACTCTCTCTCACATCCAGTATCACATATGAGGACAGCGCTGCATGACCTACAGTCGCCTGTCTGTCACAGAGGCAGAGCACTTCTCTCTGGGAGACAATGATCAGAGTCCTCTAGGGTGCACACTTGCTGATTTTGCACTGTTTGCTCAAATCATTCTCACACTTGACCCCATGGAACCTTGTATGCTAAAGGTCATTCTGTGGATGAGCCAGACTAGATGAGAGACTGCAGAGGAGCACTTTAGCTAATCGCTGAGATGATTTTACCTGTAGAAACTGTGGCTGGATCCTGTTCAAGTGGAAAAATCTGTTACCGGTTTCTAAGAGCAAATGTGTTTTTGTGTTTGTTCGAGAAAGAACTGCTGAGTACTAAAATAAAAAAACAATCCAAAGTGGCGCATGTTTAATAGTTGCCAGGAACTAATGCATTTATTGATATTGCAATAAATATTCTACCAAATATATTGGAGCCTCTCCACCAAATGGATGCCATTTGCTTGCTGTAACTTTTCGAAATGTCTTTTTTTACTTGATTTCAGATTCCAATAACATACATACTTAATATTCCAAATGGGTATTGGTCCATTTTAGGTAAATACTTTAAATGTCTCATTTTTATCTAAAAAAGATGTATTTGTAAATAAATGTATTTGAAGCAAGCTTTTATGTGGATTTATATATCAATGCAAACGAAAAGTTCCTTTTAAAAGATTGGAATCATCACTTTATGTTGAAGTGTAGCATCAGAGACTGTGGACAAGCAATACATAAGAATAAGAATAGTATGTAGAACATTTTGCTTGGTAATAAAATGTATTTATGAAGAAATATTAATGCTTGTTTAGACATGTAAAGAACCTGGGACAGAAATGGCACCCATCCGTATTGGCGGGTATTGGCGTATTGTTATTGCTTGCAATTTGTTTTCAGATTTTTCCAAACCCAAAGAATATCTCTAAACGTGTTGAAAAAGATGAGTAAGGTTAAAAAATATGAACACATTACTCATATTATTGACATATTATTAAAAATGAGTGTTTTTAAATAACCATCCCATTCCTTTAATACATTGAATAGGAAAAAGTACAACATAAACAGAATTCCTGTTGCAGATCCTCCAGCTCCAGGGCACAAGAGCCCGGCAGGGACACAGGGAACGGTGCATTGATTTTAATCAGTGATGTCACAGAATCAATGGGACCTTAGACGCCTCAGGTGAAAAGTGGTAATGAGTCGCAGCCTCGTGAGAGCTGAGTTTTATTGGGCTCGAGACAAGCAGGACATCCTGCTCCCTCTATATTTTCGCCAAGAGTAAAAACGGTCCCCTGACAACTTTGTAATAGTGAAGTCTATGATGATAGTATTCCAAAAGCCATGTACCATTCTGACCGGTTCACCAAAGCAGAACATCTTGCCCACCCAACGGGAAATGATTTCAAGCTCCAATGCTGCCAAGCGAAATAAATGTGATGAGGTAACTTCACATAGCATCTGCTCCCAGTGCATTGTGTATGAATAAAAGCCACTGCAAGTTTGTACGTTAAAATTACATTAAATTTCTGTTAAACTGATTGCAGTCTCAAAACCTATTCACCATGTCCTTTGCCTGCTTGATCTTGGTAAGGGTCTCAAGTTCTGCCGATATCTCAGATAAGGCAGGGGATATAGTACACATATAGCCACCATTAAATCATAAATCATGTATCACGTAATATTTTGGATTTCCAAAGTTCATTTGAAGCCCAGAAAAGTCAATTTTTTTTTTCAATTTATATAGTTCAACATTCCTGAGGTAGATGAACATGTTCAAAATAGTTGTAATATTGTTTGAGAATTTCTGTTTTATAATTCTAGAATAAAAGATGACCAATGGATGATGACTAAAGATAGTGGGGGAAAGTGGGAGGGGCTTAACTACATTTCTAAATGAAGACCTTTAATAGTACGTGAATTCTTGCAATGAAAATGAAGTACTTTGACATGTCCATGCACTTTTATGTTTGTTTGCTTGTTTGTTTGTTATGTAGTTTAGAAAGAAAGGTCTTGGCATCACTGAACAGTAGTTTTATATGTTGCTCTATTAATTGAAATGCAATTTCATAAAGTTTTTTTTTTTGTTTTCTAGCTACAAATAAAAATAGCAGAATCCCATTTCTTCAACTTACCTATAATCTAGTCATGCCACAATTTCTGATGTTAACAATTTCCCTTTATTTATGTGATGCCATTGATCACTTACTTTAGCTACTATTATCACAGTGTGATTAACCGCAGTTTTATAATGAAGAAAATGATATTTTCTTTGATTAATAAGAATAATAGAAAAAAAAAGCGTTACCCTGCTCCCGGGACATGGCTAGTGATTCATGAGCAGAGTCTGAATCTGTTTGCTTGAACCCAAGATGCTGATTACAAACAATTATTCATTGTAACTTACTATAATAAAGGGATAATTATGGCTCATGAATTTATTCTCCCTGCTTAGAACCAGAGCTCCAATTTTTACATGCTGTGCGCATACATCTGCATAATTGACAAGGTAACCTCTGTAATTCCTGGGGTTAAAGATCTTGTAAGTCTTGATCAGACAGGATTTGGATCAATACAACTCTCCCACTCACTCATGCATGTATCAATAATTGATTGACTCATGTCTATGCAACAGATTAGCCTGTTAAATTGCCAAATACGGTCATAATTTCAGCTAAAAATACATTTTTTGAATATATTTTCTATTGAGTCAGTTACAGAAACAACAGCTCTCCATCATTGTTCATACTGATAATATTGAACCATTAGCAGAAAAAGATGTTCGGACCCATTATTGCTCAGACGGTCTGCAGCTTTTCACCAACTGACAATAAAGTCTTGTCAAAATGACTGACAAAATACAACATGACATGCTTCAAATTCTATTTTCGACTGATCAAATGACACTTTGTCACATTTTTCTATAATATGCTCTCCTAATAGGAATATGGAGTCTCTAAGACATGTCAAAATACTCTAAAAGCAGAAAAGGTAAAGAGAGAGAGAGAGAGAGAGGGAAAGAACGATTTGACATAAACACTGCAAGTGAAAAGGAGAAAAAGGGTGTAAAACTACTTTCATTCAGTGTAAATATTGTAAAGTATTGTAAAATTAAACAATTTTAATTTTAATCTGCTTAACCTACAACCCCAAATCTGAAAAATTTGGGGAACTATGGTAGACACAAATAAAATTGAACATTGTCCAGAAGGTCAAGAAGGCTCAGACGCATCTAGGATGGACCATCACACAGTGGAAATGTGTATTGTGGACCATTGAGGAAAATTATCATCACAACTCTTACCACCAAAAAGTCCAATAGCCAGAGCCTGTCATAGTATGTGGTTATGTCTGTTCCCTTGGCAAAGGTTCTTCTGTGAATTTTCATCAAAGCTTAAAAGTACATAGAGTTTTTGGAACACATCCATGCATAGTTCAACAAGAAAAAAAGTTGGACAAAATTACCCCTGAAACACCATAAGTGGGTGTATCCAGTCCCTAAACATCTTTTAAGTGAAGTGGAAAGGATTGCCAACATTATAAAGTGGTAAATCCTTTACTGTATAAACTTTTTGGGTGTGTGTTTTAAGTTGGAATGCCAGAAAATGACCTGAAGTTTGCCAAATTTTGTCAACCTAATGACTAAATATATTAAAAGTAAACAATATATGAATGATTTAGTTCGAAATAATGTTTTTCCCTTGGAATGTTGTTGTTGTTTTCCAAAGGAAGGTTGATGACAAGGGTTTTCATGACTGTGCGGTTGCCTGGTGGCCTTGTTGATATTCTTCTCCACATCCTCCTCTCTGCCTGACCCCTTTTGTTAGCTAAATTACATAAGCTGGTGGAACAGCGGCGGGATGGAGTGCAGGGGTCCAGAGATACAAAAACAACAGCTCGTGTATACATTATTCCACTAATCCCCCGTAAAACACTTATTATGCTGCATTGAAAAAGCTGAGATAAAATGATTAGCCTGATGTTGGGAAACACTCTGCCCATTTCCTCTTACCCTCCGCAGAATGACTGCCAACTGATGCTTAGCATTGCAAATGACCTGCCAGTGCTTGAAAGAAGAAGGGAAAGAAGGAATAGTGCAGATAGAGGAGGAGGGATTTTAGAGGGAAGACTGGGGATGGAGCTGGGGAAGAGGAGGATGTGTAGGTGGGATTCACTATTTATAAAGGCTAACTCATTCTGTATGAGCTCTTTGATGGAGTGCAAATCCATGTCTCCAAGGACAAGATGAAGGCCGGTAATGTGATAAGTGGCCTGGCTGATTTGATCCAAGTCCAAGTCAAACATGTGTTTCATTCTACTCCATTTGTTGCTGGAGGTAAACTAGTGTACCTGCACCAGACCAAACAGTTGTCTTGCAAAACAAGTTTTTGGTTCAACAACCAGCTTGATATTTTTGGGGGGCAGATTTCTTGAGTCATTGTTAAGCCTTAGAAGACGTAGTCTTAGCTAGTATTAGTAGCCATCACTGATTGAAGGGTTTTTTTTGTAGGTAGATGCTAGAAGATACTTTATTTCCAAAATATTGTATACTCTTGGATTTTTCAATGACAATTTCTAGAGGACTTAAAATTTGTGGCCACTTTCTAGTTGAAATTCCAACAAGGAAAAGTGCCATTTTGCAGTCAAATGGTGACAGAAATAAAAACATTCAGATCAACACGTCATGCCTCCAAGATTTCATTCAGATGCTAACACGTGTTAACTTGTTTTAAGAAAAACAGCCATTGTTGTAAACCTCTTCGGGTTTACACCATGATTGAAGAAATCAGAAAGCTTTCAAGCAGATATTAACCTTTGGTTTGTCATTTCAAGTGGAATAAAATTAACCTGGTAAGCCTTCTTGGCCAGACTGGTCCAGAACAGGTCCTCAGCGAAGTGAATACCCAAATACTTGATATTGGAGACACATTCAAAAATCATGGGGTCATGCATACAATATTTCTTGCTGTAGTCCACAATAAGCTCCTTTGTTTTGTGGGTATTTATGAGTCACACCATGTACTTAGGTGCTATACCTTCACCCTGTAGGAAGTCTCTTAACCATGGTGTCATCTACAAACATGTTCGAACTATGCACAATTTTGCAGAATTAGGTGAAGACGAAAGAATGGGCTTAGCACACAACCCTGTGGTACACCAATGTCCAGTTAGATGGTGTTGGAATAACTGTGGTCTGATCTAACATGACGAGGTCTGTTAGTTGCTCCTATTGGTGGAGTAGGCAAGGGTGGTAAGCTGCTTTTGAGGTGTTTCAGCACCAGTTTCTCAGGGCTTGGCATTGCCCCAATGGTTTTGTAAGATGATTAAACTGTTAAATAGTTGTGTTGGTGATACTGTATAAACTAGACTTTCACCAAAGCACTCCTGTCTAGCAAACATGGATAAGTTTGTCATGGAATGTATTCAAACATGCTGTTCTGCTTTTGTGTTGATAATAACCAACATAGGGCATTATTCTGTACTATTAGTCTGTACTCAACCTGTGTCATTAACCTAAAAAACCAGTCAAATAATAAAAGGGTCCATAAAGACCTACTGTATGGTTGAAAAATGCTGAAATTCACAATTTCTCTCTCAGTAAAGTAGCTTGGCATAGAAGTTGGTGTTTTATTTGCCGTGACAGCTCCGTTTGACAGTTTTCTCACTTCCTCGTCTCAATCTTCCTAGACCTAAAGCAGGTGAGTCCGGCGAGACAGCATTTCTCTGAGCTCTGCTAAGTCTGAACTCTGTATTTCTGGTCTTGAGGAAGAAAAAGAAAGCTGGCCAACATCACTGTGAAGATTTGTTTATCTGTTGCTTCCAGATTCCACCAGCCTGAAAGCTTCCTTCTCTGATTCTCTGATTTCTCATTTGTCAAATCCTCAAAAGCCGAGATATGTTCCCATTTATTAATATTTTTACGCAGTAGGCGTTTAAACTAAAAATGCTAATATTTGAAGCATTTTCTTTACATTTACAGAATTTGTGAACTGAAATGGCAAGTAACCTTCAAAGGTCATGTTCAGGAAAGCAACAAGGAGGCGTGTGGTCGCACAAACTTCAGATCAAAAACACATTGATCGTTCAAAAAAGCTCATGAACAAATGTTTTAGCATTTATTTAGGCTAGTAAGTGATGCAGTTTTACTTTTCATTTTAATAAATGACACTGTTTCAGATTTTAAGTGCAGCTAGGAAGGTCATTCATCCACCTGTCGATTAATTAAATGGTTGTGGGGTGCGACTGGAGGCTTTTAGTGGGGATGCAGACCTTTAAGAGCTATTTAAGGATGGAGGGTGCCGAGTCATGTTTGCTCTATGAGCATGGTTCAGTTGCATAAAGGTGAACATGTGTTTAGGTTCATTGCAGACCAATCATGCTGCAGTGATTGGTTCAACTGTTAAGGTCTGAATACTCAAGAATGATGCCCAGCTGAAAGGGCACATTACAGAGACATTTTGGCGTTGTTTTCAAAAATGTTAAAACCTTCAGGTGCCTCGAGCATTGTAGTCATGGAAACCAATAGCCAAATGGCATGTAAAATAGTACATTTTGGTTATATAAGTAGCTTGTCTTTGAAGAAAAGCTTTTGTTGCAATCCAGATGAAAAGTAACTGTGTGACATTGACATCCTCAGGGAAATTTTTTTGAGTTATACGCATTTTTAGGAATACATTGTCACCACAATTTTGGACGCCATTGCTCCCGATGTTGTCAAATGAAGCTGGTAATTACTAAACAGCTTACCACTTGGGCATGCATGCATCCTACTGTGTGTGGAAAGGCCTTGTACTTAACTGCATGACACAGTATGGGTGATGATTTGCATCTAAATTCATCTGAACTCAAATATCCCCACTTTTCCTTCACGCCTGTGTGTTTTTTCATCAGAGTGTTGCAGCTGTGATTTATGGTCCTTGTTGAATGGGTCAAACCAAGGGTGACTTTATTTACTCAGGTAGCCATTAAAAGTTTTTGGCACATAGTAAAACTATCATTTCGGGGGAGGGCGGGGGCACCCATATTTAAATCAGTGATAATCAACAATGAACATGTGCACCTGAAGCTTTTTGTTAAAAAAATGGCTCAAGGGGAGCTTATAAGCTCTCTATGTGGCATTTTGGGATAAAGCTTCATGATTTTTCCATGAAGTAACAATTTTTAACTGCACTTTTAGTTAAAATCGTAAACAAATTCTCACAATTTTAATTCACAAGGACAAAGCACCAACCGGTAGGTCGGAAGAAATGCTTTTGGTGAAAATAAAAATTAAAACTGAGATAAATTTGAGAGGAAGGTATTCCATTTGAACTTGCTGTAGACTAAAGTCAAACACTGCTCCTGAAGTAACCAAAAGGCCAACAAATAAGGAAATAACTCAAAGGTAAGTACATGTATAACGAAAAATCCAGTGAAAAATCAACAGTTCAAAGAAATATTACTGAACTGGCAAGAGTCAAATACCAGACCAAGTAATTGGAGAGGAAGTGAGGCATAGTCAATGGATTACATTAGGAATGCCAATGGACACATTTCAACCAATGCTGAATGTGTTCAATTCATGAAAATACCTGCTGTGAAAGTTGGGTGCTAATCAATGGACATACAGTTTTACAGAAGAGCAATATGTATATCATCAATTCGCCTACTTGCAATTTTTACTGACTAATTGCAAAAAGGTAAAATAGGAAAGTATTTTTTGAAATTCACTAGGCAAGCGTTTCAAATCCTTCTGAGCAAAGCACAATTTCCACAGAATCAGTAAATGTAACCAGAGCACTTCTGTCCTTTTCCATCTGTCTACTAATCAGTGCTTTGTGCTCTCACCCTCTGTTCTTCTCTCTGGCCCAAAATACAAGCAAACAAAAAGAAAGGGTCAATGACACTGTCTTTCTCTCTCTCTCTCTCTCTCTCTCTCTCTCTCTCTCTCTCTCTCTCCCCCACTGCATCTCTAGCTTTTTTTCCAAGACGATTCAAAGTGTTTCCTTATTGTGAATTCTAAACAAGAAGTGATTTATATTCCACTTCACCCTCAAATCATCAAATGCTACTCATCTTAAACACTTTGTGGTGACAAGAAAAATACAAATTGAATGTCACTGGGATTTTCTGTCGCTAATTTATTAATGCCTGAGGGCCATTAAGGCTGGGAGAGTTTTTATGGCCCTTTTAAAGAATAAGAAATATGATTATGCAATGAATGCAGGTTCAATTTGAGGACAAACTGTAACTTGGACATCAGTTACCAAAATCGCCCCTCCAAAGTTCCAGTAATAGTAGGTGGGATGCTAAATAGCATTACTATGGTATTGTTGTAGGGAAAAAAAATAGATAATAATAGAAAATAATTTTCTTGCAGTTAATTATTTTAATTATTTCCCACTGATTTGCCCCCCCAAAAAATTTCAATGGTATTGTAACCGTTGCCTAGGTGATTTACTATAGACTCTAATCTTTCAAAGCTTCCGTAATAACTCCCTGATTCTTTAAACCTCTCTGTTTACACTAGCTGCATATATATTGGAGCAGTTCAATAAGAACTCATAATTGAGTAATATAGAGAGCTCCACAAGCTTATGAAAATATATGGAAACACTGTTTATTGTGTGCTATATATGAGACTTGCAACTGAGAAAATATGAGGAAAGATGAAAAGAAAATGACAATTTATGCACTAAATCCTGGTAAATGAAGCAGTTCATTAACTAAACACATTATATGAATTAGACTGTTTTAATTCCCTTTTCAAGTTTTTTGAAAAAAAAAAAAAAATATATATATATATGCCAGTCTAATTGGATAGTTGCATAGATATATGTAAGATAAAAAAGTAATTAAATTGCTGAAAATTTAAGTAATATTTGTAAATAAGCCAACGATGTTTAAACTTTTGCTGGGTCTAGATTCCAGATTATGTGTCAACATTAAACTATATGCAAGATGTTGTATTTGTATAAGATCTTAAATTCATTCAGCCAAAAATGAAAGTGTCTATTTTCTTCTTAAGGAGTACTAGGTATTACAGACTAATTTTTGCTGACTCAGGCACCAACTGTACTTCAGGAACATAAAAGCTGTATCATTGCATGACAGAGAGTCGAGTTTTAACTTGCAAAGTGCTGCTTTAAGATTCGTAATGCTTCAGCAGATTTAATCAAATAGTCGATGTCTCTCCAGAAGTCTACCAGCCTTCAAGTACTTCTTGTTCTTCTTAGGGTAGAACAGTTTTTAATGCATTATGCTTGATGTTTGGTGTCATTGTCCTGCTGCAAATTACATTTGAGTATTGTATAACTCAATATATACCTCCCTGATGTCGAATGGATAAATACCTGTCTACATTTCTCATGATTGAGAACACCATCAATCCTTGCCAAATCTTCAACTCCATTAGCTGAAATGCAGCCCCGGATGTTCAAGTAACCTCCGCCATGCTTCATTGTTGCCTGCTTACACTCATTATTGTACTGCTCTTTATCATTTGTGGAATGAGTGAATAAACTGCCTTTTGCTACAGACTTGATGCCTGTTTTCAGCACCAAATCTGCTTTACCTTGTATCTTGTTACTGTGCTCAATCCTATGATGCAAAGAAACTCTGTTTCCCATCCTCACATTGATAACAGCATTTGGCTGTTTCTCACCCACTTTTAAGCTTCCTACACAGCTGTTTCTGTTTCATTATCTTACCAAACACTATTAGCAAAAATAATTATTGTTTATATTTCTGGAAGTATTCTTTGCTCAAACCAATTGTCTATAAGTTTTGCACTGTACTGTATATATAAAACTAGCCAAAAATAAATTCCTTCCTTCATTTATCTTCTTGTTCCCTTTCGGAGTCACGAGGGTCCATTCAGGACATCGTACTCATTCACACATTCACACTTAAGGGAATTTAAACTATTTAGTTAATCTGACATTTTTTTTTTCCTGGGAAATCTGACACAAACCTCCCAGGAAGGTCACCAGCGAGCCTCCAACCTGGAACCTGCCGCCAACCCATATGAAATTCTTTGTTGAAATATTTTGTGTTGTTTTTTTTTTAAAATGTGTTTTTTTTTTCAAATTAAATTTTTTCTAAAACTTTTCAAATTAATGATGTATAGAATTCTAAACATATATTGCCCCTACACAGAAAAATGTACTCTATTTAAATAATATTTGGTCCCTCTGTATATAAAGTTAAACTGACTCTGAGAAAGAGTTACTCATCTTCATCTTAAAAATAATGAGTTTATTTCAGTATTTTTTTTTCTAAATCTGTAAATGAAATGTGTCTTTTTGCTGTGTTTGTCTTTAGCTAAACAAAATATTTGAAGTAATTTCTCAGTAACCTCAACTCTGTCACTGAGCTATTTTGACTCTATTCAGAGAGGGACCAAAATCTCTCTCAAAAGAGTTTTTTTTTACTCTGAGCAACTTCCTGTGTTTTCTTTTTTGTTTATTTCCTTTTTCACGTTTTTGTCTTATAATAGTTAATGCCGTTAAAAAAAAACATACATGTGCAATTTTGTGTATATTCATTGTCAAATTGATCGGTTGCAAAACAGGTTGGCAAACTTATGTAAGAATTTACAATAAAAGTGTATATTCTAATGTGATTTTGAATTAACTCCCTAGAGTTATTCTAGAGTATTTGGAGCACGCTCCGGTGACGTATGAGAGGAGCGCGCGCCCGCTTCCTTGCCTTGAGAAAGCCTCACGTGCACGCGCCTCTCTCCTCCGCGCTGCTACAGTGGATGCGGGCATCCAGACGCTTGACAGAGAGCTCCGTTTCTTTCAACCCCGCTCGCTCGGATGCCAGCCCACGGAGCGTGTTCTGCCGACGCCGAGGGGGACACGAGCAGCTGTAAGTTCACTAGGACGCTGGGGTGTTCCGAATGATGTTGCTGCAAGTTAAAGTCCTGGAAGTAAAGCCGCAGCAGATTGGAATAAACGGATAGTTCGGTGTTTTTCGTCGCAGAGCGCACTCATATCGTTTGGAATACGGAGACGCAGCGTGGAATTACCGGAGACCTCAATTTTGTAGACAAAAGTCATTCCGTGATTTCTCCGCCTTTAATTTTTGTCGCATTTTTAGTTGCCCATTTTTTTCTTTCTTTTCTGGCGTTATGTTGGGTTAGGTTTACAGCACTACTTTTATTCGATTCCCATTTAGCGTATTTTTGGGTTATTTCATCAAGAGCTTTGGTGAGGTTTTATGGAGAAAACACTCCATATCTCAAACTGATCGTGTCATGGATGGCAAACTGCATCTGCATCTACGGAGCAAACCGGGGGATATAGAATAACTACTGCTGCAGAGACAAGGTATGTTTTTTCTTGTATTCCTGAAATCCAGCTATAATTTTAATACTGCCCAAACGCAATTGTTTAGCAAATGCAATGTATATAAAATACACTGAAACTGTTCATATAAACCACGCACTCACTTTGTGTCGTTATTGCATTATTTCAGTGTTTTATCCTGTTCGTTGTTGTCTCTGCCATGAACTTAAAAAAATACATATATCTTCTGTTAGTGCAGCATGTTCACGTTCAGCTTGCCTCAAGTGACAATGATCATGAGTGTTTTTTAAAGGTTGAGTCATGCAAGCCACTTGACACCGAGACAAAATGGGATCATTTTGACTTTTAAAGTCGTCTCCACTGTCCGTGTGACTATAATGTTATTTGAAGGTGATAAAATTGTGGTTTGGCGCCCGCTGTAGTTGCCTTTACGCGGCGACTTCAAACGGCTTTTGCATTCAACCAATAAGAAACGCACGTGAAGATGGTTAAACGCAAAAGTTAGGGCACCTGTCTATCAATTAACATTCCCGCCCAGACTTTATGCTAATTAATCAGAGCCACGCTTTTCCGGAAGGTCTGTAGCCGCGAGGAAGAGGAGTCGCCCATCTGTTGAACACGTCTTCTCGCAGACTCCGATTGTAATTTATTCTGCAATATCACCACGGGTCGGGAACAATATATTTATTTCCGGGGCAGCATTTAACATACAGTTTACCTGTCAATGTTGATTGTTCTAAGGTCATAGAGAAGGGCTCATGACACAAGTTTTAACCCTTTCATAAAAACTGTCCCACTATAGTTTATAAGGCAGAAAATATAAGGTATGAGTGTGTTTTTATGTATTCTTGTTTTTTTATATATATATATGTAATGGTTATTAATACTTTTAACCATTTTGATATTGAAGAGGTAAGCAAAAACACCAAAATTAGGAAATACATTACCAAAACTCTTATTTATTTGTGCATTTTTTACAATTCTGAACCTTTTAGAGTTATTTCAGTCTTATGTGTGTGTGTATAGGGGTGTGTTTAATTATTTAAAACTCATTTTGTTGTGTGGGCCATGTTTTCTGAAGCATTTGTGTGAAATGAATAGATTGTCAAACTAACTAAGCCAAATGTGTGTTCTAATTAAGGCATTTGGCATACACTTTAATCCAAAGCAAGTTTAAAGGTAATGATACGTTTGGTCAGTTTTTATTCTCCTTGGGATTCAAACCACATATGAAAATAAAATCGCATATTACACCATATACTTTTTGTCTCATAAAACTAAACATAACTTTAGACAAAAGGAAAAAGTTTATTGTTTTCTTCTTGTTACTTCACGAAGCACAAACAACCACAGTTCTGACATAACATCCAGCTTTTGACATGTTTAAATCTAACCAATTTAAGGGATAAGCTTTACTAATTAATGAGAAATACATCATATGTGTATGCTTCTGGAGATCCTACTTTGTGGGGATGTGGTTGACATCTTTTTATGTGTAAAGTTTCAGTTGATGTCTCTCTTTGTCTGGTTTGCAGAGGAGTGGAATTCAGTCTGCTGTAATGAACCTGTAGCTAGGTGATAACAGGGATTGCATTTCTCTTGTGCAGTGTTGGATGGAAATTAACAATGTGTTAGACTAGACATGAAAAGTTTCTTTAACCAGGGAGATTTGCTTTCAAGCTGCAAGAGGATTCTGAAGTATTATTAAAATTAGCTGCATATTTAAATCCAAGAAACCACTGTAGTACTGAAGACATTTTGAAGAGAATTTCTCCTGGGAGTTTAGAAACAGATTGGTTCTGTTTCTATTTTAGAGCAGTTAGTGTTGTTTTGAGTTACTGGCCATTTTGTAAGAAATTATAAAAATAGAAATGGAATATTTTGCTACATTTATCACAACAATGATCTATTATTCCCAGTCTCCTGTCTATTTTTCTCCATCCCTTCCTTGTCCATGCATCTGCTACACCGTTTCAGTGCAAATATCTGCTAACAGTCAGAACTGCATCCACCGACCCAGTCTTTACTCATGAACAAAACACAATTCAGCAAACACAATACAAAAAAGTATTTACTTCCCAAAGTACACACTTTTTCCATAATGACAATTTGACGATGTGCTTTTGCACTTATGACACCTTACAAATCACGGTGTTATCTCTTGATCCAAACATGCAAGAGAGCACTTAACCTGATTGAGTAGTAAATGAGGGTTAAGGTTGTGGGGTGGAGATTGGAGGATTGGAGTGTTTAGAGCTCCCAGGAAAGGAATATAGGATTATCAAATATGCAAGAATGTAAATCCAAGTTCAAGTAGTGAATGTAAATATAGGTTAATGTATTTGATGACACCCCAGACATAGACCCCAACATTTCTCTTATTGTTGTTTAGGATGCATAATGTCCAAAGAAATAAAGAATGCTATCATTTGAGAAATAAAAGGCTCATGAAAGTTTGCATATGTTCAACATTTTATAATTCATAGGGTGTGTACGTGAATATTAATATAGTTTTATTTTCATTAATTTCATAATCATTATGCTGTACTGCTCTTCATTTGCAGTAAAGACTAAATGGCCGAAAAGCAGCACTTTATTGTTTAACGTTAGTAGTTTATCTCATTCTAGGTTTATTAATAGACCAGCTCAGATAATCAAGAGTTTGAAATACTCTTTAGAATCCATATGTTTTATTTGAAGTAGTTTTTTTAAAAATTACTCTAAATACTTTGTTTTTACTTTGTCACATATTCATAGCTCCAGTATGTTAAACATCAGAAATATTTTTGTATTAAATGCAAAGGCAATAGAGATAATTTGTTATAATTCAATTTTATATTTTAAATTTTATATATTTTATCCATCTGGGTCACATGCTGTGAAAGGGTAGTGGTCAGAACCCATATGTACTCCAGTGGTCAACTTAGCTTTTTTAGCTGTGGGAGGGAATTGGGCCATCAAGGGTAAACCACCAACCACAGAAAGAACAGGAATACTCATACTCGGAAATCTGTCATGAATGGGACTTAAACCAAAAACCCTCTGGCTGAGAAGCAGCATCTGTTAATCAGTATGCCAATGTGGTTATGGCCATTAAACATAAAACATTTTTGTTATTATAGAAGTTTTGACGAATTGTGAGAAGAAAACCTATTGAGGGTGAAAACACACCGAATTCGAGTTTACATTGTGATGCCTTGAGTGAGATTGATGCCCCTCACTGTCTCCTGCATATGACGGGATGCAGATATCTACCTACTCTATGAACTGAGAGCCAGGCAACAGCTTGGTCTTGCCTGGTTGAGTGCTCCCCAGCCATGGCATTGTTTCTTTAAAAAAAAAATCAAACCTGGTTTGGACTATGGCATGCTCCATCCACACTTCACCAAGCGTCTCATTGAAATAAAGTGCATCAGTTTTAGGCTGAGGGATAAATTGTGATGGTTTATTTCTTTCAAACACTGTCAGATCACATTCACAGTCTGGAAAAGCCCTGCTGTGCAACGCCGCCTGACAAATGCGCTTTAGCCTTAGCACCAGGAATCTCTTGTCTGTCGTTCTTCAGCTTTATCTCTTATCAGATCCTCACCCTCTAAAATGTGTTCATTTACACAGCCAAATCTAGTTGGGATTGGATTGTAGATGTTGTTACAGGAAGTCTGTGTTTTTGGAGGCACAGATGCTGTGATCAACAGGGTGCCACAGGATCTCACTCATCGTGATGTCAATATTTGTAGCAGACCGTTTTGTTTGATTCCCATAAGTATCAGTTGTTAACAGCGTGATTTTTAATAATATCATTTAGATTTAAAATATAAAACTTGGTGTAAATTGTGAGGACAGTGTTTCACATTAAAATGAGGGACCTTGGAGTGGAAAAATAAGTTGGGATTTTTCAGTGCTTGGTTGTGCTAGAGCTCAAATGTAATCCTGTATTGAAGTTTTAAGACTCTTGATATTTTATTAATGGCGTGTGAGTAAAACATTATTTACATTCGCAAAGAACAGTTACAGTAAATGAAAATCTTAAATTACATAATTTTAAATACATAATTGAATGCTTTTTTTTTACGTGAAAAGAGCTGTTATCCATCACTGAGATCATCTCATGTAGTTGTGTGAACTTGAATGACCACTGTGTTTTCTTGCTGATTGCTATGTCTTTGCAGTTCATGCCATCCTGTCTTCCTACTGCCCTCTCGTAATTCGTAAGAGGATGCATCCAGTTTACCTTTATTCAGATAGTGGCTGTTCTATTCTGTTGTGAATTCTCAAATCCTTTGTTTCTATAGATATTGTAAAATGTTCTAAAACAATTTTAATGGGAAACTGCTCAATATCAAAGAACCAGTGCATGAGTGAAGTGGTCTTTAAACAACAAAGAAAGTGAGACCAGCATCCTTCAGTCTTGAAGACTTGTGATGTTTCACTCTGCACTTTCAGAAATACCACCCATAAGTAGTTTTGCTATTTTTCCTCTCTATTTTGTTCAACGAAGCTCTAACGTTAGGTTAAAACCTCACGAATTGTATTGACTTTATGTCTCAGAGTTTTGTTCTGTATAGAGGAACCCCCTGAGACTCAGAAGCAGCGCAAGCTCTTGATTGCTACCCCTAGTTTACAGTCAAACTCAGTCCTCTTGTTTCCTGTTTGACCTCAAGCTCTTTATTCTACTTCCTGACAGTTCTATAGGCCGGTGTCACTGAGGGCTGCCTTGTCATTGGTTTTTGTCAGTTGGCATGGCTTGTGTTTAACAAATGCTTTTTAATTTGGGACATTTTTGTCTTACCTACAGACTGAAAATGAGTGCAGTTGAAGAACGTCACGAGATGTTTCTTCATAAAATGAGTATAGCTGACTGTGTGTAATTTGAATTTACAAAGAGGCAACATAAATAGAGTACTTTGTAAATTACAGTCTTTTTTTGTCTGACATGCCAGCTGCTTTTCAAAACAAATCAGCAAAAAATCGGATTTAGGATTAGACAAGTCTCTAATTAAGACAAACTGGGATCATTTGCCATTAGAAGGCAGTCTGTTTTATTTTCAGATCACTGGATCATTTTAAATATCAGTTTATTTGTTTTGGTACATTAAATTCACAGCTGTTATATTGCTATAAAAGATGGTTGAAAAAACAAAACAAAAAGAAAACAGTGTTGTGACATTTACCAAAACATACTTGCAGTTGGTCAATGGTAAGAGGACTGTAGTCACATTGTCACACAGATGTGTCTTTCAGAGCTGTCAAAAGCCTTTTTGGTGGAGGTATGCTTTAGTAAATTTAAATGTAACACTGGCTTCCAGAGCTAGCCATAATGATGATATTATGGTAAATAATTACAGTACCAATACTGCAATAGCTTTTTAAAAAATGTTAACATTCAATACATGCATAAGATGCCTAAGATCTGGCTTGGGCTCCACTGATGGCTTATATATATACATTTTATAACTATTTAGATTGAGTTTAATATTCAAACGTGTGAGAACCGTCTAAAACAGATCAGTACCTGTGGAATCTGAGTGCCCATAGGACTCAAATTCGACAGCACAAGTGTGATGTTTGTGTTTTAATATTATGGAAGAAGAAAAAGGTTATCAGGAAAATTAACAGCTTTAACTAGTTCTTCAAAACTCCAAAAAAAGGTCTAGCTGAGATTGACATGCTATGCTTGTAAGTTTTTTTTTAGCTTACTATGTTTAGACGTGTTAATTATTGCATAGCTATTGCTAACTCTGTTTACTATTGCAATGCTGTTATATTATTTATAGGTAGTTTTATGCTTAGAGTTCCCTTGTGTTGGATGTAGGTGGCGATGAGATAAAATGTTCCATTTGTGCACATGCAACTTACCATGTCCCTGGACTAAAAGGTTTGTCTATAAACTATGTCCTGTAAAGCTTTTTTACAGAAATCACTCTCGGTAATTAAATGTACATAGAGCTACTGGCGGCATCTACACTGTAGAGCATTTCAAGTAGCGTTTTAATGTGACTTTTAATAAAAGTTCAAATGTACATGAGTTAAAAAAAAGATTGTCCACTTGCGAAAAGCATTTTAAGGTTTATAAAAAAAATGTGGTTATCATATTGGATCTTTAATGGTCAGTTCAAAGGCGACACAGCCTTGACTATAAAACTAAACAAGTCCCCAATTGCTTTCCACTTTATAATGCTTTAATGCCAACTTTACGTAAAATCTTTATATTCAGGAGATCAGTTATTCTGAATAGGAATACAATGATTATCTGCTTCAGTACTTCAGCAGTGGATAATTTACTGGATTATGATACAATTTTATTTGAACAAGTACAGAATTATTGCAAGATTTGTTGCTGTTTGATTTTAAGCTTAGTTTGTTGACCACTCAAAGCTTAAATATTCAGTAGTTTTTGTTCCTATGGCAAATCTGAAAGGTTATCTACTTGTCACCGTTATAAGGTCAAGAATGACCTGAAGAAATATCAACATACGTGGTCACTGACAGGTTCCTGATCTCAGGGATCTTGTTTATTAATTTGGAAATGTTTGGTATTGTTAATTTAAGTTCAGTTTATATTTTAGTTTATTGTGTTTCACTTTTTATATTCTTAATTGTGTCACTTTTATATCCTGGGGTATCGTTTTTCAGCACTATTTGCATTTCCTGCCCATATTTGTGGATTTATTTCTATTCCAGAAACATAACAATCAGACGAACTGAACTAAGAGATTAAGTGAGTTATTGGGAGTTGTGTCCCTGTGATGAACTTGTGCACTCTCAGGGTTTGCCTGGTCCTCACTCTTTGAGAACATGGATCATGGTTATTCCATGCCATCCCATAAAACAAACTGTATTCTTTTTGACAAAATGTTGTAGCTCAGCTTGCTGTTTTGAGGTCTTTGAGAAGACTTTGTGGAGTGCTAGGGGTCAGTGAAGACTCTGGTACACATACGTTCACATGTAAGAGATTTTGCCAGGGATTTCAGGCCCATGCTGTTTAGGGGTTGCTTTTTGAAGGAGACATGATTCTGTGGTTTAGTATGTCATTAAACACAGACACTGCTATTGTTTTGAAGTGGCCTCTAGCACTAATAAAACACACTCTCTAATTTAAGGCAGCAAGTAACCTTTAGGTGACTAAAGCAACACGTCGCCATCATTTTCAGTTTCCTACTGCCTCAAACCAAATGTATCAATTCTTATTGAACGTTTTGAAACAGAACAGTCTATGAGAAATTGTACTTTTAATGCAAAGATGTCTGAAATACTTGCATTTAAGGTCTTAAACGTCTTGTTTGTGAAATTTGAGGTGGAACTTGATTCTCCATTGTTTTGTTTCATTCACATTGTTAAATTTGCATTACTCTGTGTGTGTATGATAGTGAAAACAAATAACAATCATGGTGAAATGTTAATTGAATGTGACTCGATTGGCTGTGCTCTCTATTTGTAATGCATCGAAAGCACTTTTGGATTGGTAAATCCTTATGGGTCAACATACCTGCTGCGTATGAATATCAGTTCAGCACAGTTGTGTACAGAGGCTTTGGAACAATGTATTTCATGTTGCAGCATCTTTAACAGCTCACTGGAGACTACTCTGATTAGATGGCATTTTCCCAGAAAGCTTTATGTTAATATATGTGATGTGATGAGCAAACCCTGTATCATCTCCCGTCCCTGAGGCATGCATATTAATTGCATGTCCAAAATAGTTTATTAATCTGTCTTTTAATGAGGCCCTGCTTCAAAACCTCAGTCCTGAGATTTACAAATAAAAAGAGACCTTGGAGATCTTTAGAGCTTGTCGTGAAAAATAGATAAATAAGCTGAAACTGTTGCTACTCACAAGCATTGACGTCATTATTCCATTTCAATCACTGTTGTGTGATCTTTGCCTAATGTGTTGCACAGTGATAAATAACAACCTAGAGTAGTTACTAAGTACTTAATATGTACTTCTATTTTAGAAATGTGTTAAAAAAGAAGTGTCAAATATCAGTTTTCTAGAAGATTTGAGTACAGAGTACTGTTGGAGATTTGTACAGTTTTCCATTGCATAGTTATCCCTTCATTTGTAGTTGTACCATTGAGTTTGTAGTGTATAGATTTGGGGATTGTATTCCCCATGCACAGATGCAAGTCTCAACTTCATCTACCTGTGCATGGCAACATAATAAACCATAGTCCTCAGATGAGGTTTCTCCGGATTCTTTTGTTTTCCTGTTGACAGTGTTTCATCTGTTGATTGAGTCAATGCATATACAAACAATGTCCGTAGAGGTTCTCTGATACCAAATGAATGTTAAGGTCATCCAAATGTTTTATTTTATGTATTTCTAGAGATGTACAGATCTGTAGATTCCCAATTCACTGTATATTCAAATGACAGCATTCAACAAGGACAGATTTCCATTGATTGATGGAGAAATGCAATGGCACCAGCTTGAATTGTATTCAGGTCCCCTTTGCAGTGTGCCTTGCTTGAAGGACTGTAGATGGAGATGGGAAGGACAGCTTCTCCTTGTCTTTTTTTTTTGTTCATCTGTGACTTGACTAATTATTGCCTCCAGCGTTACTCTTAAGAACAAAGAATGCACTTAACATTGGCACTCAAATGACTGGAAAGATATCTTTTCAGTTGAATCGATGGGTTTCTTGACATACTAACACTAACATAGGTTGAATAGGACAAATCACCAAATAATACACAAAATATTTTGCTGTATTCCATGTTCTTTCTACCTTTATCAATGCTAAATAAAGTCTTGTGCTCATTGCAAGAAATATACGGCATTACTTAAACTGTAGCTTGATGAAAGAGGATGCCAGTCTGGGATGAGTCTTGGTGGCTGAATCTGGTCCCTCCTTTCAAAATAAGAAACAAATGTTAATGCCTTACTTGATGTACTCATTGAATGGCTGTAGAGCAAAAGTAAAATAAAAGCATGATGAGGTAGACTCCTATGCTTCTAGAGAGAAACATTCCTCATAAAAAGCATTTTCATAAAAGGGAGTGTCTTTTTCTGTTTTATATGAAACTTGAAGTCATTGAATATGTTTTGTTTCCTGATTAAATTGAAATACATATAAAGAAAATTGGAAATTAGTGCTAAATTAGAAATGTCGGATTTACTAAATATTACATTAAAATGTTACAATGATGTGGATATAACATGTTTAAAGAGAATTGATTCAATCAGATACATAGTGATTTGATTAAATCATGTTTATTAAACTTTTTTTTCTTTCAACACCTGCAGAATAGATTAGTGTATTCAGTTCTCATAATGTGATTCGAAAATGAAAATGGTTTTTAAACCTAAATGTCAGTGTGACATTTTTAATGGGTCATTCTACTTTTTCAATTTTTAAACATCCCAGTGACAACTGTAAAAATATAACCAGAATTTACCAGAATGGTACTCTGCAAAAACTGTTCTCGTGTCAAAGGGTGTGCACACTGAACAGAGTATAAGAGTGAAAAGGAAGAAAAATAGCTGCCGTGTATTAAAGGGAAAGTGTATATGATAAATTATTTGACCTCTATGTTTGTCTCTCAGTTGCTGGAGGTATGTCATTAGTTGAAATTGGAAACAAAACCTTTACAGTCCTGAGATTCCCTGTATGTGCATCTTAGTATTAGTTGACTTTTTAGCTGTAGATTTTAGGTGGTAAATATTTTCTTTTATGTGATATTTGAAAAATGTTACACTGCAATTTATGACTAATTTAATGTAATGCAGGCTGTCTAGGGCAACTGATGTTAAGCTAAATGTAATGAGGAAACGTAGTTTTTTTTTTGTTTTTTTTTTGGCGGAGTACATTTTTTGGCCAGTTCAACATCAACATCATGGGTAATTACTCTTACCCAGTGTTCTTTACTGTCAAAATAACTCATCCACACCACCTCCCAAGAATCCATCTTCATTTTGATACCAAGATTTGCAGTTTAGACCTCGTAAAAGCTGAGAAATGCCTTAAAAAGTGAAGGTATAGGATTTTCGGAAAATAGGCCTTAGGGCTTAAGAGGTAAAAACTCTGTATTGTTACCATTGAATCCTTAAAGTTTAGAGAGGATGTGTTTTGCTGTATAACCTGCAGTTCAGAGCCCCGGGGCAGATTTTGAATGAGCCACGTTATTGAGGAAGAATGGCTTCTGCATTTGAGTTAAATTAGCTCTTAATTAGAAGTCTTTGTGTTATTCAAATTTCAAATTCTGTGCTGCTTTATTTTATGCTGATTCTGTGAGAAATCCACTTTGCTGGAAGTGCTTGCCTGTGGTGGTCCTCTCAGTGATTAGCTCTTTGTGGCTGAAACATGGTATGAATCAGTCAGATGTTCATGAACTGTACCCAGGCCTCTCAGACTGTCTGATTTTCTTGCTAATGATTCAATTTTAGATATTTTACTAACTTGCATACACATAGCTTTTCAATACAGGATGTGTTTGGATTTCTAAAATGTACATCGTCTTAAGGTACTGGCATCAGGCAGTAAATGGACAAGCAGGTTTGGTACAAGTTGAGATGGCATACATTTTTTCCTCGTTGTTAAATCAAAATGCAATAGTCAAAAGAACAAATCAATGAAACAATAACTATTTGTGTAACGTGTTTCTAGTGCTGAGCATCCATAAACACTGACGAAGGAAACTAAAGGCAAGGCACGCAGGTCTTATGCTAGGGGGCGCTCGTGATCCCAGAGGTAGTGATTCATTTTGACTAAAGAATAAGAGAATTAGTGTTAGCGACTTTCTTAACTCTTCAGCTGGAGCGGCACATGGACTTTATTTAAATGCCAGTCAATAATAATGTTTATTTTTGTTGGCTACAATTTGTTTATGGAAATAAAAAAAAATGTAAACAAAACCTGGTAATGTTATCGCATGTCACTGTCAGCAATTACAGTTTTGGCTGTGTTTTAAATATGTCTGGATCTATAAAACAAGAGAATGTTGATGATTTTCTTCTTGAACCTTTTGAAAACCCAGCAAAAATCCAAAGATAACACTGCTTCTGAACCAACCATTGAGTGATCGTTGGGAAGTTGTTGAATGCAGCACAAATCTAAAATTTCTACAAAACACTCAGAAAGACCACAGACTGGCCATGAACCAAAGACCTTGTTTTTACTGAAAGGCTGCAGTGTTATTTACTGCGCCACTGTTCCACCTTCAGAGTAACAAAAACATAAAATTCATCTTTTGCAAGAATTTTATCTTGTTTCTTTGAAATGTAAAATACGAACTAAAAGTGTAAATACATTAAATGTGGTACTCATAGAATCGATGCTCTTATGTGAACCCCAAGTCCAATTTGATCTGCCCTAAGCCATCAAATCAATCTAATAGCACTTGCTTTGTATTTGAATCTCAGAAATGTTCCTTAGTCTATAATATACTATATACTCTTTACATTGATTTAACAATTTGAATATGGTTTATCTCATTCCAAGACAGAAGAACGGCATTAAAAGCTCTGTGTGTGTTGTTAACAGGAGACCTCCAGCCCAGTTGTCAATCAATATCCAACAAATTCACATTATTTTTTACTGTTGAAAGGAGTTCTGCGTGACATTTTGTCATGTGTCAAGAAGGATATTTGTCTCACTCAGTCATGCAGAAAAGGTTATTTAAAGACCTACAAAGCAGAAAACTAGGACTGGAACCGCAGGAGGTACCAAGTGGGAGATGGCACACTTTTTTAACATCTAAATTTGATTGATGCCTCATACCTGTTGAAAAGACAATTGTAATACGTGTGAACATATACACGGTCATGGAAATGAATGTATTGAGGTGAAGTCAAAATGCATGAGTGCAGAGGACTGTCAAGCTTCATAAGCAGTGAACTGGTATCATCTGCATGAAATGGGCTGCAGCTATAGCAACTCCTGAACCCAAAACAACATCAGAAGCATCTGTGCTGGGCAAAGGAGAAAAAGTGTTGGTCTGTTGCCCAGTGGTCCCAAGTCCCTTTTTCAGATTAAAGCAACTTTTGCTTTTCATTTGGACATTGAGGTTCCAGAATATGGAGCAACTTGGGTTACCATAACACCTAAACTGCGTCAGAGGCTGGTAGCCTCCATGCCATGCTGCCTTGAAGCTGTAATTGTTGCAAAAGGAAGCCCTTTAAAGTACTGGAGACATAAAACAGTATGTTAACACACTTTTCAAAAAAAATATTTTTTTATTGGTCACATTAAATATTATATTTTGGTAAAATACCAGCTTTTTTAAATCTTGTATTCTTATTGATTAAAATTCAAACAAAGACTTGATTACTTTCACCGTGTATGTAGTGAGCTAATAAAACGTCCAAGTTTCACTTTCTGACACAAACTATTGAAATGAATGGCAGTGTTTTTGTCTTTTTTTTATTTTATTTTATTAAATCCAAGCTAAATGTAATATTTAAATCAAATTCTGATACTGCATCACAGTTGTGTGATCAATCTGCTTCATTTGCATCTCATTCATTCCATTTCAAATTTACCACATGTTGCATCATGGGATTGAGAAATGTAGATAGTTTTCATAGATTTTCAGCGGATATAGAACAGTGTCTTGCTTATGCTTTAATTTTCCACAGACTTTGATCTTCAGAGCATGAAGAGCATGGTTTCAAATGGACTTCTGAATTTCTTATTAATGTACACAGAGCACTGCTTTATTTATACACGCTGACACCAACATTTACCAAGATTATTTATAACCGAGGAAACACATAAGAGAACTTTGTTGATTTGTATTTGATTTAAAAAAAGTTTGTCATTTATGAGTTAAGGTCCCTTTTTCCATAGTAAATTTGCATGGCTAACACCCAAGAAGCAGATGAAGCCTTCTGAAGAGTGTCTGACTTTCAAAGCAAACATGGAGAATATAGGTATTGATCCCCTGCTTTTAACTGGGACTAGCTTAATACCCCAATAGGAAGAAAAGACGAAAGGATGAAAAAAAGACCAGAAAGAGTCATTAGATGGTGGTTTGTGGGGCGCATCAGATTTATCCTTGTTCTTCCAGCAAAAGGATCTACGGCAGTGTAAATAATGACAAATAACTCCAATAATGCACTTGCTTTATGACAGTTGTTCTGCCCACTATATTTGTTATTCTTCTGTTAAATGCATTCAATATCTAGTGTCCTGGCTATTTGTCATGTACTTCATTACATGAGCTCTTGAATATGTTTGCAAGTACACCCACAGAATAAATGCTGTATTGAAATATTGGCCCAACACCTCAGGCAGCACCTCTGTAAAGCTGATTACTGTCAATGTAAGAGCCAATACTCAGTTTAGTAGCTTTGGATCACCTAAACATCTTGCAGAATTTGTGGTAGTGTTCTGCTTCGCCATTTTTGTTTTTACGAGCACCACAGTATGTAGAACCCTCCTGTAGTTGCTCCGAGTAGGATTGTTTCCTTAGTTTTTGGCCTTTTTTGCCCTAAACATGCTCAAAAGGTTACTGAATTTCACACAGACACATCAGAACTGGTGAATGCTTATGTTTGATAGGGGTTCGAAAAGTGAGGGTTGAAAAATTGATACTATAGCGCCATCTAACACATTTCACTGTTTGTCAACAGTTTGTAAATTCAAAACACATGTGTCGGTAACCAAGACTTACATTAGTTAAGTAATATGATGTCAAGCAGGATGTCATTATTTTGCATAAACCTTTACACATGGCCACTTTTGCTTGTGTCATACTTTGATTAACCTTCTGGAGATTTTCCCTGTTGTGCTCCAAAGTTCACCAGTCTTTTATCAAAGCTTTTGAGGTGTTATTGCCAAGTTATTATATTTTTGTTGTTCATTGTGGTCACAACAGTCATTCAAAACAAAATAATCAGGAAGTAGTTATAACTCATACATACAATTTTACAAAGTGTGTTAAGATATCATGCCTAAACACATCTCTATAGCAACCTACAGTATCAGTTATAGCGTCACCAGGTGGCCACAAGAAATACATAATTGATGAGGTACTTCTTTTACAAATTTTGATATTTGTGATAAGATTATTGTCCAATACAATATACATTCTCAGTCATAGCGCCACCTGGTGATCTGGCAATTATATTAAAAAATAAATATATATATTTTTTTATAATTTTTTTTTCCAAGTCAATACCTCTCATATGCACCTGAGGTGTGAGTGCCCTTTGATCACTGCTTGCAACTTTAATTTTGGATTTTCTTTTCCTTAAAAACCCTCAAAACGCTAAAGTACTTGAATCAGTGTAATTGAAACCTCAGCTTCCTGAATGCCTATAGCAATTTTTCTACCCAAATCTATTCATCCTCAGAGCTTCGAGAGTAAAATGAAGTTACGTATTTCCACAGAATGTATGCTAGTCATTACTTGAGACTTACAGCACTGCGTCAGGTGGTATAATTTTCTGTTTTTAATCCATTTACTATTGTCTATAGGAAAAGCAGGTTTTTTTTAACTAATATTGTGCATGTTTGATTTCCTGCATAGGTAAGATTGATGAATGCATAAGCCTGGTTGGCAGGCCAATTTCCACCATTCAGCTGCAATGGTTTTGTTTTTTGAAGCTGTCATTCAAACACTGGGAAGCTTTGTTGTGTTTAAAGAGGAAGGGACAGAAGAGAGAGGTGCTGGACAGGTGGCAGCCAGCAGTAATTGCTCTGGATATGGTCCAACAGTTGCTTGACTCTGTTGTAACTTTGTTCATTCTTGAGTGGCACAGCCAAATTCAATGCAATTTAATCCACTTTTCCACTATTAAACAGCTTTTGACATCCTTTGCATTTTGTCTTTCATATATAAAGTATATGTCCATTGTTTTGTATTTGTTCCTTTGGGGGTACAATTAATAAAATCTATTATGCTGACGTCTCATTAGGTAGCTTTGTGGTTATTGAGAATGTTATTTTGATTATATCTGAGTGGGTACTTGAATGTGAAAGAAGCATACAGGTCACTTCTGAGGTTGTGTTTGCCCACCCACGATAGTTACTGTGATTAATTCAAACACATCATAATTTCTGTTTAAACTGAAAGAACCATTACCGCTCGGTGTTTCTAGGGTCATTACTGCTCACCCGCTGAGTAAGACTTGGTCATGTGTTCATTTCCCATGGATTCTCAGACAACTTTTTTGCAGTTTAATAAAGAATGGCAAGAAAAAACACCCAAAATAGATCTTTTGTTTTTGAAATGCTCCGTTATTCAATTACAACACTTCTGTTTGTTCTGTCAGACTAGAGACTAGAACCATTGCTATGGTCACAGCACAATAGTTCAGATTATATACTGTTCACTACTAGATTCATGCTATTACTTTAGAAATGTCAGCACATCGCTGGATGAAAGAGACAAGGGTCTGTCAGGAGCCCAGAAACCTTTTATGCACAAATATTGATCACATTGTGAGGAAGGTTTCCTTTACTAGTCACTTAAACCCCTTTGTGTAAGTTTTCTGTTTATGTTGTCAGGCCAAAACTATTTACACTTTTGATCAGGATCCTTTGGAAAGTTGCTGTTATTACAATTTTAAAAGAGTAAACAGTTGTTTGACAACAAATGGCTTGACCCAACCTCTAAACACTAGTGGACAAAAGTCATATTTTCCTATTCAATATTTTCTGAAAAAAAAAAGACCAAGACACTGATGCATATAAGCAGAGTCTCCAAATGGGGTGTTTATTACAAAAACGATATTAAACAGCACAGCAGTGTGATTAATGGTAGGATTCAGGCCTTTCCAGTGTCCTCTCTGGGCCAGATGATGTCAGTTTCCCATTTCAGCCTGTTCATGTAACAGTTTCCACAGTCTGTCAGGCAGTAAAAAGAGGTGGGCGTGACTGGAAATAACCATTGGCGATTGGAAGGCCTGGCTTTAGGTCCCAGACTAATTGTCCAACTGCCTGGTGTCTGACTTGGATGTCCAGCTTAGTGTTGATGATGGGGTTTCAGCTCTGAAGGCTATGAGGATGCTGGTGTTGTCCTCCCTCCTGCATACATCTTGTTGGATCAGAAGCAGTTTTAAATCAATGTATTTTGGATATCTTTGGCTCTGGTTGTTTGCCAATAACTTTTTACTTGATGTCTAAAATCAGGTGTGCTGACTGTAAGGCATCCCAGGACAATCCCAATCTCCCAATCTGGTCCTTAATAATATTTATATAATAACTAGCATGTGAACTATAACAAATCCTTTAGGGGTTAATACCTTTGCGATTTTAACACCACATATACATACATTTTTACACACAGTCTACACATTATAAAAGTTTATTCAACTGTGTCACCCAGTTTGCTGAGAGTAGAGGAGAAAAAAAGAGCCCTGTGGTAAAAATTCGGACAAGTAGAGGACACGATCTCAAACAGAGCCCAGGGTCCAGAACATCCAACCAAGGGCATAAACCATGCAAATCAGACATATCTAAATATTTCAGAGTGACATTTAAAGTGTGCCATGTTAGCCCTCCATCAAAGTGTCATCCTGCTGGGAAGATTCATAGACCATAGATCAGATGTAGTCTTGACAGAGCGCCCAGATTCCTTTTGGGTTAACTGGCATAATGAAGTTCCAGAGATGCAGGGCCCCTGTGTACAACTGGCCACATGGATCACCTTTGAAGATCCAGGATGAAGACGTCCATTTGTGGATCGCTAGATCGATGCCATGACCCAATTGAGACAGTGAGACCACTTTGCTCATAGCTTTTCCTTTCAAGCATATTATTAGCGCTGAATAGTAATGAACACAGCAGAGAGACCACCCGCTCACATGCCATGTCAAGCATAGAGCTGGAGTTCTTTGCTCACTGATAGGGAAGGGTGGTATTGCCCGCTGTGTTTCATGGACTGATTTTAAAGGAGGTCACGCAGTATCTAGATCTAAAGCATGCTAGGAAAATCTTGCTGTCCAAGGTAATGAGTAGATGCCAATCAATGGTTCAAACTGGTGTGATTGTTGAACAAGAATTGTCAAAAAGCAACCTGGATTTAGAAGAGGCAAAGTGTCTTGTTCATTGCTATATCTATTCTCTGGAGTCTTTGACTGTTCTTTACACTTGGACAGGCAGGCAACGCAGCCACTCATAATTAAAGACCAGCTTCCTGTTTAATGTGGCTGGCCTCTTGAGCCACTCCCAGCTGCTGCTTGAAATGTTAGCCTGCCAGCTGTGAACCTTCACACTTGGGTTCCCTTAGGGATTGAGCTTACAGCATGCATCTAAACAAGCTCTGTCGCCTTTCACACACCTGTTTACCTGCTATCAGTCCCAATCAGATTCACATTGGTGAGTTCCATCTGACTGACTGGCTTGAACTCCTCTAAATGTCGGCTTATGGTTGCCAGGGAGATTTATCCTTATCTACTCCATTTTCTGCGAGACTCACGGGAAGCATTATTTCAGCTAGAGTGCTTAACAAAAAAGCTTTGTTAATTAAACCTGAAAATTGTAATCATTTAAATGTAGACTTTTCCTTCGTGTGCTGGGTGACAAATGTTTTATTAGTCGTTTTAGTGTGATTGAACATAGTCTTTTATGAAACCAAAATACTAAAAGGTAATGCATTGAGGTTGTTGAACTGCAAAAGTTAGCTGTTATATAGAAATGACGTAGCATGTTCTAAATAGACGAATCCCAATAATATCTCAATTGAGACTTTTTCTGATAGAAACCTGCAGTGTCAAATAGCTACTTCAACATCGAGTAACCTAACATTGATGTCTTTACAATGTAAAGAGCTTAAGAGGACCTTGAAATAAATATGAGCATATCATGATATCAGGAACATGGAAGATTATTTATGTGGTGACTAAGGTGGAAAATTCCCCACAAATGTGTTAGTGATGAATCGGATCTAGCAATAGTTTCTCTTTCAATTTGCATTAGTTATCATTAGAAATCACATGTCGCCATTCACATTTTCACACACTCAGTATGATTTACATGTTCAAATTGATTAATTATGCTACAATAACATTAAGGAAGCTGTCAGAGCAGATGGTGCATGTCAATCAAAATGTTCTTGTTAATATTCATAAACCATGTGCATGTTATACAACTTGAGTTAGATACTGCTGAATATCTGCTGTTTATTTCTAGTCAAATCCCATGCCTGTCATTAAAGAATGCATTCTTGTCTCAAGATTAAGCAAATTATGCAACATTGACAGATTGCATTTCTTTGTAGGGATGCTGCAATTTGGCCTCCAAGTGTGCATTCTCATGGCAGAGATACAATACTCACCCACCAGTTGCTGGTGGAATAGTAATTGAATTTCTTTATTCTATTTTTTTTTTTGGCTGAATCTGGTCGATTCAAGCTCCTGTGAAGGCGTTTCCTGTGCTCGGTTAGTAGAGCATGGCCCTAACAATGCCAAGTTCGTGGGTTTGAACCTCAAGGAAAGCAAGAACTGATGAAATCTGCCCATTACTTGCAATATAAGTCTAGATAAAACCACCAAATGCATAAATGTAAATGTAGTTAGTGCTCTATCACCTCTTGGTTTCAATTAGTGTGAATATGCCTCAGTTCAAGATGTTTAGCAACGCAGGCTTGGCTAGTAAGGGGATTTTGAAGGTGAGAGGAACCTTCTGCTTTCGTTCAGTGGAGTGCAGAGGAACAAGAGTTAGTTTGACAGCTAAAACTCATGGCTCTCTTCAGAGAGACTGACTTGTCATGTTGAGGTCAGTGCAGAGGATTTCAATATGCACAGTAAAGCATCACTGAGACCTTGGGATGAGGCAGAAGAAGGATAAATTCAAACCGTGCAGCCACAGACTGTCATGATTACATGATTTATGTATGATTAACTTTAGCATTTGTGCACATGATTATTTATAAAATGAATAGTTGAATATGTGGATTGACAATTCTTTAACCTTGAATGTTGAGTAGTTTAGTATTTTTATTAGTATACAGTGTATGGAAAGCTTTGCATAAAAACTAAAATAATTACATAAAAAATCACATTACAACAATAAAGTAGAAATGTACATGTTTACACAGTACAATCCCCCGGGTTAAATGAAGTCTACTCAGATTGTATCTGTCCACTCTCTAAATAGAGTTATAAAAAATGGTAAAAAGGTATTTTCTTAATCTGGAGTGTGCTTGGTAACAACAAATGCTCATCATTAATGTTGCCAATGCATGCACATTGTGACCTAGCACTCATAGCCTGAGATTATCAGTTATTATAAATCAGTCATTATCGTTATTCAAGTAACTCCTCGTAACGATAACATTCATGCATGTTTCGCCTTGTTGTATTCGTTGAGTACTATAGCTTCTGTCTATTGCAAGGTGGACATAAATCTCCCTTTCCCTTTCTTTGGGTGGCTAGGACTCAGTGGCTCTGTGGGAAGTGACTTTACACAGAGTGATGGGACGATGGTGTTTAAGGAAATGAGCTTGTGGTTGGCATGGGGTGCTCATAAATCAAAGCGTCCGTGAATAATTGGGCTGTGGATTGAAACCTGAGTGGCCATTGCCACAGGTAGCCTGCGACATTGGGCAGTCAACTGCCATATATCATGCATACATAAACAGGAACCACAGATGGTTTTGTGCTATTTTCACTGGTGACATTTCCCCTTCTTTTGTAATGTCTTTTATGTCATTTTGTTGGCTAAAAGCGGAGGAACTCTCTTTACAGAATTGTGTGTAATTTGCACAAGCTTGCACAAGTGGAGGAAATTTCTCTTTTCAGAATTGTGTGTAATTTGCACAAGCTTATTTTTGCTAAGTGAACGAAACACACACCAGCCTCTCAATATTCCTTAAAATAAATCACCTAAGGATACCAAGAATCTTGCTGGTCACTCCCATCACTGGTCAATTCTAGACATTGTGTGAACCCTGCCTAGAGAACCATTGAAATGGACATCTGCCAAATATAGCACAGTTCATCTTAAAAATCATGCTGGGCAGAAGTGGACCCGACCTTCTCTTCCTCCTCTCTCAGCAGGCAGTTGCCTGGCAAAGTGTTTTTGCTTGATGAGCCATTTAGACTCAAACGGGTGAGGGAAAATGTGATAAGGTACTGATTGGGCTCTCTGGAATCTTCTGCTGGTGCCACCACAGGGGGAGAAATGAGCAGAGGTCATTTCTTCTCATCTAATAAGCTTCCTGATGGCTGTCTGAAAGCATCGTGCGATCAAGATGGCTCATAGTTGAGCCAGTTAGACATTCAAATTGACAACCTTGCTGTTAAAGTTCATTTTCTGACTTCTTGCACTTTGTTTGTCTGACCTTGAGGTTTTTTTGTATGTAGTTATACTTTTCTTTTCAAGTAGAGCGCAGTACTTTTCTCATGCACTGTTCCTGTGGTGCTTTTGAAGTCTTTTCGGATGAGAGTTGAGCACACCTGTCTCTTTTACTTTCTGATATCTCGACATGAATAATAAATGCTGCATTTTGCACATGGCCTCAACTCAAGGAACCACTTCCTAGTCTTTGATTGGCCTTTGACTCTGGCAGATTCTGAGTTTTGGACTGGCTTCATCTTTGATTTACTGTTTTCATATAGTGTACATCTCAAGGCTCTTTCCTTTTGTTTGCTAGAGTTGCATGTTTTTGCCCTATAAGAGAGGGCAAAAGTTTTGGTCTGATTCCTGGAAGTTTTGCAAACTCTAAAATAACTTTACATTAATAAATATTTACTACAATCTTGACAGAAGTGAGTCCAAGCTAAAATCTAATAGATTGGATTTAAGCGTATTTGTGTTGGATTTGACCAATGAGCCTAATTTATTGGATTTTCAGCCGAAGATCTTCCAGCTAGGGACAACATTAAGCAAACAGAATCCAAGCATCTAAGAAACTGTACAGCAAGGACAAATTAAGAGCAATCTTGTGAGTTGGCATGAATTGTTCTAAACACATTCTGTGTTCTAAAAATTACAAGTAATTGATGAAGTGCAATTTCTTTTTAGTTCTTGAGAACACATGACCAGAATTTGCATTAAATAAATTTTTTATGCATTTTGGCAGACTCCTATGCAAAGCAACTTACATTTTAAGGAATGAACACAGTTATTGCTCTCCCTGGAGTTCAAACCTACTATCTTTGCATTGCTAGCACAATGCAATACTGACTGAGTCGCCGGAAACCCTTGAAGATGAAAAAAAGACATTAATAAAGGAGATAAAGGCTATTCTTTCTATCCCACAAATCATCTGGTTCAGCGCTCAAAGAGTCTTACAGTTCCCTGGAAAAGTGGTTAAACTATGAATATGGGATGATTTTTATGCATTAAAAGCTTTCATAGAGTCTGCTAGACTTTCTTTATTGTGGCTGGATCGTTTGTGCACCTTCAAAAATGGAGGGCACAGAGACCATGATTAGGTTTCATAGCTCAAGTAATCAAATCCCAAATCTAACTGAGATGAAGATGAATATGCTCCATGTTTTCATAAAGTTCATCGCAGAAAAAGTAAGGGATGGGGCTACAATGAAAAGGCTGAATGTCATTTAATGTGTGAATGTCAAATGTGAGTGAAACGCCGGGTGAGGATTGTAAGGAATGAAATGACTTTTGATTCATATTCCCTTACATGACTAGTCAGGCTTCTTAATGATATCATTAATGGCTTTTTAAATTGTTTTAGAAAATATTAGAATTAATTAGCCCATCAGCCTGAAAAATTTTAGCTTTTTGAATAATTTTCAGCTACTGAAATGGAAATTACTGGAGAGATGAGCGAATATTTAAATTGATGAATGTACTTGTGTATTTTATAACTGTAACTGTCAAATAAGTTTAAGCTGTATTTTAGTTGTAATGAGTGGTATTACTTTCTTTTTTAGAATTTACTTTTAGAAGGTCTATATCTCTATCCAATGATGCGTGATTTGCTTTTTTTTGTCTGTGCTCACATTTGGAAACAAACGCAAACAATTTTTTGAAATATTTACAATTTTTTTATTTATTTTTTTATGTATGATGAATTAACTAGGTTTCAATTCAGTTACAGACCTTTACCAATGAAATAGAATACACACTGAAAGCAATCGAAACAAAAAGAACCCAAGATAATTAGCTAATAACATAAACCAAAACAAATCTGAAAGTCATTGCTACACTTAGCTGCTGTTCCAACTTCCTCAAGATCTAGGAACTAACTTTCTCATATAAGTCTCACTAACTTGACATATATAGAACACTGTCCATGCTTTTGTTACACATCCCCAAAAGGTACACGTGACCTGTCCAGGTTCGTCCCTATTTCAAAGGGCGAGTTCTATATCTGTCAAGGGGCCTGTGTAATGTAAACCCTGTTTGTGATCAACCAGCCTGTTGTTGTTTTTCTTGGGCAGACATGACGAATCTGTTCGTTTGCCACCTGTGCTTCATCATGCTTCTAATTGGATCTGATTCTATCTTTACCAGATTCCCTGCAATTAATTCACACCCCTCTCTCCAGGCCTTTTTTCATGAAAGAGAAGAGAAGGTGGGGATTAGAGAATGAGCGTGCATATTCATGAGGGTTCGCTCAAGGTGTGCTGGATGGAATCTGATATGAATGTGAAGTAGGCTCCATGCTTTATAGACTACCATTACAGGCTACCTTTTATTGAGTTGTTTTGGGGTTGTCTGAATAATTAATAGGCTTGTGTGTGTGCGTGTAGGTTCTTGGAACTTTCTTCCAAATGTTCTGTAGCCCATTGAATATTTGAATGTTGTGGACATGTTTTTCTTGAACACCATCAGCATATGGATGGCACTAGCCCATACCCTTTTCACCCTTGTGATAATTATTAGCTTTATCGAAGTAGCTTGATTTGCATACATTTTTTAAAGAAGCTCCCAAACAAGACCCTGAAATAATGAATGTATCTACACATGCATTATTTTTCCTAAGTTTTGCTTATTTCCTGCAAGCTAGTTTAAGTGTTTCTGCTATTTTGTACAAGCACTGTGTGTACAATAGGAAAAAAGAAAAAATAATTGTTTCTTTTAAATGACACCAATTACAAACCATGTTCAAATCCTATATATAAGTACATTTTGGTTGTGTCTAACCTATCAGTTGGGGTCTCCGGATAATGGTAATAAAGTGTAAATCCATTTTTAATTCACATATAGGCAACTAAAGTTGATTACTGGGCTTCAAACTGAGTACAATCCTTTTTTGTTACTTATGAGAGCTCCAAGTTGTTTGTTTGGCATCAGTAAACACGTATCGAGTGCATTCGTGTGTGTGACAGTCAGTGGCACTGCAGTTATACACTCTGCTGCAGAGGCCGAGTGGTGCACCGATGAACTCATGCAACGCTAGTGCCATTGATTATGAGACGGAATCGCTCTCTGGGGCAGCAATGCTCAGATGTTTGTCTGACAGGAGTAGATTGCAGTAGAGTCAGTTCCTGTTTCAAGATGGATCTTTGATGGAGCGAGGGGACATTCTGCTTTGAGGACCTCTCAAGCTCTCGTTAGCTTTATGGGGAATTTGCATTTTCAGTATTGTTGCTAAATTTCACCATTTATGCTAAAGATGGGTTTGAAGTTGTGTTCCTTTCTCTTTGTGGTGGTTTTGTCATGTGTTTTTAGCCATGATCCCTGAAGCAAAATAGCATTGAAACAATGTTTTTATCAGGTTGTGTTTATCTGTTCTGTTGTGGTATATTCCGGTTGGTGTGGCATGAGGATCAATAGCTCAACAGAAACAGTAGAATCTCAGCTGTTTGTTTTGGAATTAAAAGCATTACCTCTTTTTGTGTCTACTTTAAGGACCCTGTTTCTGCACATTGACTCCTGCTTTTAATCAATGGCTATGCTCTAACAGTGTGCTTAATGTCTGTGTGGATCTTTAACCTTTCCACATGAGCCTTCACAATAGCCTTTTTGTATTACAGAGTGAACAGAAAAATCTTGTACAATGTGCCCGATTCCTAATGAAAACAGGGTTTCTGAAATTTTATGAGTTAAATTTTGATAAAGTGAGTAAACAATAAAGAAAAATGTAAAACAAACCCATGTTTGCTGTTACTTTGTCTTGCCTTCAAAGTAGCCATGCATAGAAACAGATTGACTATTCAAACAAGGTGAGGTTGAGAATGACAGTTCTTAAGCAAAGCAACTAGACACAAGGTTGCTATACTGCATCAACAAAGTCTATCACAGACAAAGATTTTAAAGCATCAAGAAATTGATTGAAATATTATGTATTTAAATGTTGTAGTAGAAAGCATTTTTTTAGTAGAATAATGAGTGGCTACAGGTGACAGTGAAGCATGGTGGAGGTTCCTCAAACATTTGGAGCTGTGTTTCTGTACTGGAATTTGAGTGTTTTGGATTACATGATAGAACAGAAGGCTGTGAGATACTCTAGATCTACAGAAGATCTATGGATAGTCCCCCATGATGCAGCTGAGTTGAACTCAGCAAGTGTACCTAGAAGAAGTGCTGAGCCACCGTGGTCCCATCAATTACTGATTTAATTTCTTATTTTATTAATTCCACTGCATTTAGTTATTTGATGAGAATAATCTATTTACACATGTCATTTTTATGGCATTCTTTGTTTTTATTTTTATAGTTTTTTATTTTATTCAGACCTACCCAAAGCGCTAGCGTCAGACTGAATGTGTGTAACATCTATTGCTAAATTATTAAATAAAACATGGATGGAGTTAAGCAAAAGAGCCATGAGAGGCACGTACACTTGGGCCTTGCACATACAAATGAACATATCATCATATTGAAATGAATTGATTTAATCTCCACAAATGTGCGTCAAGTTCTTAATGGCATGCTAATTATCACACTGTTTGTATGCCCTGGAGTATCAGGAAGAGAGAAAGCGAGCACAAGCAGATGTTTATCACTTCTCAGGTGCAAGAAAGTTCACACAATGGGCCACAGGCAAAGACTCCTTTATTAAAAATAAGCCAACGCCATATTAAATCTCAGTCTGTCCCCGTCAGTCTCAGTACAAGGAAACACAATACACTTGCCTCCAGTAATATCCAATTTAAATGCTTGCAGGTGGCAGAGCAAATAGGCGTCTATTTCCTTTCACTTATTGGTTGTCCATGGAGGCTACTGTCTTCACAGCCTAGGCGAGGTCTAAAGGAAGGAGTGATTTTTGAGGGTCTAACTCTGTTTTGTGAAAAACAGGTAGAAGAAGTAATGTTATATCTGGATTACATATAAAGGGCGCTGGGCATTGTTGGTGGACGCTATGTCTAAAGAGATCTTTTGCATGTGAATGCAGGCTGATGCAAATCTTGAGCAAAAGAATGTAAATAAAGCACGCCAATGCTCTATGATAAATTGTTCCATCTATTTTGTGTGTAGAAGATAAGTAAATCCTTAAATGTTAAAAACATTTTTCCTTTAAAGATTGTCTGAAGCTCAAGTCATTGTGTCTGAGCTCAGCAAGTGTCATATTCCTGTCAAAGAGATGTAATTAGTCCTGGAATGCTGCCATCGGTGGAGGTGCTGTTCCGCTTATTCCACATCTTGGCGAAACCGATGCAGGTCCCATGATGAAGTTGGCAGTTAAAAATGAATTACTGTGTACAGCTAACGTTCCCATAATATACTGATCTGTATTTTATCCAATAAATGTTGAAGACTGTCAACAAAGCTTTTTGATAATAGAATTTACAAGAGCCTGTGGTTTCACTCACAACCGCATAGCCGCTGTCCAGGCCAGTTGCTACATCCACCCTATAATGTGCTCAAGAACTGATAAAAGGTCCAGAACAATGAGAATATATATGTATATATATATATATAATGATTTGTAATGTATTTGTTCCTTTAAGTGTCAAAACTGGTAACCTGGTTAACTTCGTCCATTCCTTGCCAGCTAGTGCGACTAGTATTCTGTCTTGTCATTTTTTTGTGGAATGTATCATTTATTTTAGGATTTGTCCTTTTTAAAGACTAAATTAGTTATAAAATGCAAAACTAGAAGATCATGGGATTTTTTTAATTTTATATGATCTATTTTACAATTAGAATAAAGTCCTTGTGCAAATTTATTTTTACATAAATCCACCCTTTTTTGTAATGTTTGTTTTAACAAATGTACTTTAAGAGGTAGGTTTAGAGGTTCAACTGAAAAGGCTTGTGAAAGGATATTTGGAAGCCAGTGTTTACATTTAATTTTACTATAACAAGGATTGTTTAAAATAACATCTTTCAGGAGGAGCTGCCAGACTTTGCAAAATGGGTTCCAATTAATCTAGTATTTAAGCCAGACCTACCTTACCTTTTATCTTGGATTCGAGCTTCCTCCCCATCTCCTCACTGGGGGAGTACATGGATTCATCTAATTCTGGTCAGAACTTGTGCAATGTGTTATTTAACGGCCTTTCCCCTTTTAACACAGACGCTTTAGTTGCACTGGCTCTGGTTTTCTTTTCAGAAAATCACAGACCCAGAATGTAAGTATGGTCTTCTTTTCGTGTCAGTAATAAGTGGTTTACCGTTCAGTGCTGCATGTCTCTCTCCCCCTCAAAACCCAAGAACATGGTTCCTATTGCATTCACATAGCCATTGTGGTCAATGTTCCTCTCCTCTTTCAGCGACCCAACGTCTGTCATTAAAGAAGAATATTCAAGGCTTGGAGAAAAATGAAAATATTATCATCAAAACCCTGTTGTTTTCTGAGCTACTGGGGACAGCAGCAGGATTATTAGCCTGTCAGAACCAGATAGAAGAAAAATTTGATGGAAATTTATTTGCCTTTTAACAAAATCAGTCAACATCCGAGGCTCAGGAAAGACATTGGAGAGAAGGAAGTAGCTGGGTGGCCTTCCAACTATGAATACATTTTAAATTAAGTGAATAATTTACCACCACTTCCTTATTTTTAGACCATATTGCATTAGATGAGACCACAGACTTCAACCCATATTCTAACAAACTCCATTTCTTGTTTTCAGTGGCCAGGTTCATAGAAGTGTATCTGGAGTGATCTTGCATCAGTTGTTATGTTCTCTGCCCAAGCTCACAAGCTTTGTGAGTGTTGTTTGATGTGAATCTTGAACTCTGACACATCTCTCATATCTCCTTGACTGTGATATCTCCCCAAGACCTGTGGCCCTTGTGAAGTGACCCGTAGAAACATGAGAGCACAGAAAAACATGTTTCTGCAGGATGTCAGTGTGGTGGAGACGGAAGGGGCAGAGTGCATCGCATCTACTTTCAATCTATTCATGTAGGTTCATGAGACTCACAAGGCCTTTGCTGCAGAAAACACCATCTTTACTTCCCTCGACGGTACATTTGCAGTTACAGATGATTTCTTGACAATTAGTGTATTCTGAATGCTCTTGAAAGGAGCTGCAGTCACTTGGCGCATTCATCTTGTACGTTACGCTATAGGAAACAATAGTACTTTGGAGTATTATGCGATTTTTATTTTTTCAGAAATTGTTGTCAACTTCAGAAGTCATGCTGGTTAAGATAAATTGAATGTAGTTTATAGATCTCATCAGAAAATGAGCTGTTGACATTATGTTCCTTTTAAATAAGTGCCATTAAAAGGTATGGAGCTTGCTTGAGAGCTCCTCAAATCTTCCTGAGTGGCAACTTTCAGTTTTCCCTTGAGAAGCTAATACGATTAGACTGAAACTCCCATTAATCGACTTTAATCCAAATTTAAAATAAATCCTATGATCTCCTAGTTTTGAATTACAGAATTAATTTTACCATTACAAAAAAAGTAAAATCTCCCAAAACATTTGCACAATATCTGTAAATTTCAGTAGGATATATTGCATCTCTTAGTTTAGAATTATAGAACATCACCGTGATCTATAGCTTCAAAATACATCTTCAGAAACATACAGGCGGCCTGTCTGAGAATGTCCTTAGTGCGATAAAAGTTATGGGAGATACAAAATGCAGCTAGGAGTGTTCTAATAAAATAAAACCACAATTTGAGACATGTTCAGAATGCTGGCTTTTATTTAAGTTAGAAAACTGCTTAAAATGTTATCTAGTGTATGTGAGTGCTCTGCAAGCTCTGAGGTTCTGTCCAGCATCTGATATTCACTGTTATATACAATCTCAGACTAGATATATTTCTGTTTAGACGGTACTAGTATCAGGATCCTATGTTTGTACAGTACATGGCAAGCATTCCTGTCATTTCAGAGACTATGTTTCCCGCTCCATCTCTGTGGTTTCTGAATACTGTTGAGGTCTTGTGTGAATGATGCAGTAGCCATTGATCTGATCCTAACATCTCCTACAGCTGATCAAATATACAACACACTCCTGCAGTGTCAGGGGGTGGGAGGGTGGGGGGGAGGGAGGGAGAGAGAGAGAGAGAGAGAGAGAGAGAGAGAGAGAGAGAGAGAGAACAAGATGCTAGCTGACTACACAAAAAGTGTAGGAACCAACATAGCAATATCAATAATTACTCCGACACCAGATCAAAGAAACCAGGCAGAGAGAGTCTACCACATGCCATGCAGTGCATTGTGGGATTGGGAATTGCATTCTGACTCATATAGTAGATCTTCTTGTGTGAACCTCAGGCAGATGCTTTGCTGCCTCACTGCCCAGTTGGTAAATAACTTAATAGGCATCATTTTGTGGATGAAGGCACCTCCTAAGGTTTCAGACAAATGTCTATGGGATCATAATGTCACATGTAATAATGTTAATATTAGGCGCTTGTTAGATGAGTTTTGTGAAAAGGAAGAAATCTATTTTAACAGGTACTTATGAAAAAAGATTTGGGTTTTAGAGTGATACTAAGAGCTTATGGTTGGTACCCTGTGGAGGTTGATTAAATTTTGCTTGTGGTGATTGCGCTTTATTATTTTTCAACTAAAGCAGAATTATCATTTTTGATCAAAGTTTAACGGATGGTTTCAAATGTAAATTAACAGAATATTGTGGATATTTCAGCCAAAATGAAGTTGTATTACAGTTGCATTATTTTACTCCTTGGAGAGTATTCTTAGAAGTGACTTTTTTTTGTAGGTGGGCTGAAGACTGATGCTCTGTTTCATTACCTTTCTCTTTTGTGCAGCAACAATAGAGAAAATTGAGAGAAACCCAATAACACCCCAGCAAAGTCTCTCTAAAGGGTTTTATTTAATTTCGCCTCCTCCTCGACCCCTTTAATCTTTATTTCGCCTCCCTTTCTTTCTCCCTTGCATATTACATATTCCATCTTGTCAAATGAAGCACTTTCGCCTTTTGCTACTCTAATTTGGAGTTTTAATTTAGTCCTAATGCATGCAAACAATCTCTCTCGGTTTAGTGCTCTGGTGTTCTGAGAGAGCTATTTGGAGGAAGGATTTGACGATTGAGTGTGGAAGTAAGAACCTCTCTTTCTCTCTCTATGTCTCTTTCCCTCCGGACTCTTTAGTGGCATGAATCCATTTGTGCTTTCTCTGCCAATCACATCAAACAGACACTTACAAGGGTGCACTCACAATACAATCCAGCAGTCGGGTAAAGCTGTTGCTTCTAGGGGTGTTCTGCTCTTTGGAAACTTTGGGGGTGAAATGGAACATTCCATTTACACTTTGTTGAAGAGCTATTCACACATTGTAATTTTGTGAACATTGTATTTGTTTTATTTTATATTCAAAGTTGTCTGTCTGAATCTTAATCTGATCCATGGGGCCTGGATATGCCAATTCCAGCTAACATGAGATATGAGGCAATGGTACCCAAGAGTATGAAGAAAAGGATTTGGAAAAGGAACTTGCTGAAAGACAGCTATGCCACACTTTAAACCATATAACTCAACTATTAATTGTAAATAAATTAATAAATAAATGCTCTCTGATGCAATTTTTAATAACACACTCAATGTAATTTTTATTTATTCTTATATTTTGTTAATGTTAACAATTATAAAGAGAATCAAGGCCCCAAATATACATTTGTAATGCTTTTTTTCCAATATAAATGCAATATTATTATTATTTTTTTTGCCACTGTGTCTCAAACATTCTACATCAATTTGCTAAAAGTGCCCTTCAATTATCTCTCACTAAATTCCTCCCTAATTGAGTTTTTCTTTTCACTCCTCTTCTTAAAGTTGACCAAAATCCTCCCCACACCGTCTCATTTGATCAGCATCCTGTTCCACCCCAAGCCTCAGCTTCAGATTGCAAATGAGACCGCAGCACTGAGACATCCTAAACATGCAGTGCTTTCCTCTCACCCTGGTATTATATTCATGTCTCTGCCTCATCACAATGCAATCTTTAATCTAAAGCTGTCGACACACTATACACTATTTATTGTGATTGCAGAGCCTCTTTTTGTTTTTTCTTTATGGCCTGAGATGGCTAAGAATTGTTGCAAATGAAGATCTTTCGGTCCTCTCTGTCGTGATGAGTTGTTGGAGATACAATAGAAAAGTCAGAGCAGTTCTGTGGAGGGCTTTGATTTTTATGGGGATTGACTTGCAAATCCAGGCTGTCTGCAAAAATAGAACCATTTGTATGCTACAGAACATTCTTGCTGTAATATATACATTCCAGAATGTTCTTCCCGACTGAACACTTTTCCAAATGACCCACAAGTCTCAAAGGAAGGAAAAGATGCATAGCTTTGTTAATAAGTTGTCAATACATATGTCAGGAATTCTGTGTGGCTCAGAAAAGCCAACAACCACTCACAATCCCATCAACCGACCTGAAGACAATCACTAAGATCAGAGGCCATCCCCTACTCTTCTACCACAGGTAAAAGGATCATCCTCTCACTTTCCCAGTATGGTTCACACACCATGACTCTCCATGATTGCATTTTGTCTTCCTGGATTCACCTGGGCTCCACGCTGTGTCTCTTCTGGGTTTCCATTCCAATACTCTGATTAATACCCACCATCGCATTACCTCTGGTTACCTTTACTGTCCTGGCTTTTCTTTCTGCTGTAATCAGATACACTAAGTCCTATAAGTCATACTTCTGTTCTGTTGTTGCAAAGGATCATAAATAAACCCTGTAAAAAGTTTCCAGCCACCATGACATAATACATTTCATATATGCACAGGTAGTCCATAAATAAATCCCTATACTATTGCTTTGCTAAGCGACATGGAGCCTCGTAGACTCCACACACAGCATACACTTCCTGCACTACTCATTTACCTCATTGTCTCCACATATTCTCTATTCAAAATGTTACCAATCCCCCAGTAACCTTTTGTACAAAATGATTACATGAAGTTATATTGTCAGTGAATCACTGCATTCTCAACAGTGTGTTTGTACTTCCAATACACGTGTTTGTGTTGCGGCAATTTAAAGTTCTACTCCAACTTTTTTTCTGACAAGAAAGATGCAGTACAAACAAATTAGGTCCATTGTCAAACAGGGATGATATTTTTGTGCTAAAATTGTGAACCAAAGCTCAAGATGGAACATAAAAGAATGCAAAATAAAGCAAAGGGTATCAACTGAAGTAATCCTGAACAAGCTTCAGATTTGAGAGTTGAGACATGGCTGCTTGATTGTATTACAAGATAGAAAGCATTCTGTGCCACTAGATTGTAATCTCATTTTAAACATTTCTGCTTTGAAGCAAGTCGTGAAAGGATATTCCAGTCATGGACGAAATGTTCGTTTGATGTTCTACTGTATGTGTTGCAGCAGATTAATATGCAGGAGACATGAGTTGCTGGACTTGGAAATTCCATTTATGAATGAATAGCTGGCAATGGTCGATTAACCACTGCCTTAAACCAGTAGCACACCTTTGATTGTGTATCAAACACAGAGCTTATTTAATTAGATTTTTTTACACATTTTACAAAATGCATGGTTATAATGGATTAAGCAAAGCAAACGAATGAGAAACAAACTTAAATATTTGTTAACTCCTTAAAATATAAAGTAATAATACAAAGCTAGGTCTGTTATGTGCAGTCTTGAGTGTAGTCTGTTGAATTTGGTTTACTTTAATACCACCTCTATTGAGCAATATTTTCTAAGAATCCAACAGCCCAGCATCAATTATTCCTCACTTAATTGGGTCACTGGAGATTGTGCATTTTGGAGCTGAATTGTAGGCCACCTCTGAGCTTTTAAAGGGAAGCCCATCGCTTCAGAGCTCATGTAGAACAGATCAACGAACAGAATGAACGCTGGTTCACAGGAGAGACCTGCACTGATAAATATTCACACTCTGCTGAGGGGAGTGGAGGCTTCTTTTTTTTGCAATGCAGCTGCTCCATTACACTTCTGCTTGGAGGGAAAACTGTCTCAGTGCACGTTCACAGCTAACAGATGGTGACATTTCAGCCCTCGCCCAGTATGCAATGGTTCAGGGGCATGGGGTTGGCATGCAGACATTGACACACGGTTCATGTGGGGTCGGACACTCAGGTATGACCTGCCACAGATGGAGACAGATGGAAGAAAATCCACAAAAAATATTTGTTATGTTTGTTTGGAATTGGTTTTGAAAACATCTTTAAACTTGGTATAATTTGGGGGATTTATGGGATCGTACTAAATGTTTTTATAAAACACCATAACTTGAGCAAAAAATGTTTCCTTTAGCACAAAAGTGGCTTGAGGCTTTTAATTCAGCTGGAAAATGGCCTGATTCTGTTCCATATTCGTGAAATGATCAGAAAACAATTAAAAACTTGAAAAACCGCCATTATAGCAAGGGTTTGGAATAATACGGACTAACCAGGACTGCTTTACATGGCAAAAAATATATATATATTATTGGTTTTTAAAATGTGAATAAAATACACTTTAGGTTTGCCACTTTTGTTTTAATGCCATTTATTGTGTTTTGGAACCAAAAACTGAAATATGTAGCTTTTACGGAGTAGCCAAAATATATTTTATGATTGTTTTCTAATTTTTAAAGTGCAATTATTGCTGAAACAAATTACAGTCACGTTTATTTAAGTAATCAGCTTACTAATTTCATACTATGTACTTTATTGTGGAAAAACGTTTGTTCTTTTTTTCATTTAACAGTTTTTAACCCAAACATATAAACAAAACAAAATCTGAAGCATCGAAGTATCAGTGTTTTACCTTCATTTAAATTGGGTTCAATTATTTTACCCAATAATGATTTCATGTCATTGTGGCATGAAGTTGGCGATTGAGTCATGCTTTTAAGCAATAAGTGTTTCTGACGCTATAAAAAGGATCACATACTGGCTGTCTTGCGGAAGATTTAGTAATAATTCTCACCGTCGCTCTGATTTCATTGCATTTCATCATTTACCTACATGTGCTCCTCGCTTAATAAGACTTGTTCCCTGTCTGATTGAGTCCTTGAATGCCTTGGGTTAATAATTTAAAGTCTATCATGATTTGGAAAGTACTTGTCTTGAATGGTGCTTTTAATTCAGCTTGGCTCTATTGCTGCTGCCATCGGTGAAAGGCTGTGTTTGACCGACTATGGGCAGTTAAAAAAGTCTCTCTGTAGACCACAGAAACAGAAGTGCCAGATTCTGCAGCCATTTCAATTATTGTTGCAGCAGTTTATTTCTGTTGTGTGTGCCAATTTGGCTCCTTTCCACTATTTTGGCCTGTTATCCATAGTAAAGATAGAGGCTAGACCCCTGGTTTGAGCTGGGCAAGTCCTCATTTAGCTTCAAATTCTCTCTTTAGAATCTCCTAACTACTATTTTGTAGATTTTTTTCATTCAATTGTTTAATGTAAATATTCAATACTTTATACAATTAAGTATAGTCTAAATGTAGAGTGTATGCCACTTGCTTTTCCAAATATATTGATATCATTTCTCTGGTAACTTGTCACTTGGCTTAAAATGCCAACACAGACTTTCAATACAGATACATATTTTAGGATAGTGTGAAAAAAACACAGACGCTGAGCCAAGGAGATGAAGGATTATTAAAAAAAAATCTATTCCATCTCGGGGTAGTGATGAAGTAAGCATGTTTGCATTGTCGCATTTGCATTTTTCTGTTCTAAACTCCTCTGAAATGCAAACATGACAGGAAGCCACAAACTTTCTGTTTAATGTCAAATCATAGAAGTGGAAAATTAATTAGAATGAACACATGCATTCAGTAAACTCAGCATCTGTATTCTGTAACTTGAGCAGCAGTTTTTTGGTGGTTGTGATTGATCTGTAAATGGATCTGTAGAAGCCTGTTGGATGAAAACAGCTGCAAAAAAGCCCTAAAAACTCAACTGAATAACCCTCAATGATGTTGCCATGGTTACTGCTTCTCTCATGTCTAACACTAACATTTTCCCTTGCTTTTATAGTTTATCTATGCTATTTTCTTCTCCATGTTACGGTTTTATGTTGTTAGGGAAGTTTTATACTTCTTGCTTGGGCTTGAGATAATGTATATTTCTCTATATTTTGTTGAGGGGAAATAAAAGTGTTTTCGGTGTGAACAACTGACTCTGAGCTTAGAGATATCCAAAGAGAAAAAGTAGGGCATGATTTGGCATTGACCTTTGGGAATGGGTAGTTTTTGGAAGGTGTTCAGTACATACTGAAGGAGAGCCTGGCCTCAAAAAAGACTAGGGTAGGTGCTCCAATAAAATGAAAAAAAAAAAAGAGATAACGTATCTATTCAAGGAATTTGCATAAGTACATAGCACAAAATATATGTCTAAGCTAGTGAGTGGTATTCTGAACAAGATACATTTCTTGTTTAACAAATATACTCAGCGTTTCACTTTTGAGCATGTGATAATGTTCAACATGATGTCTGCGCTGGCCCTGAACTCAGTCATCCATAGCACAGTACACAAGAAGCGGACTGTAGCGATTACTGACCTGCTCACATTTATCACACTTCCTGCTGGGCTCTAGCCATCGATTGGTTATCAGTCAGTCTCAATCAATTCATCCCACTGTGGATATTTATATCGAAGAATGTCACACAGTGTGGCCAGATAATGCATCACACACCTGCCATTTCCAGCCATTAATTGTGTGATGTAACATTTACATGATGATTCCATTGAAGTGTCAACGTGTCCTTTCCATCGTTCCAACGATTGGTGACCTTCAGGCTTGATGTGCACCTAGTCTTTCTCACTCTTGTAATTGCCTCAATATCTTCTTTGTCCCTGGAAAATTAAAGCTGTTCTCTCTGCTTTTGCTGCTGATTAGTCCCCTGCAGGGTGGGTGAATAAATCAATGGCTAAAGCAGGCCAGGTCTGATGGGAAGTGGAAGCATGTCAGTGATCCAGAGGTTCAGTGTTTCTCTGTCTTTGACCACAGGATTCTCTGTAAGAGCCTTTCAGGTTCTGGGCGGAAGTGCCATGGTGCAAGCTGTGGACGCTACGTTGTGTCTAGCAGAAGTGGATTTTCTGTACATATCTGTATTCTTTTTTTTAAGATCTGTGAATTAAATGGTGATTATTAATTTATAATCTTCCATGCAACCATGCAGGTGTGCTTTAATGTTTAGCAAAAAGGCAAGTGGAGGAAAAGTAGTCATTTAACCCTAGAATGAATTTTGGGAGCACTGAGCATAGAGATGGTTTTTCTTAATTCCATCCCCAAGCACTGTAGACAGAATCCGGTGAATCAGAAAGAGAAAGCAGGGTCAGGTCTCTCACTGGGTGTCCTGGTTAGTCAAGCAGAACATTCAGTTTTTCTGCACAGTGCCTCAAAGCTGGGGGCTTTAATGCTTAGGGCTGGAGAAATGGGTCAGGGTTTTACTGGGGCAGAAGGTCGACATAGGCACCAAACAGCTGACATTTTTGACCTTCAGTCCATGCCTCCTCAACCTGTTTGTACATCTTTACTTTGGTCGTGGGAATAAGTGCAATTAAAGGAGTACTATGGGCTGTTATGTAAAGTAGTCAATGGTCAGAGTGAAAGTGATCATATTTTGATATAAAAATAAAAATAGACTATAAAAATAGTCTTATGGAGCCATGGCTATGATTCAGATCTTTAGTACTCCGGGCTTGGTTCTGACTAATCATGCCATTACGCCAAAAGGGACATATTGATGTCTATAATGAGATGTTTTATTTATTTATAAATACAATATTGATAAATTGATTACTGTTGATCGTTGGTGCCTGATGGGGATAATGCTGATCATCACACTTTTTGTGTTAAATCATTTTTACACTTTCAGGTTGACCCCGCAATCCCTCCACCATTATTAAAGCCTATTACTTTGTCCAATTAGCATTTTGTATTGCTGGGATGCATCCAGCAAAAAAATTGTCTGAACTCTCTATTGCATTTTGTTTGTTATATATTATATATAATAATATAACAAATTGTTATATGTTATATTATTATATATATATTATATATGTTTGTTAGATATTTTTTTATCTATAAAATGCTCCTCTAAACGCATATAAAATATAATAAATATATTAGGGATTTAACGATACATACCTCGATATTATGTCCTTGATATGATATATGCATCACAATATTTTACACCACTATTTTTAACCAACCATTAATTGAACCATCATTAGAAAAAATGTAATGTAAAATAAATCCACAAAGTCTATGCTAGGGTCTAGTTTTATATGAACATTTGATACCATCCATCCACTAGAGGGCAGTGTTAATGTTTGCATTAAGTCATATTTTTTGTAAGTGATAGAGAGAGCTCATTTATAATCTTTATCATTTAAAACATGAGTAAAGTATAATTGTATTCTTGTAAATATTACATAAAACATGAAAACGAGGTCAAGAAGTTTCAGAAGTGACCAGAATCACAATCACTCCAAGCAGCAAATACACTTCAGCTCCCAGTATCTCCACAATATGTAATATATCATATCTTAACAATATATTGTTACACCGCTAATATATAATTTTTTTTTTACTTGATTATATTAGTACCAAACTGTTTAACGCAGAACAACCTTAACCTGTGAAACAAGTTTAACTCGGCAAATCTATACAATGTTCACCAAACACTATGTAACTGTAATATACATGCCATCGACATCTGAATAATTATCAAAGTGGTTAAGTGTAGCGTTGCTGACTGCTTTTTAAAATATGTAACTCGTAGGTTTGTGGTGAGCTTTTATGTAGTGCAAATTACATAAAACATTGGGAAAAAGTTTTAGCACATCATTTAAGTCCCACGGAGCAGTCTTATGGATTGTTTCAATAACCACACACACACACACACACACAAACCCTTATGATTTGGACAAAAATCAATGATATTGGAAAAACAGTAGTGTTCACACGTCTAAAGTTGTATGACTGATCACCGGATAATGGAATGACTGAAAACAGAGGGTAAAAATCTATGACTTCAATGCAGGGCAGTTTAAAAAGCTTCTATCTGAATTTTAAAATAAACCTGTCAATGAGAGTAGGAGTGTGAATGCTGCATTCCATTGATTTACTGCAGACTGAATGCAAAATAGTTGGCTGTTAGTTCTGTTTTTGACTGCAGTGTTTATTGATAAAGAAATAGATTAGAATGTGAAATCTTCACGTTTAGCAGCTTGAGCACAATCAATGAAGCCGTTTAAAAGGCAGCTGAGAGTGTGTTTAACATATATGTTTCTTCCCCTAAACATCACATATATTGTTTTCCTTCCGAGTCTCAAGTTCTTTTACTGAAGAACACACTTTGTCCTTCAAATCTCACATGGAGCCTTGCTCAGACCTTTGAACATCACATCCTCAGGCAGCATATGTGGCCCATAACCTTGCTATTCCTGCATATCCAGCTTGCTCTCCTGGATCCGAAAGGTCATTTTTGTATTACTTTGGCTTGTTTCAGCCCCACTACAGGGCCTTTGATACCCCCTGAACAGCCTGGCTCTGCACCTCTGTTTCTACTTGACCCAGAGTTTAGCTGAGAACCCTGGTATCCATCAATCAAACACTTACATCGGAACACGAATGCTGTGGATGACCATACACTCATATCAAGTTGAATATTTAAAATAACTATTGGAATATTTTATGAATTACTTTTATAGCAATATACAAATGATTTCCATTACATTATTTACACAGTTTGAATGATTTTTGAAAGTTCACAAAGTTTTTTTTTTCTTTGTAAGTTCATTTTTGTGTGGTTCATGATGGCAAATCTAAAAACTAGGCGGGGCCATGTGATTGATGTGTCAATGCTCCCCTTATTTCACTTTGGTACACCCAACACTAATGTGTTATCAAAATATCATAACTATCTTTTACTACAAATAAAAGCTATTAATAAAAGAAATTAAAAGAAATTCTAGATTGTTTTCTTTTTTGAAAGATTGAAACACTAGATTGGAGGTTAATTTATTAATTGTCACAGAAGTCCTACTCATACTTCATCTATTCAAAGTAGAAGAAAAAGGTCAGACAGGCAATTATATATAAATAAAAGAATCCACTGCTTAAGGAAGGATACAAACTGGTAAATTGAGGGATCAACTCACCTATTAGTGTGAAATAAATAAATAAATAAATGTATTTCTTTGTGTTCATGGAAACACTTTTTATCTAGTCATGGTGTAATGAGCTGGAGGCACGAAGCGAAGCTATATATATATATATATACAATGATTGGTGTCATTATGATGTTAAAAATGTAAAAAGCAATTTAGGTTTATACATACATATATTTGTAGATTACATTACATCACAACGTTACATTTTTATGTTTTTAGCAAAGCACATGGCATGAATGTTTTCCATCAAGGAATCTGTTTTTATACCAATGCAAAGACCAGGAAGTACTTGTGTTTGTGTGAGTGCTCGCTTATGAGAGTGTAGGAGATTAGCTGAAAGGCTAAACCCTTCACTGAAGAGTCATCACTCTTTTCAGTGCACCCTTTAGGGATTCCAGTCATTGGAGAAAAGTATACGTGTCCGTTTTGTGTCTTTGTGAATAGGATTGCGACCTTCACACAGAGAGCACTCTTAGCTGAAAAAATGATTTACTAGCCTCCTCTGATTGAGAGTGGGAAAGGTTCTTCTAATCCGGCCTCTTTGTCATTCTGCCTCAAAGTCAGAAATTTCCACTTATTGATCCAGGTGAGAGTGTGAGGGACCCTGAAGGCTGCCTGAATGAAAAATGTCCCACCACATCCAGCTGCATGCTAGTAATGTGACCCACTAACCACATGTAATTAAGACAAAGGTGCGGGTGCCAGACGGGACCTGTGTGGGCTGATGGAGTGAGAAGTGAATTGTGGCTCACAGAAGCAGCTGTGGAAAAGTTCTGGCTTGAGGAATCAGGAGTGAAGGGGCAGATTTACAGGAAAACTTGTCGCTTCATTAACGCTGTCAGAAAGCTTAAATGGCTTGACTTTCGGGACTGTTGTCGTCCATCTCGTGCTCTCTGTTCGATCTCTGTAGACTCTCTGGATTTCACATATTGTTTGGCTGGAATTGGATCCCAATGAATTTTTTTTAGAACATTCAGCAGAGTGGAGAAAAAAATAGATATATCAATAAGTAAGAATCACTGATCAGTTAAGTATGCAGCTGTCTAGTGTCTCTAGTGTTCTGTCTCTCAGCTGTTTAGTTATTAGGGCTCTAGCACTGAAGGTGCGTAGAACCCTATTGTAATTGCTCAGAGTAATATTGGTTTGTAGCGTTCTATGCATTTTTTAGAGCCTAAAACAAGCATTTCAGCTTGTGGTGCTCTAATATTTTGTCCTAGGAAAATGAAATTCGGTGCACATGTGTAAGGTACCAAGACTTAAATATTTTCAGAAAGTCAGAACAGAAAGTCTCAAAATTACCACTTTTGCTCGTGTCAAACTCTGATTAACTCTTAGAGACCAGATCAGGAGGCCATAGGAAACCTAACATTTAATATTAATAAGATGCATATCTTTATTAATTTTGACATGTGACCAAAACATGAAAATTGGCCAAAACAATAATCGACTTATTCACATTTTTCAAGATTTAATTGGCTTTTATTGTTCAATTTTCTCTCTAATACATATCCTATATAAGGATTGGTTGTTGAACATATTGGAACAAACTGGCCACAGGAGGTGATGGTGTCGGACGTGCGAGAGCCCTTTGATTGCTGCTTGCAATCAAATTTGCTTAGTTTCTCTTGGATTTTGTCTATTATTTAAATGCATTTGCTGCATCATTGCATGTCAGTTTGCCATAAAATATGCAATATTTGCCATAAATTGAGTGTATAGTTGTAAACTAGTAAACTAGTTTTTCATCATTGTATTAAAGAGAATAGCCATATGTACTGAGTATAATTATCTATCTTTCTCTCTCCTCCTCCAGGACAAATGACATAGGATGAACACTGCTGCTCATCTGTGTCTGTCTGTGCTGTCATCCCTTTTCGCTCTGGCCTGGGCATTGGAGCCTCTGGGTCAGGCTGTCCCCTGCTCCTCTCTGGTGGCTGGGGTCCTGTATGGCTCCTTCTCACTCAGGGATCTCTTCCCCAGCCGGACAGCTCTGGCATCTGGATGCTCATGGACTGTGGAGAACCCAGATCCTACCAAGTACTCACTCTATTTCCGCTTCAATCGCCATGCTGGAGCTTGTTTAGCTTTTTCCCCTGTGGTTCTACCATTGGACCACTACCTCTCGAACCAGACCTGCGGTCCACCGGACCAGCCAAACTTTCCCTCGGACCCTGAAGCCGTTGAACTCTGTAAAGTCCCAGGACCCCACACCTTTCTGCAATTTGATAAGAACTTTGTGCAACTGTGCCTGTCTAGTCATCCGAACATAGACAGTGATGCTGATGATGGGACGTCTGATGGAGGGCAAGCCACATTGTCAGCAGAAACCCTGGACTTCCGGCTCGTAGAGATTTTGCTTATTAACAATGAGAATTCAAGTCAGTTCACCTGTGGAGTTCTATGCCGATGGTTTGAGGAGTGTTTGCATATTGGAACGGGATGGGAAACCGAGAGCTGCAGCATCACTCAGACAGGTTGTGTGTGCCCCAACACAGCTCCTCCAGCATCCCTTTTTCCCACTGTTTCCCACAACCACTCATTAGACCCAAGCGTGAGTGTGCTGCAATCACCTCCTGATGACTGTTGTGTCACTCAGCTGCACTCCAAGAATGGCATTGCAATAGCACCACGGGATGTCCGGCAAGGTAAGCCAGACGTCTTTCTTTCAAGCTGCAAGTTGTTTCTTTTACAGCCCAAGCTGTTCAAATCAATTACACTGCTTTACAAGCAATTTTCTTTGAGTGGGTGGCCATGTGCTCACTTTGAATCACAGGCACGGTGGTTTGTGTTGAGCCTGATTTTATTTTGGGAGCTGGGTTAAATTGGTGAAATCTAATTATTAACATGAAAGCTTCATTAAAGCATTTTATTTGGATCCAGTCCGGAGAATCGCATAGAGTCTATGTCAGATTTTCCTTAAGTTGGTGTTGTTTAAACTGGTGCTAAACGTGCAGTTTTTGTGCAAGTTTTTTTTTTTTTTTTCAATCTGGGTGAGATTCCATTAGTGCCTGGTGACCAGTAATCGGTTATTAATCCGCCAGTATAGCTTGTGCTTTGGGTTATTGACAGGGTAGAGGCCCTTAATTATGATTTAATACATCTATTTATACATTTCAACTAATCAGGTCAACTTTTTACAGTGGTTTGTAAGAGAAGCTCCTTTAAAAGAGGCACTCTGGAGACTTTGGCCTTGTCCACAAATACTCAGTTATTTCCACAATTGGTATTTTGCAGCAAGGTTACGCTGACAGTCCACATGAAAATGCAGCACTGTTTCATGTAACTAGGTCGCTTTTTACTCTATAACTTACAGCAAGTACAGAATTACATGCACATGTTTCTTATTTGATCACCAAACCGAGGCGCCTGTGTTTTTGCAAGTTCAATGTTTGATACGTGTTTTAAATATGCCATCAATTGACTGTTGGTTTAGTAGAGTCTTTACAGATTTTTGGGGTTTTCGAGTGCCTGTGTGAATGCAGTTATATTTATTTGTTTTTTTTTGTTTTTTTTTGTACATGGTGTGAGAAAAACTTGTGGCCTTTGGTTCTTACTTTTTACGTTTTCAGCGGTGCCTCTAATCCCTCTCCCTCTGTTCTCGCTCTCATTCAGGCTTCATGGCTTCAGCTTAGCATAGCCTTTTCTGCATGTTTAAGTAAAAAAAAACATTTTTTTCTGCCATTATTTGCTCAAATCTTTCAATCAAATCTTCTATTCTGAGTGAATTACTGGCAATTACATGTAGAGTTACTCATTATACCTATTTTAACAGATGTGAATTTTCAGTAATGCTTCAGACAGGCTTTTCCTCGATCGGTCTTTCCTGGATTATTAGTTTGTATGCTGATTGTCTGTTCCAATTACTGCACAATAAACTCCCTTCTCTTCTGAGAGTTCTCCTCTAGAAAGATTTTCATGGTTTTTGCAGGGGTTTTATTACTCTATAGAATTGATAATTCACTTAGGAATTCAAGACATTTTAAAGTGTAGAATGTAAATAGAGTACTTATTATGTATGTATTGTAGATGGGTAGTTTAACCATGAAATTAAAGTTGATACTAAAATATAATTGTTATATCTCCTTGACTAAAATAAATATGGCGTAAAGTTAATTATAGATCAGAATTTCTATGTTATCCAAATTACATATTGTTTAGCTGCAACATTAGGAGCCTGTCACAGAATAAACTGCCACTTTTTCTTGGTGGGCAAATGATTTAATTACTGCATGCTATCCAATGCTTTAATTAAACTAATTAGTTAATTGTCTTCAGGCACGGAAGTTTCAAGCTCATCTCTTGATCACAGAAAACAATCCTTTTGTGGGTAATAAAATGTTGAGATTCTGTCTTGCTTTCAAATCCCATGTGCATCAGCCTCAAGATGTTGTTGACGGGGGCAGATAATATCCACACATTGTTTTAGCATGATCTTTTTTAAGCCAGTGTTGTGCTAATATAGGCTAATTGCTTTGATGCATCTTTGATGTTGATCTAATAACATGAGCTTGGAGGCAGAAGAAGCCAACAATGCCATGCTGCATTATGGAGAATGCTTGAGTTAATGTTCATATAATCACTCTTTGATTATACTCATTAAGTGCTTTTTTTTTCTCAAAGCTCCATGTGCAATTTGTGTTTTAAAAGTCCCCTTTCTTTCATATACACGGTGCATTACATAGTGTTTTTATTTGCATTCTTTGTGATCGTAGTGAATGTGTGTCTTAAGTTCATTGATTATTGGCAGATTTAGTTTAATGGATTCAGTCTATTTTTGTGGGATTTTCAATTATGAAATTAAAATATTTTTCACACTTTTAATAGATATTTTCAACATACCCAATGGTGTGTTTCAGTATCAGTTCAAATTTAAAGTACTTTTTTTGCGTTATAGAACAGTAGCAAACTGTTTTCATTTCGTACCATGCGTGTGGGCCAAGCGAGTGCTAGTAAAGGTGGAGGTAAAGCGAGCTGTGCACTTAAATATTACAAAAACTATATTTATATTGCTTTAAAAATAATACGTTTAAACTAACTATAGTTATAACAGATTACCCCTACGATTTAACTCTTGGGGTTTTTCTCACCAATTAGTGAAATGACAGCAAATGGATGAGGCTAGTTTTCTGTATTTAGTTTTGGAAATTCTCAGTTGTGAAATGTAGTGAAAATCTCAAACCTAACCTTGGATTGATCAGGTAGTGGAGGTCTTCTCTCTCAGAGCACAGACAATGAAGACAGAGGGGTTCCTGCACGTGTGAATACTACACGTTAGTTCACGAGTATAAAGCTGGTAAAGATGATTGGCAGAGAAAGCCTGCACTGTAACACAGAAGTGTACACTCTTCGACGCTTCAGTTTTTACAAAGAAATGCTGCAGCACTGTGAGGGGGCCAGACTAAAATTTGGCCCTTGGACTGCCTTTAATTATTGCTGGATGCACTATAAAATAATTCTATTTTTTTTATATTTTTAAAATGTTTAATTGGTTAGTTACTAAAAATGAAAAGTACAACAACTATTGTCTTGGGTCAGCCAAAGGAATAGTTTAGGTGCTTAAAGGTTAATCCTCTTGCTATTCCTCATCTAGAATCTCTCTGACAGCTGCTGCTCTGTTGAATAACATGAAGAGAGTCAAGTTGCTGTGAGCTGTTTTGATTGCGCAGCACTACTTTCCTCTCTCCAGTTGGTATTCTGGTCATTATTTCCACAACATATAGGGAAATGATGACCAGGGTAAATACAGCAGATGTTAAACGATGCATGAAAAATATCTATGAATTATGTGTTTGATTCCATGAATTTTCCAAAAGCTTTCTCTTTCATGTTTATGGTAGAGGTTCCACGCTGTTTGCATGATTAAATAATTAACAGCTTTGAATATCCAGGTAATATTAAGTGTGCTGTTTTCTTCTGTCAAGTAGTGTGTTGCATGTAGTTTCCTGAGTAATTAATCTAAATTAAGATGTTCTAGAACCCGCTATTATTGAGCTTCGGTGTCGCAGCAGTTCATTTATAGTAGTTCTAAGTTTGGTTTTGTGGACATGAAGATGCCATGTGTATTTAGTTGTTTGTGAGTGGTGAAGGTGTCATCTTGATCGATGGAGGCATCCTCTCAATTCTGGTTCCTCTGCTGAGCTGAATCGCAGCACCTTTGAAAAGAAGTGGACAATTCAGTGATCCGAGTCCTGTTTTCCTCCGGCCTTTTCTCCTCACACGAATCCCCTTGAACAATAGAGGCAGAAGGTTCAGATCAGTGTCTTTTCTGCAGTCGAGTACACCATTCAGGCGTATAGTTTGCTGGGTAGTTTTTCAAGTGCTTTTAAAGATTTATCTGAGGTCCTCTGTTCACTGAAATGTGGCAAATAGAATAGTTTTCAGTGCTCATGAGTAGAATAATACAATTTGATTAATTAAGTCGTGCACAAAAGCAGACAATTCATTTTCGTATAATTCAATCATGGGTAATTCCTTATGAATCGTGCTTTTTGAAACTAGAGTTAAATTAATGAACACAATCGGGTGCTCTCTTTTGCTTATCAAAATATTATTTCCAGTAATTACTTATTTAATTAATTTGTTTACCTCTCCATGTAACTACATAGCGTGAAGTGATGACATTTGTTTCTTTACTTTTTTTTTTAATGTAACACTTCAGAGAGTTTAATATTTATTCTATTTAATCTCTTATCCTATGTTTTGAACTCTGCTCAGAAGAGATTTCTCAAGCTAATTATTAACTTATTTTTATAATAAATTGATCTGGTTATCAGTCTTAACTCATAACCCTTTTTGTTGCAATGCTTAATATCGTTTTTTTTTTTTTTATTATTTAAACACAAGCTTGTTTTTTTTTAAAGACACACAACATATGTCACAACAAACTTAACAAGTTTAAAAAAAAAAAAAAAAAAAACTATAATTTCAGCCAAAAAGCATAACGGGAACCTCTCCCAAAACGTATACACTATTGAAAGCCCTTTTTTGCCATTGTGCTGTTTTTTGGGCCAGCCATATCACAGGTATTGTACTTTCAAGGGTTATCCATTATTTTCACCACTAGATGGCACCAATGGCACTGATTTTGTGTCTGTAAAATGAAACTGAAAGACGATTGGACATTTTCTCAAATGCCTAGCAAATTCTAACTCTTGTAATTAAAACTCTTGTAAATAAAAACAAAATTTTAAACTAATAACCTTTTTGAAACCTACACATTAATTTTAAATTAAAAATAGGTGGCTTGCATGATTCCTTGATCTGCCACAGGTTACACAAACTCTTCACTTGTTTTAATGTATTACCTATCTCCTTTTCAGTTTATACATTGCATTTTCCTATTTTGTTGTTTCCACTGAGAAGAAAGTAATCAACAAAATATATTTCAACTAAATCTATTGCACCCAGAAAAATTGTTACATTTTAAGAATCTAAATGAAAGCTCTTTTGGAAGTCATTGTGTCAAATAAAGTTTTCTTGGCCAGTCTTTACTCCATTATCTGATTATAGAAATTTGCACAATTCTTTCCAAAACATCTTTGACAACCAAGAGACTTACAAACTTCAGTTGCCTCCTCAGAAATACTTCTGAGACGAACACAAACGCTGCACCATAAAAGAAACATGACAGCTCCTGCTCCTTCACGCTCTCTTCTTCCAGCCTTAGGTCTGTTTCCTCACAACTGAGTGTCTGCCCATCACTGTTTCCGTGCATGGTGGGAGGAAAAAGCCCTGTCCAAATCTTCAAAAGCAAACCCTTCGAAAGCCTCCTCCCATGCGGTGAGGCTGTCTGTTGAAAGATATGTCTTAGTGCTGCTTCCATGCACGGGAGAAGCATCGATCAGAAGGGCACGTCATTAAACGTGCTGCAGTACTTTGTCTATTTTTGGTAGCAAAGCAGAGGTTTGGGTGGTATGCAGGGGCCCAGCAGAGCCATCATTAATCATTAAAATCACAGTGCACTACTGTGACTAATGCAGTTGTAAACAATGCAGTATATGAGCACTTTACCTACAAGCAAGCGCATGCTATGAACACAAAGCCATTGTGTGTGAAACTCAACCCCTTTAGAAATTCTAAGAGAATCTGGTTCCGTCTGTTGTGTTTGGTTTTTACTATTCACTTTGAAGATTTTAGGCTGTCACAGGGGGGAAAAGCTAGATAAAAGTAGACGGGGAGGTTGAAGGGACCCTTTATGGACCTGTATGATTATTTTTCAGAGAGTGTACTCTGAGAAGTCTGAAAAATACAGGTTGTCTCTCTGGTCCCCTTCTTTCTCCAACTTTTTGGGCTTTACCACTTGTCTTCCTTATCCTTCAGCATTATAACACGTATCAAACAACACTGCACATGTATTAATATAGTGCATTTCTGGATTAGAGATTTGTACTCTTCCAGGATTACCGCTTGAATGATTCAAGTGCAGCACTCCACCAAATTTGATCAGTGTGGGTGGTAAAATTGTCACATATGTGTGGATCCTGAGCAAACTGGTGGAGAACTCACCCTAAAAATCTTAAAAATCAAGAAACCGAAACCCTCAAAGGAAAATGTCTCCAGAAGATTTGGAACGGTAATATTACTTGCAGATGGAGAAAGAGAGACAAAAATGATTAGCCTGTTTTTCCAATAATCGTTTGGAAAGGCATGCATTCAAGCTCATTATCCACAATTGTGCAAAAGGAAAACAAGAAAAACAAAAAGGGCAGTCGGAGTTTTACAAAAGTGTTGTTAAAGCACTTGTACAATTACCTGTGGGAACAGGAGAAAGGATATATATATATATATATATATATATATATATATATATATATATATATATATATATATATATATATATATATATATACACACACTTTATTGATTATTTGCTTATTGATCATATAATATAAAACACAATATTTGTGCAGTTTGTATTTTTGAAAATGTAATTGTAATCCCATTCCAATGTGCTCTTGTAGTGTACTGAAAAATCGCCATGTAAAAGAGGAACTCCTTGTTTGTAAACAAACTCAGTTTTGGGAGGGAGATTCACACACCTCGAGCTGTTGTAGTAGAGTATATCATATAAACCGAGTCAGAGCACCAAACACACAATCCTTGGCAGGAAGACTTGTTTGGAGCAGGATTTGTTTGTGCTTCATACTGAGCGTCTTATAACAGACTGCAGTCTCAAAACACTCCACTTCAGACCAAATGAACGTATGCCTTCTACTTTGAGAACTGAGACTATGTTTGATTGTATTTTATTATGCACGAAATAAGTGAATTACTGCCCAAAACTATTTGTTAAATGCAGACTTTAGGTTTAATGAAGTCATAGCCCAAATATTAGCATTTGTGTTCTGTGTGAAATCTTTCAGAAGCTGCTGTTGTTTGTCATTATTTCTGTGAATGTAGCAATTTAGTTTTGTTTTGACTAGTATGCATTGACTTGTGAATCTATTACACAATGTTCAAGAAAACAAAGCTCTGTTGTGTATGAGGTACTACTGCCACTTTGTTTGGATGTGTGTCTGCAGTAAGGACAGATGGGAGTTGGCAGCATTGATGGATTTACTGACAATAGGAAGGAAAACTAATATTTCCTACGCTTAGGAAATATGATGTGGCTTCTCATGCAGAAACAGACTTATGTTGATTGAGTAACTGCTAGAATGCTGGTTATTTACATGGAAAACTACCGCTTCCGTAAGTTAATGTCCTTAATGACATTTCTGCGTCATAGCTTGACCTGTTTAAGTATCAGATATTCATTTGTTTTACTTTCTCTGAAAATCTTAGATATGCCCCACTCTTTTAGATTCATTTGTTTAATTATTGATCTATTGCATTCAAATTAAATCAACATTGAGATTCATATTTCCATTTGAGAACTGTTCTACGTCTTTCTGTCGTATTCAAAGAAATCCCATATAGGGCTCTGCTGCTTTCTTCCAACTTCCAACACGTGCACAAAGAGACTGAAAGGAAGTGGTCTAAGATACCACCTTATATAACATTTCTAGGAATATGGATCTGTTTTGCACATAGCATCTAGTGTAAATGATAATTAGATAAGATTGCATTATTTTAAGCAACAGACTCAGACCATCTGCAGAGTTCAGTACAATGTGGAATACAGGTGCTCTTACATTAGAAGCGAATCTTTTCAAACCGATCACATCACTGGGGGCTGTGATGAGAATTCGTCCTTTCTGCCTGTTCAATAAGAAAAATAAACAACAGCCTCAAACTCAGTCCAATTAATGCACTAGGTCAAGCAAATTTCTTAGAATTGTTTTGGTCATTCCTAGTATTAGTTGAACTTGTAAAGGTGGAATGAATAGTGCACATAAAGTGACCATGCATTGCTGACTGTGAGGCAAGGGACAGCACAGCAAAAGAAGAAACACCTGACTGCACAACTTCCCATTGGGCACCAATTACTGCTGCAGCCTGAATCAGTCACAATCCTCATTAATGTGTGAAATCGGGTTCAGCTCGAGGGACTGCACAGGGTCTTTGCACACCCCTACTTTTTCCTGTGCGAAGCAGCACTGCTGTTAATTAGAGCCCTGTCCTGAGCTGAGCCCTGTGGGAGCTGAGAGTGGATCTCTCCACTATTACAGCCTGACAGAGAACCCAGCCATGAGGTGTGCAGTATTGATAGTCCAGCTGGACCGCGACTGGGATTTTAGATATTATGTTTTCTGCTTGGTCTATTTTTGTGTTTAAAACCCAGGTACATGTGGGTTGGCATGCCTTTTTTGCATATATTTATTAAGGGCCATGCACTGACTGGAGGTTTTTATTACTCTGGCATGGAGCCTAGTGAATCCCCTAGAACTAAGTGCTTAAAATATGTGTGATGGTTGGCTGCATGCTCTGGACTAATCTCAAAATGGCTGGTGGAAGTGTTGGCAATAGTCTCTAGCAGCAAACATAGCTCAACATTTCTAGATTTTTATTTTTTGAAAAGCATTGCCTTAATGTCTTTTTTTATTTATTTATAATTTGTCACTTATTATTTTTCCCTTGATTGCATTGGAATAATTGAAAAAGATCTTCTGGAATTTATTCCTGCCCTTGGGGTTTTAATGATGATAATTCAAGAAGTGACATGCTTCCACATTTTGCAATAAAACCACAATATAATTTCTGAAAGCCGCTTCTTGTTAGCTGGCTCATTTTTGCAGAGGAGCACAACAGATGTTTCTTGCCTTGTTGTCTCTTCATCCTCCACTCCCCCCTCTCACACTCATTTCCTCTGGAGATTTGATCAAGGTGGTAAAGAGCCAATTAAATGGGTCACAAAGAGATGCCACTCTACACCTGGGGCAAGGTGTGCCAGAGCACACAACAGATGGAGGACCACCCTTAGTGCAACTCTAATCAACACTTAACTGACCTCCTTTTTTAACTGAAAACTATTTCGTTTATGTAATGGAAAGAAAGACTGTATTAATCAGTTCACAGTGAGGTAAATTAAAGTTTGACGAATGAGTTTGTCAAATCTGTTAGTTTTTAGTTTCAGCTTCAGTGTATTTTTTTTAAATGGGTAAAAATGACGACATGAAAACTACACTTCGATGGCGCAACCTATACGTGAATGCAGAGCCCATATGTGCATCTGTAGCTGGTTGGCTTGGTTGCTGGACAGTAACATCATGTGTAATGTTGTACATATCAGGATATTTCTCCAACGAACACAACTGAAAGTGTAGAAACACAACTATCCTCAGATTGAAACAATACTAGCTTGGGTTTAGGAAGTGTTATTGCTGAGCTTTGCAGATGAAGCGCCAAAGTAAAAATGCCAGGTACAGTTCACAGCGTTCGATCCTGCAGTCCTGCCTCATAGTTTTTACCAGTTCCTAATCATTTCAAGTGTTTCACCTCATTGTCACCTAAAGCCACTATAAAAACTAAATGTACATTTATGTATTTAGCAGACGATCTTATCCAAAGCAACTTACATTTGAAAGAATGAACACATTTTTGACAGTTCTTGCTTTCCCTGGGATAGTAGGGGAAAAACTACAACTCCCAGAAGCCCGGTGTCCGTCGTCAACGTTTCCCCCAGTTAATTCCTGGACTGCTCTCTGACGATTCCTTGTCAATGCTTAGTGAGTTTTTCTGCCTTCTCTACCAGATCTAGAACTTCTGAAGAGTATGCCCGTTGGTGCATGGACAGTGTAGATTACATTATTTCGAACAGTAATAAATCATATACTGTTTAAAGTAAATGTAAAATCTTTAATTAATAATTGTGTGGAAAAAAAAATGTTTTATCTTTAGCATTTCATTTCCACAATGTGTTGTAAATATCAAATAATATATACTGTGTTCATGGTCTAGCTTTCTTTTTTTTAATCCTGTAGTCTTTTGTCGTGCACTTGAGTGTTTGTGTGTGTTTCAGTGTTTGTGTACAGTGTATAGAGACCCTTGCTGGGCTCATAACGTGTGTGTGTCTGCATCTCCTTTGCCAGCACTGTGTGAATGAAGAAGTTTACTCAGGGTGCGTATGAGAACGCAGAGCACTGCACTTTAATTTACTTTTCTCTCCGATAGGGAGGTTATCATTTATCTCATCCACAGTGCGGTGCTGTAATCCGTCAGGGAACACCAGTCCCCGAGCTCATGATTCAAATGCACCCATGAGGATATCACAGTGTGTGTGGATTAATGGTAACAGAGAAATGAGGGGATAGTAATGAGATCTGGTGAGAATGAGAAGTGGCCGTGTATTACTTTATCTTTGGCTACAGGAAACACAGTGAGGCACTCGCTCTTGACATCAGACAAATAAAGCTTTAATATTTTCAGGACGTTTCAGGCATTGAAATATAGCTCGTTTCCTTTCACATGGTCATAATCATTATTTCGGCCTTATGCATTGGAACTCTTTTTGGTGGTGCTCAAGTGTCCAAGTTTTAAAATCAGGACAAACTGCATCAGTGGCAAGAATGATTGATGCTTGATTTATTTTACTCTTTTATTTTGATAAGCATTTCCCTTTATAGTGCCCTAGTTAGCCTTCTTGCTGTAGTGTGTTGCTTTATAAATAACCTTAAATTGAGATAGGTATATATTAGTGTTGTCAAATCATGTTAACGTATGCGAATAATTGCAATTATTTAACACGTAAAAATATGCAATTTAACAGTTTTCCTCACATATTTACTTCTGCCTTGGTCTGAGTTTTGTTATTCTGTTTTCCCGCAAGGCAAGCCTTCTGTGTGACCACAGTGAGTTTCTGAACAAAGCCTAGTCAATTGTTCAATTGGTTTATTCCTCTTCTTTTTTTTTGATTTCCTGATCTAGAACGATCCCATTGCATTGTTTAACATAAAATGTATCTTATCCAAATCAAACGCCTCCCACAAAATCTTTATTCATGTTCAATTGGCCAGATATAGGTGCAGTGTGTGTTTCTCTCTTCCTTGATTACTGTGTCCTCGGGATCAGCCTTGGGTGATTGTTATTCCACAGGTCAGTGTCAAGAGACTGTTTTAAATGGAGCAGATGAGCGGTGGGAGGGATCGGGCTGAGAGAAAGATACAGAGTGAGGCGAAGAGAGCCAAATGGAGAGAGACAGGTCCCTTTTGATTGCTGTGGTAACAGGATTAGTATTCTGAGTCCATCAGTTCCATCTCACCATGTCTTTGGCTGGTGGCATAGCACTGAGGTCTTTTATGTGCTGCGTTCATTCTTAGCTGCTAGCTTTTTAGCCACAATCCACTCTCATTGGATTCTGATGCATTCAGGCTTAGTGAGCTCAAGGTTGGAGGGCATTGCTGGCAAATGGCCATCATAATACTCTGGCTGTGGTGAAGGACTTCAGGGTACAATATTTCCAATCACTTTGAGGGAAAGTGTCTACTGTAAACTGGGTAGTTAACAGGTTTGCTGTGTACGTAATATATATTTATAAAATATGGCATTCATCATAAACAATGATATGAGGTTCATCTGAACAGCTGATCCTTTTTATGGTCTACTTTTAGTGGGCATAGTATTGTGTATCTGACATGACTCTGGCTAGAAAACCAGCTACAGCGCTGCCCAGGTACCACAGTCCATTATGGTATATAGATGTCTGCATATGGTATATAGATGTCAAGTTAATTACCTATGGGTCAAATTCAATCTGTGTTTGAAATCGGTGTTTGGCTTCTGTAACAAAATCAAATGAAAATGTATTTATAAAGCAGCACACTACAACACAAGGGATGCCCAGGGTGCTGGACATAGACAAAGTAGTGCACATATAACAGATGCAGCTGGAAAAATGAAGCACACCTCACACTATTAACTTAAGGTCCAAGAGCCTGAGCTCAGGATCAAGAAGAAACCCAAGGTTCCGGACAACAGACTTTTCAGTGTAAGGTGTCGCAGAATTAGAGAATGCCATATTGCTAAAAATAATAAACTCACATTTTTCTTGATTCAAATGGAGAAAATTGCTGCTCAGCCAAAACTTCTTTTCAGTGACACATTCCAGACTGATCAATTGGAACACAAATCTGAAGATCACAGACATAACATTATCCAAGGTTCTACTACATACCGGATATGTTTGCCTTTGATTTTAAAGTGTCAATAGTGTGAAGCGAGGGATCATTGCCAACAAAACCACTCAGAAGCAAAAGTAACTTTTAACTCCTATAGATTTATACAAACAAGAGCTGCACACATGAATGAAACACCCTCACATCTGCACCAACGTAACTCTCACCAAACCACAACAAGACAACATCCAAATCGGAGATTTTTAAACCAAATGGGCATCTATCGTTGTTGTTCTTAACCAATTTGAGCTTGTGATTGCGCTACAGGTTGCTACACTATCGAGTAAAATTGGTAAAACAAATCATGGTAAAAGAATAAAAATAATATGTGGTGCTTTAATCAGTCCAAAATTAGGTAGGGTTACACTTTTTTTCTGCACTAATAATACATAAATGTAAAATATTTCACTCGTTAAAAAATTTTAATGATTGTATATTATTCTAAAATACATAAGGAGCCTTCATTCCTCAATTTTATGTGATTGCTTCCTCAAGTATTTACTTAAATTGTATCTGTGCATTTTCTTAGTTTAATCTACGTAATCTGTCATGGAGATCACAGAACACACTTTTGATGTTTATTAGCCTTTGTTTTTTACATGCCAATGCCCCATGAAACCTGGCATATTTTTTGCTTGCTTGATTTGATGAAAGATGTATGTGAATTGAGGGAATCACATGGTGGTATTCCCACACCCAATAGCTCTCACACACATCGGCATTGAACAAGCACACGCTGTGGACCCATACCAGGAGCACTGAGCTCATAGCTATGGCACCCAGGGGTACATTGCATTGAAGAGCCTTTCTCAAGTCAACTCGGATGCTTTCTAAGGTTGGAGAGTATGATCCATTCATTTAGTCCCCTTCACTGCACATTGATTGAATAAGTTGACCAAAGTGGGAATCAAATCTTTTTTATGACCTTTAAATCTGTGTAGAATAGTGTTGTATATTGATTTAGAAATACCCCAGAAGTGGGATAACTCATATTTTCTTCCACGTGACTGCTGCTTGTGATTATTGCTTCACTGTTTGGAAAGTGTGTTTATTTTTAGTGCTTACGCTTTATTAGTTGTACGGATCTGTTTTAAGCAAGTGTTAAAATTCTATCAACAAACAATGCTTTAAAAACAGGAAGTGTTAGTAAACTAAGTTCACCAATGCCTTCAATACAGCATCATTTCTTCTGTATACACTTATGTGCATGGTTTTTAAAAAAAAAAAGTACATCTTAGAGAACTAACTACAGAGCTTCCGTGGATGTAGAGTTTGTCACATTTTTTTAGTTTTCTTCATGATGTTAAGACCTCTGTGGGGACCATGCCATCACACACAGTACCTCTTGTTCTTTAATATGCTGAACATAATTTTAATGACTTGCTGCCACCTGCAGAAATGCAGCCCCAAATATTCAAGAAACCTCCAATTGGCTTCACTGTTGCCTGCAGAGACTCACAATTCCACTGGTTTCTTCCAGTTTGGGGCTGATTGCACTGCTGGTCATCTTCCCTTTTCAAAGGTTAATAAGTTTGATGTGTAATTTTAAAGCTTACCATTCCATCTATGATCCTCAACATTATCATCTTCATTTTTCTTCATCAAAAGACCGTGGTCTGGTAGATACCTTGTTAATGCAGTAACTCACTGTTGTCATGACAAAAAAGTTAAATGGTACAAAAAAGCCATTTTTTTTTCCTGGGAGGGAACCAAATCCTCTCTAACTTCAACTTTACTTGAGTTTGAAGCAAACTCATGGGCAGTGCCAGTGGGCATTGAGGTACTATGTTTGTACTATTCTTGGCCTCGGTGGGATCTTCTCATTGAAGGATTGTTATGGGAGTTGAGTGTTTGAGTCAAAGTAAAAAAAAAATGGTTTAAATGTTTCTTTTTTATCACTCACTTTGCGTTTTGTACATTTAAAAAAGTAAACAAACAATATTTCTGAAAGCATTCTTTGTTTTCACACCTGACTAATACTTTTCCACAGTACTCAATGTTTGTTGATGTACTGAAATCTTTAGTTTGATTTAATATACCTACACATAATTTATTTATTTGTTTATAGCTTTATAGCAGCTACCGTTTACACACATCACTCTAGTTACCATTGGATAAAAAGATGGCTGAATTGATTCTGGTCTATATAAAGTGGACTAAACCAGGTGAAATTGGCATATTGGAAACTCTCAGTGGGATACAAATTGGATCCCCAAGGATTAGAGTGGGTCAGTTGAATGAGTTAAATTGGGCTGTTTCTAACAGTGTCTTGTTACAGTCGAGAGTTCACTATTCTGCAACCTTCAGCTTGTTACCATGCATCTAAATGTCTATTCTGTGGCTGAATCAATACATATCCTCTCATTCTGTCTATCCAAAGGCATTCTTAAGGGAATGATTAAAGGATTGATCATATCCCAATGGCAGCTGCACGTCATGTGTGGACAGTCATGGGAGATGGCTTCATTAGAATTACATAAGCCTGTCCATGGTGTTTCACTTCACTCCAGAAAACCCCAAGCCACATTCATCCCCAGAGGATTTGAAAAATAAGGCTAGGATGGTACAAGTTCCTAGAAAGAAAGGCAATAGTGCACAAAAGCCCCCAAGACCAAAGTATTCACTAGAACATATAATGAGTCTTTTCTCTATCATTTCAGTTTTGTTCAGAATGTATTGACTGTGTAAAACATTAAAAATGAGAACATCATCCTACCAAAATGTATCTGTTCCCAAGAATATTTGATATTTCCTTTTGCCACAAGCAACCTACAGTACTTTCGATACAACCCACAATGCATCTGAGAGACTGCACAATGTTTTAGGTAACATCTTCGACCATGTCATGCAATCTGTTACGTGTAAGATGGAATGCAACAATTTGCATCTTGAAAATATTTGCTAATGGCAGAGGGGTGAAAGTTGAACAGTGAAGAGTTTATTTTTATACCAGCCTGATCTGATTTAAAAGCAAAAAGTTTTTTTTTTTCTTTTCCCCTTAACCCTTAGAAGTCTTTGCATGCACCGGTGCATTTGAGTTTAAAATATTTTTTATTTTGTCTCAACCCATTTGGTTTTTGTTAAAAAACATGTTTGTTGTCGATGTTTGAGATTTTGCAATAATGATACGACGTTTACCGCAGAATTTTTCTTTTAGTACAATTGTAGGTTAATTGTACAATTGTACAAAAAAAAGAAATGATTTAAAGCATTGCCACAAAAAAATAAAAATGTATTAGAGCAAATTGTAAAGTAGTAAAAAAAGACACACAACTTCTAAGTGTTGCTTAGCTTTATTGAGTTCCTAATCAATATTCTTGTAAATAATTAAACTTAAATTGTGTGTTTGATCCCTTGCATGGAATCTATAATTAAATGAAACTGCAGTAGTTATTGCAGTAGTTTTTTTTTTATTATTATTATTAAAAAGTATCAATGCAACTCTCATTTTTATACCCTGGGCATATAAATGGGATCTTATAGATTGTAGTGAGTGAGATAGCAATAGCTAGTTACAGATGTAAACTATGTGCAACTTTTGGGATGCAGATTTTGATCTTTGGAGCTCTATGCAAACATTTGACACTAAACTTAATTTCATGTTTAAGCTCAGTGTTCTGACCATCTGGCAAAGCCAGAACGCCTCTCCTGGTAAGAAACTACTGCATAATTTCATTTCTCTATCTCTTTTTCAGCCAGTATACTATTGTCTAGGTCATGTTCTTCCCTCAGTGCTGTAACTCCAGAGAAATGTCAAGTCCTAAATGAGACTTAGACATGTTGCTTTGGGGGACATGGGCCTGCTCACAATCCCCAGCAGTGTCAGCCTGCAGACGCAAATTGTAGAGAAGGGGGACAGCTAGGACTCAGGGGGGACAGTGGCTCTGTCCACTGGGGCCTTCAGTCTCGGTCCTCGGCCCCAGTGAGACAGATGTTTGAGGTAGAGGAGGAAAGGGAGAATGAAGCTGAAAGAAACAGATGGTGTTTGTGCTTTTGGTCACATCATGTAAGACCTATTTTTTAGGATAAAAGATTTGTGCGAAGATTCAAATAGCGCATGAGATTGTAACATGTCATACTATATTTAAAACTTGTAAAAGTGATTTCACATTTGATCATGTTATTAGTCTTTAAAGACTTTTTTTTGAAAATTTCGTGTTAAAAGCTGTAATAGGGTGTTATTTAATGATTGTATTTATTTGAGCATGACTTTCAAATATTATTTTGTAATTTTAATTGTTTTGGGATGTGTTGGGTTTTGATTCTAGTGTTTTTTATTTTTATAACTTTTTAATAAGCCTGGCATAAACTAATGCTATTTTGGCAGTCAAACACAACAGTCCTCTCCTGTACTATCCTCTACAGCTCGTATTGTGTATTTATTAGTCCACACCTTTTCGACATTGTTTATATAGAGCTTCCTAATTTAGATTTCCAACACCACCCCCTGATCCCACAGCCAATAACATGTTTCCGTCTTTATGTGACAGCTGCCTGAATGCCTTCAGAGTTGCACCAGAGCATAGAATCATTTGTCAGGTGCTGGAGTGATGGAGGCTGTTTATCTGATGTTATTCTGATGCTCACAGCCAGATACTCTAAACCCTCATTACACCTGGAGACAAGTTGCGAACGTATTATGTTCATTTTTACACTGCAGCACGCTAAAGAGTTTGGAGTCATCTTGACTGACTGAGGTTTTTGCTGGAGTTATATTGTCATCATTAGTCATTTACATTTTGGTATTTGCTGGAATTTGTTGAATATGATATGAACATTGTTGCATCAACGATTTTGGTAAAATGATTGACTGGTGGTATCAAATGATTGAAAGAGAGAAATTGATTAATATTTTCCACAGGAGGAGCTATTACTATCATAAATGTGAGTGGCATACACCAGGAAAAGCAAAATCAATTTTAATTCTTTAGAAAAAAGGTGTCTGCCAAATGTGCCATATGAATTGGATGACAAAATGTAAGATACGTCACCATTTTACCAGGAAAATCAAGATGGGTGGTGGTGTTTTCTGTACAGTCATTTTACTTTAAAACCTCTACGAACTTTATCTCCATGGCTTCTCTGTCAGACCTTCACCTAGGTTTTGCAATTGAATTATATTATGCCCACTATAGCAGGTAGATGTAATAACCCAAACATCAGTATGGTAGCGTGCCAAAGTACAGTGGCTGGTTAACATGAAGTAATTTTGACCGATATAGGCCTATAAATATTACTGTCAGGGATTATTATCCCAGGTGCAGGCCTGACAGGCAGAGACAGATGGATGAGGGGAAGTGGGAAATGGAGCAGGGTTTATTTACACTGAAGACAGAACTCATACAACAAGTCACAAGGAATATATTGCCAGGTGTGGAACATTGAAGACAATAAGGAGATAGAAGACATTGGTGACAGTGAAATGTTGGAGCCAGTTGTTTATTGAGCCAATGTAGCTGTTTGTCAGAAGAAGATGGAGATAATGGAAATTGTGGAGATGATGGAGGTAAAGGTAGATAGGTGTTCAGGAGGCCAAAAAGTATGACAGATGCTGAGGTATTAAGGAAGGGTGTGGGATTGGTAACAAGCAAGTGGCAGCTGAACATAATTAGAAAACATAACACATGGTGAATCTCAAAGTATAACATTTCTATATTAGTAGTGTCCATATTATTTTTTTATATATGTGAGAATTAAGGTAATGTGAATTAACAATACGAAAAGTGAATATTTAATAAGAGAATTGTTATGCACGTCAAACGTGAGCCGAAAATGCATCACGTTTTAAGAAAGGACACACAAGAACAGAACACAATATCAGACGATTTGTTGTGGCCAGATGAAATACGGATTCAGATGTGGATTTAAAACATTAGTCATCAAAAAACGAGCTAAGAGCGAGAAAGATAATTTACGCCTTTTCACAGAGGGAAATTACATTGCTGATGTAAAAAAAAAGTCACTAAAAAGAATCGTTGAAATATATTACTTTTTTGTGCTTAAATGTCCCTGAAGTGTAATGCTATTTAATCTTTTTTTTTGTTGGAAAATTAATATATCTGAACGTGGACATTGACCCTTGAGTGTTCTTGAATGTCTTCAAATTAAAAAGCTTTCTGTTTTCTTTGCTACGCCAAAATGCACATCGTGAGGCATTCTTGAGCAAATTTGAGAGATTTTCATCATACAAATGAAATAAAAATTTGAAAAAAAAATGTTTACACATTAACATCAATGCTATCCTCATCTTATAATAGAATTTGTTTAACCATTGGTGCTAAAAGGAGTTGATCCATCTTCTATCCAATCAGCCTCACTAAACACACACATGCATGCTCGCACACACGCATTCTTGCACAGGTACATACGCTGTCAACATGAGCCCCTTAACTCTTAATCCAATTATTTTCCTCCATTATTATTGGCTGAGTAATGTCAGTACTCTCATGGATGACTGACAATTTATACTGTCTGTCAGTAAAACAGGCCGGCAGGGGTCGAACAAGGCGCTCAGGGTCCCTGTCCACAGGCCTCATTTATGTTCATCTACACTGACGTTAAGCTGAATTTTCCCACCAATTTGTTTGCTAGCCACTGCTACTTTTGATGGACAGGGCTATTTATCATAATATGAAATGTGCAAATGCCTTCCTCACACACACATCATAGTGGACTTGCAGACGTCTATGGTTATTTTAGAATCCCATAATTCTCGGAGGTCAGTAAGAAAGGTTCGATTAGTTTTTCTACTACAGAAACAAAAATATAAATCAAATTAAAGATCAGTCTCAGATTCCAGTGTTTTTTCTTGGGATGTTATTGCAATTTCTATTTATTTAGGCTTGTAAAAGCCAACATATTGTTATTCTTTCTTCCCTTCCATATTGTTAAGATGCAGCCACCAAACTTTTACCAAGATATCCAAACTGGTCTGAATCAGGTTGCTTTATCTTTTCAGGCTGGTACCACAAAAAAAATATGTGAAATTGGTTTATCTGCTTGGTTTATTTTACTCAAATCGAATGATGTCTTTGTGACAGTGGCTCTTCCCAAAATTCTACCTTGGTAATCACTACATTTTGTATATAAAAATACTTTAAAACACCACTTTTACAAGCCAAAATGAAACTTTAGTAATGTAATCTAGTTATTTTTACTTTGCTTGAGCAGTTGTGACTAATATTTTATAGTTTTTTTTTTATTTATGACCACATAGTAATGACCGCATAGCACCATGTATGTAATTAATATAATTAATATGCAATAAATTGCTTTGATAGCCACTGCAATGTTCCCAAATATGGAGGCTTCCAGAAAGTAGGACACATTTTATCCCTGGTTTTAATGGCTGTGTTTGTACTGAGGTACATTATGGTTCTTGAACCCATCAGAAGAAAAATGATCCTCCCTCTCTCTGAAAGTCTTCTGTATCATCAGTGGAGAGCAGAAGCTTTTAACATAATGAACAGGTGCTTTGTGTTCCTCCTTCCTGGAAAAATTAAAGAGAGAGCAAGGAGAGATATGCTGTTTTTTTTTTCTTTCAGAAATGTGTCAAGGAGTGTTGGTCACACGCACTTCTAGAGTATTATTTGAAGTTTATTAACAATACTGCAGTCATGGTTATTAATTAACTTGCTGTAATGTTTATTTAGATTCTCGATTCACACAAAAGTTACTGTTTATATTGGGCCTGTCAGTGAGAGTCTTGCATTGGTTACCTCTTAATACACTGGTTTGCCATATTGTATGTTGATTGAGTGGTAATGCTGTGGTTTACTGCATACACGAGTTAACATCAAGTGGAATCAGGGTCTGTACAAACAGGAAACTACTTTATATTCCATTTAAATATCCCGATAATACTCAACAAGCTCTCTTCATTCACTCCTTTTATGTTGCATTAGGAGAAGTAATTCCTTCCTTTAGAGCACAGATGGCCATTGGCTCTTAATGGAATTCAGTATGTAAATTGAAGCTGGGGTCAGCATCATTGACGGTATATACGTTTAGAGTCCCATAAGAGGCCCCTTTAATAGAGTGATTTCTAAAGGGAAACCAGGATGAGGTGACAGAATTGCAGAGAAAGTGCCTCTGTACTTGTCCACCTCCGCAGGGTGAAGAGGAAAAACATCTTCACAGACAGCGTATCATGGAGACAGTCTTGCTATTAAAAAATTGCATCACGACTACAGGCAAAAAAGTAAAAAAAAAAAAAAAGGGTTTTGCCCTTATTCCCAGGGTTTGGATAATTTACAGTGGAGTAATGACAGAGGAAGAAATATCTTCAAACGGTGTGTGTTCTGAGCCGTTCTTCAGACTTCTGCTAATGCCAAGCTCCGTCTTGTGCCCCTCTGCTACTTTCTTATTGTTCTACTTTGGCATTTGTTCATTGAGTAGACTCTTTAAAGTACAATCACCTCATGGAATATTTTGCATAAAAGCTATTTAATCACCAAATTTAAGTATTTCCTGGTTTAACTCAACACATGCTCCTCATATATGTATGGATTTAAAAAGAACAAGGTTTAAAGTAATGTGAATCAATTAATGGATGCATATATTCCACGATTCTGGTTCCATGACCTTATAGATCACATCGGTACAATGTCTCTGAAAATCTTCTACAGACAATGTTATGTTTTCTACAGTCTTTTTCTCTTAAGCTAAGACAAAATGTCTTTTTTTTTAATTGCTTGCAATCCTGTAAAAATAAATAACTGCTTCATAGTCTCTTCTTGTTGACTCTAAACGTAAACAGATCATGTTTTTATGGTCAAGTAATTGAGGGAGAGGAGAAAAGAGACGTGCATGCTTTGTGTCTGAAGGCACTGTGCAGAGTTATAACACAATCTGTTTTAAGTGTCTGCTTTTTGATGTGGGTTCTTGTCTCCCTGGGGTTCATATCTCTGTTGGAGAGGAGAACCAAGTAGAAGTGTTTTGTGTGGGTGAATTCTGGATACTAATTCCAGCAAGGATTTGCAATTGTGCTAAACAAACGAGAGGGGGGGGTCATTTAATGTGCAAGCTTGTGGAAGCTTTTGTGTCATTTTCCATTTTTGGCTGGAAAAGCATCTTTTGATCGATGAAATGATGGATGGATGAGTTGGAAAGATTTTGCAGAATCTCCCAGAGGAAAAACAGATGGCATCAACCGACAAAATGAAAAAGCTCAATTTAGTTTAAAAGATGAATTAAGAGCATTTACAAGAAAATCCACAGACTGCACAAATTTATATCCAAGCCAAAGACAAAAAAACTAAACTCAATCATTCCAAGACTGGGAATACATGGGCAATGTTTTCTTAGTTTGGGTGGAGTTGGCAACAAATAGTAGGTGGGAAAAGTGTTTTAATGTTGAGTGGCAGCATACAGAGACTAATCTAGTAATTGGGAGATGCCTGTGAAAGACTTGTGTAGAGGATGTACTTAGTTCAGAGATGGTATGATCTTCATTTGTTGCTTTGTTGGTTGCAGATTGGATTCATTGAAGATTAGAGCCTTTTAATTGGTCCAAATTTTCGTGCAACAACACGCCTCAATGAAAAACCATGGCGCCAACGGGACATCACACATCTAACTGAGTGGTGGCAATAATAAAGAGCTTTGCAATGCCCTATCGGTTTTCGCAAGCAGAATGACCAATGACCGCTGGCTCTTTGGGTGATGCTGGTAAAAGAACCACTTGTTGGAGCATTACATTACAAAATTTCATAGCAACTGCACACAGGAAATGGGAAGGAAATAGCACCACAAATCCTCTCTTTTCCCTGGATTTTTGTCAAACAAGAGAGGGAGAGGGAGAGGGAGAGAGGGAGAGGGAGAGGGAGAGGGAGAGTGAGAGGGAGAGTGAGAGGGAGAGTGAGAAAGATAGATGGATGAGGAAGTTGACTAGAATATTCTCAATGTGCCATTTACCACCTGGTCATGTCATGGATGGTTTGAGGGAAAGTGGAGCACTGGCACAACACCAGGGAGACATTGGCTGTGTTGGGAGGCGAGTTGCTTTCCTGCATTCCCATCAATATTTGATAACTTTGTGTTAGGCTTAATGGATAGCTATGATTGGCCTGCGTCAGACGCATAGACATTATTCACATTCGCAGTCTTCTGTCGAACCAATTAACAGTGCTTTCACAACATTTGCAGATGATTTTCCTCGATTTTTGTTAGAGTAAAATTCAAATGAAATCCAAAGGAGAATTTCCCTTCATTTACTCCCTGAATCATAGTGACTTTTATCTTCCATGATCTTCTCAATGCAGTTAAAAGAATGGAGAACAGAGTCTTCAGACTTCAAAAAGCACACAAAGGCTCATTTATGAAAGTGCTCATTTAATTGATGTGGTGTGTTTTAGCCTTGACCTTGGACAGTGTATTATAATATTTATGACTCAGAAATGATTTCTGAGATCTGAGTCATGTAAAATTCTTCATTTTTTTTAGAGAATAGATTGATTTAAAAGATTCATGATCATTTAGTGTTTTGTGAAGCATCATTGGGAAAAGCAAAGTAAAAAAATCTGTCTTACAGTGTTTACATAGATGTTTTAATCTTTTTACTTCTTTAAAGTGCTTTATGCATTTAATTCCATGATTAAAAGAGAAGAAACTTAAAGATTTTATAAAGCATGTTTAGAGATTCTTCATAAATGTAATTTCCTATGAGCTCTTCTTCACTTTAAGTTCATGTTTAATTCTGAATGCCCCAAAATGGTACTTTCCTAATGAAGAATGCCTTCGCTTTAGATACTTTGCATTTTTAATGTGAATATTGAAGGACATAACTGTGCTTCAGCTCTCAGGAACATGACGGAACCAAAAAGTTTAAACTGATACCTTTTTTTTTTTGCAGAAAAACTAAATGTCACCATAAGTAATCCAAAATATGAGTAATGAAAGGAAGCAGAGACTGCAGGAAAAGCCATATGGCGGAGCAGGGTGAAAGTTAAATTAGTTAGCTGAAGAATGGAGGATTAGGAAGCGAGTCTTCTTCTCCTCGGGAGAGAATGCATGGAGTTCCAGAGAGGATGTTGGAGAGGGTATCTAACGGTCTATGTTCTTTCTCTGCCTAAGGGCTACAGTATTAGAGTGTGAAACTGTAAAAGTTTGTGAGGTGCATTGAAATACGAAAACGTTGCAGTTTTTCTGTCACATAGACAGTAGTGTATCCAGTTGAACTCCCTCAGGAAATGAAGCTATGTAAGGATTTATTGGCATTTCAACAATTATAAGAGCACTGTCACACTCCAACGGTTACTCGGAAGGGGATTTGTTGCCTGGAAGTGGAAGCAAACAGTTTTTCTCCTTCTGTTTTCCTGAACATTGCCTCAGGGAATGCAGAACTCCTGTGTAATTTTCCATTTCATGTGATCGTAAAGAATTAATAGACAACGTCCGACAAGGAATGTGTCATAAATGTGGAATATCTACAGCTGAGATTTAAAAAGTGAAAATCCAAATTCAATTCAAGTTCATAGAGTTTCTGCCAAATTGAATCTGTTAGCCCTGTCTGAAAGCTCTGGTGCTTATCAATAACGGGAACACCCGTTGATTTAATTTTTTATTTACTTATTTAACTAGTACTTGACGAAATAAGTTGTTACACAATTGCACGGACACTCTCCTTTAACATCCATCCCTTGGTGAACAATTTGATTCAATATTGTTCTGTGGCATTCAGCTAACCTAGTTGCTACTGATGAATGGGTCTGGAACGGCTAAAATCAAGTGAAAAGAGATCTTCTCATATGTCACATTTGTCATTCTGGGTGCACTTCTATCAAAAATTGATCAATGACAAACGTCATCTGTCCTAATTAGTCCTAAAGCACCTTAGAAGCTCCCATAGCAAACATCATTACCTGACGAGAGCTCTAGGAGCATCAGTCTGGCAAATAAAGGGAAATGAGGAGAGATCATGTAACTTGAGATCTGTTGGGATAATGAAACAATGAATCAAGCATAGATGGCCAAGATTAAATATATTATTTTGGTACATGTGCTGTATATTTGTTAACAAAGTTGTGCTTGTATTTGCTGCTCATTAGAAGTTAAAATGCACCGAGGTGTTTTGACAGTGCGTGATATATCAGTGTGCAGTTTTGTCCTTCCTCTGCAAGCTTGACGTGTTGTGGAGAGAGGAGAATTTGAAAGAGGCTGAATGCCTCCAGGCTTCATTGATTGGACAGCTCCGCTTGGTCAGCATGAGCTCAGTGAATAACCAGCACAGAACAGACTGCAGTGCTGCTAAGGCCTGATGGACGGGCCCCAGACACTGAAGGGAGTCGTAATGATAACTCAGAAGTTAATGCACGTACAGATATGTGCAATGAGATGGATTTGTTTGGCCCAAAGGCGCAAGAGTTACATGTAATATTACAGATAATGACCGTATTAAACTGCTGTCAAATGAATCATTGGCTCATTTACCATCTAAAGGATTTGTTTTTCAAAGTGTACGTGTATTTCATTAACCTGCAGTATCTTTAATAGAATATGGAATACTCTCTGTCTCTCTGTCTTTATCATTTGCTGAACAATGTACTGTATGTATGCTCACTCCTGACCATTTGCATTTCCAGCTGTATAAAGCTACTTATTTACATTTTTAAATGCTGCCCAAACTGCAAGCACATAATAAAAAGCAATACTTATTTTTGGATAATAAGAATAGAGGATATGTTCAAGTTCAAGTTCAAGTTCCTTTAATTTATATAGCGCTTTTCACAACAGACATTGTCTCAAAGCAGCTTTACAGTAAACCAACAAGTTTAAACTCAACAAAGTGAAAAAAAAAAATTAATTACTAAGTGGTGTATATGTCCCTGATGAGCAAGCCTGGGGCGACTGTGGCAAGGAAAACTCCCTTGGAAGAAACCTTGAGAGGGAAGGGAAACCCATCCTCATTTGGGTAACAACAGCAGTGTGATAAACTACGGTCTAAACAGATGATATGGTAGTATGAACAGATAATATAGTATAAACAGATGATATAATAATATAAACATAAACAGATAATATAGTATTTATGTCTGCAGAGGCCTTTATCAGGGCAGCCCTTTGCATGTTAAAAAAAAAAAAAAAAACATTTAATGCTCCATTACTCTGAAAATTGTGTATTGTCTACTTCAAATGTCTATTTTTTGTGATCACTTAGTTGTTTGGTTTCTGTCTAAAAGATGTCTATCAGACCAGTAGATAACCAGGATATGAGTATTCTAGGTTTCCACACACTGATGGCACTTCCACACACTGATGGCACTTCTTTTTAATGTCAGTTTGCATTACTTCATATAAAACGATCCACAGAGGCTTAGCAAACATGTCTATAATGTAAGAGTTGAACACAAAAAGCTAAGGAGCATTTCACTTTCCTCCGTTTGTTTGCTATGGTATTTGCATTTGCTTCATCAAGGGAGTCTGTTAACAATTTTTCTTGTCTTCTTTTTCCAACTATGAGTGGGAGTTGTAGCCCACATGACCTGCGGTGTCCTTCTTACTAACCCCGAGTCTTTGGATGATGATCTATGGAAGCATTTCGTTACACTTGGAGTGAAATCATCCAGACGCCTGAGCCTAAACGCTAAATACAGTTATTGGCCTGATGTTAGTAGCTTGGCTTTTAAAAAGCAGAGCGCGTAGTTGTAATTTTGCTTTTAAGAGATAGCACAGATAAAGGTTCTTTACTTCCTGGAAGGCAGACCTCATAATCTGAATTCACAATGGATTCTGAATGCCTAAAATCAGACTTACAGCTCAATATTTAAACAGACACAGTCTTTAAAAATGAATCTACAAGCTCCCGAACCCCCACACCTCATACAGACTCAGTCTTTCATGGCTCATTACCCCTTGACATCTCCACTAAAGACAACTGGTGCTTCTAACTGTCCTGGGAGCATGATCTCCATCCAGACACGGCAGTCTAGTGTTGATGCTCCTGCACTCTTTTTGCAGGAGAGCAGGGCTTGTAATGAGGAGCACTGGGCTTCATTTAGCAGGCCTCCTCTAGCACCCAGAGAGGCCAAAGCCAAAGGCCTGGAGCCAGATCCTGCTGCTCGAAGCCAGGCATCCAGTATGCTCAAGATACTTAGCTGGGCATCTTCTCATCACACCCTATGCAGACTTCAAGTGATTGATCCCCCACAGATTATCATTATTTTGTTCCATTAGCTCAAGGATCTCATCTACAAACATGAGAGTTTTCCAAAGTTTTGTAAAACTACTGAATGGCATCATTAAAACAATTTATGCAAGTGAATCAGCAAATGCAACAATTGTATGACAACAGCCTAAAGTAAATGGACTAAAACTAGAACAACATTAGAAAATATAGATTTTCTTTTAATGCGTAAGAGTATAATAATACATACATACGATACATACCTCGATATTATGTCTATGATCCAATAAGCACCATGATATTTTACAACACTATATTTAACCAACTTTAAAACTGTTTATATTACTGGAAAAAAATATGATTGGAAAAAATTGAAATCATCCATCCATTAGGGGGCAGTATTAATCTTTGCATTAAGTCATCTTTTTACTCTAAGTGATAGGGAGAGATACTTTTATAGTCTTCTTGTATAAAATGTGAGTAAAGTATCGTCTTCTACTAAATATTACATAAAACAGGAAGACAAGGTAAAGAAGTTTCAAAAGTGACTAGAATCACAGTCATTACAAGAAGCAAATACACTTTATGATAGACAATATATCCCAGTAGCTCCACGACACGTATTGTGACAATTTTGTATTGCAATATATTGTACCATGATGTATTGTCACACCCTTTTAATGGGTGAGATGTCTTTTATCCTGAGGTCACACTACACATTAAACCTCTAATGACTTCCTTTCCCAAATTTGGCCTGCAACATATTTTCAAGAATTCCTGGTTAATATTTAGGTATTCAGCCTTTCTTTATACAAGTTTCTACACCTATGTTGAGATGTTCTCAGGATTGTTCTTGCAAGCATAGAATTCCTGAAGCTTCTGAGCTTCACAGGAATGGTGTTCCATCTTTTTTCCTGAAGAAGATGGCTTCTGGAGAAAGAAGTCACAAGTGAATCCACCATGATCTGGCTATTGTTTTGACATTGTGATAGATGGCGATGCATTATGCAGTGGTATGCTATCAATAAGACTAGACAGAATGTGCAGACTGGGAATGAAGAGAATGATAAAATGACCCTGTCTTATTGCTTGACATTTTTTCCAAGTATTTTGTTTCTTAATCCTTTAAGCTAGTGGCATATCAATAAGATTCCTTATGAAATATTGATCCTAATCTAAAAAGTGTTAACTCTGATTGATGACCGTAGTAAAAGTTATGCTGAAAATTTAGAACTGTCACAGTTTGGATAGGTAGAAGCAGGAGGTTTAATTTAAAATGTCCAGAATACAAAGAAATCCACATCACAGCTGACAATAGGCCACAACAATGATTGAACCAAGGAAAAGAGGATACCAAAGTTTTTTTTTTAAGATGCTTTGGATAAAAATTGAGCATATAACCTGCAAAACTTTAAAGGTGCAGTATGTGATTTCTGAAAAGGACTGGAAATCTGTGGCCCGGGTCAATTCTGTAAACAGACATGGTAGCCATTCAGCAGTAAGGGGCGTGTTTATTTGTGAAGCAGAGCAGAAATAGCCTGTGAAACAGACAAAGCGTATGATGAAGTATAGAAAAGTAAAAAGTGGGATTGATTTTTCAGAGCTGGAAAGAATTAAAGACCAGAGAACAGCCAGCATCGGATGATGAATATAAAGAGTATATTCATCAGTCCTTCACTTTACCCATAAAAAGATGTTCTTAATTCCACACCCTAATGTGTGAGGTGGGGCCAGCTAAATTTTGAAGAGATGCCATTGGTTTGTGGGTGTGCTTGTTTTCCTGATTCCAAAGATCAGATCCAGCGTGTTCTTCCAAGCATATCTTCACTACTCTTGTAATAAGTTAAATAAAACCAAGCTCTCACCATGGCAGCGCCTCCAAGATGTGCTTTGAACACCATAATCCTCCAGCGCTGTCAAATCATTAAAAACTAGAGAGTAAAGAAGCAATCCTTTTAAATATAGTGAGTTTATATTGACTTGAAAACTGTTTTTATCTCTCTTTTTTGCATCTTTTGAAATAATTAACTGCAGGAATCAGTGCAAATCATTATTGCTTAGAAACGTGTTCCCAAAAGGGTTGAAAACCCTTTTGCAGCACTGAACTGAAAAAAGTCTCATCAAATAGTATTTTTTTTTTTTATTTGGGTTGAGTTGACATGTTGCCCGTCCTTAGCAAGACTTCGAATAATGGAGCATCCATTTGCACTTGTCAGATCTTATCTTAGCATTTCTTCACATAAATTCCAAGAAAAATGTCACTGGGGCTTTATAAGAGATGAATATTGGTAATTTAAGGAGATTTTTGTTTTAAAGAACTTGAATCAAGATTTTAAACGATGACACTCTTTGTAAGTTGATGTAAGCTGTAAACTTGTATCAAAAGTACTCTACTTTTGTAATAGTTTTGTGACACACACATAACAAAATCATGTGTTACGCTGTTGAACTGGAGATAAAACACTGATTACTCACAACAGTAATAAACATTTGATCACTATTGCTCAGTAGTTAAGCAGGGTGGACAAGGTAGTGTCACGATAGTGTTTAATGGCTTCAGGGTCCTCAGAAAAGTTCAGTCCACCTGCCTAATGGAGTCCGCTCACTCTTCCCTTGTGTATTTCTCACTACAGGTAAGTAGAACCATTTACCCATATTATGGACACATTGGCGGAGGTGTCAGTACTGGTTTGGATGTGTCTGGCTTTAAGTCCTTGCTCAGTAATTTTGAAATGTTGTTGACCAAGACCCAATAGGCTGCCTGACTAAATTCATCCAGTTTTTCATTAAGGAGGTGTGTTGTGGAGGAAGTAAAGAACAACATCAGAAGTGGAAGAAATGATGATGGGCTTGAAGCAAAGAGGCTATTCTTCTAGCAGTTACAAAATGTGTATGGAAGGAGCTGGAGAGTACAAAAATAAAGCAAAGTGAGACATACTCTTCTAATCTGGGCTGACACTATAGCTGTCCAATTCCTTTTTTCTTGCACAATTAAAGATATTTGCATTATTGATGGCCTTTTCAAGAGCTGCATACCGGGCTGGATTTAAATTTTTCATTTTGTTGCCGGATAAATAAGTAAAAAGCTTCAAGGCTGGAAACACTCTTTATGAACTTTATGGTTGTAGTAATCCAAGCAGAGAATGGATATCAAGATTTTGTTTTTTAACCCATCTAAAGATTATTCAGTAGTTGATCCATCCATCCATTTTTTTATTCTTTGAAAACTTCTTTTGAGCACCCGTAGTCACGTACAGTGTGTGTCTGCGTGTGTGTGCGCGTGTGCGTGCGTGTGTGTGTGTGTGTGGGGTGGGGGTGTTGGTATTCTTCGTCTTCACACAATGTCAGTGTGGTCAAAGCCTGACTCTGCGTTTCTCTGCACCTCTGCTGTTCTTTTTGTCCTCCACATGGGTAAACGAGTGCAGATGAGTAGATTAGATCCCATGTCAATGGATCACAGGAAGCTAAATCAATCTCGTCTTGCCCAGCAGTAGAACAGAGTGAATTGCAAAGCGCATTGATCACCTCTCAGACAAATCATACATGCAGGAATGCTCACACCACATGTTGAAAAAGATCTTTAAAAATACATCAAATATGTCTTGTCTTGTTCGATAGTTTCTCACCTTAACACAGCAAATCCACAGTAAAAATCCTACGCTGTTTGTTGAAGGCCAAGTCAGATTTGTTTTCACTTTGCGTACAGTGTAGACGGAAGATGTTAAGAGTTGAAAAGTGAAAGTTTTGAAGGGATTCTGTGTTTTGTAAGTCAACATCGAGGTTGTATTTTCAGTCATATAGCAATTGGTTTTGCTATAATATTTTATCAGCGCTCCCTTTGGTTTTGTAGGGGTGCATCCATTCGATTTGAAGAAATGGACATGAGTTATGAAATGAAAAAGGTGAATTCAGTGGAAAAAGATGTGACTGACATTTCCTTCCTGATACGAATAGAAAACCATACCCTTTATGAGTAACAATTTCCACCTGTTCTCTGCACGATTTCTTTATGCCATTTTTCCGTCCAATGTCTAGTAGACAGAAATAGCTCTTGAGAGCCACCATAAAGCATTTCAGATTTATAGCCTTTGAGATGTTGGAAAGCAATCAAGGACAAGTTAGAGCCTTGGAAACAAGCTCATCTTCTTGGAATTCTTTGACTTTGCCTGGTGTGAGGTGGACTGTATAGTGCAGTGAAAACTGTTGCATTTATCTGTGCGTATAAAGTGTTTATTCATCTGTTTCAGATACAAGCAGCTTGAGTAGCTGTAGCAGGTTCAATGTAAAGTGCGCATTCTATAAAAATAAATAGACGAATACATGGATTTCCGATTATTATTCTTTTCATTTATTTTCCAACCCTCTTATTCCCTTTTGCAGTCAATTGGGCGAGAGGCAGGGTATACTCTGGACAAGTCGCCAGTCCATCACAGGGCACCATTCACACACTCACACATTAACACCAATGTAATAGCAATGCAAATAGCTGAATAATGAGAATGAGAAATTTAACTATTTAACATCTTGCCATTATTGTAACTTCCTAATTTTGTTCCGTTGTTTAGAAACAGGTAGAACATAGAACATATTCACTGTATCCGCTGACCCATTAACATAAAGGCAGCAGTACTAAAGCACCCTTTTGTGCTCTAATTATGAAACTAGAATGGGTATTCAAGGGAGAATTTTTGTGTTTGTGTATGTGTGAATTTCCATGTAATTTTATTTTTAGTAAAGCTCAGAGGAAGTGCAGAGAATTTAATAGCAGGCAGAAATAAAGAGTCAGTTTCCCGGGGAAGATCTTTGAGATGAGTGATAAAGGCAGGCTTTGCCTTCAGTTAAGGTTAATGTGTTTTTGAAGATTCTAAGGATGAATATCAGATGATGTTGGAAGTTTTATGGAGACGGAGGCTCAAAGTGGCTGTTTTTTGCTACACAGATTAAAGAAGAAGACAAGTGATTCTTGCCAGAGAGCTCTGAACAAGAGCTTTTTTAAGTGTTTGGTTTCTCCTCTACTCCACTATTCTCAATTATCTAGATGTTACGGTACATCAGTGTCATAATACTGTACAAGCTGCAACACCTTTGATCAATAAGTAATATTTAGCTGTGTGAATAAAGGAACCAACAGAGATAACTTGTTTCTGTCTATATATGGTTGGTTTATATCTTTACATGTTTAATTAACCCTTAAAAATATTGCCAATCACATGTGCCAATCACACTGGCTGTTTTGAGTTAAGTATAAATGACTCAACCCACCAATGAATTAATTTTGATTTGAAAAATACTATGTAGGTTTTAAACTTGAAATTTTTGGTTTTAAACACAGAGTGATGACATATCATTTGCAAGATAATTCATATAAAAATGTGAGAAAATGCATGATCATCTTTCAGTTTCTTTTTACAGACTCCAAATCGGTGCCCTCAATGCCATCTATAGGTGAAAAGAAGGAATAACCCTTGTAAGTACAATCACTGTGATATGGCTTGTGTTTGGCACAATGCTTGGAACAGTGTATCAGGTTTAAGAGAGTTTACCTGTTTTATTTAATACAGTTTTGACATTGACTGCTTTTTTAGGGGACTTTTTATTTTGGTTTTTGTAAAACATAAAAACTGTTTTCCATTTTTACTGGAAAAAGTGACAATTTAATACTTTGAATTGTACAAGTTCAGGTTTGTTGTGGAATATTGTGCAATGTAATGAAAAAAAAATGCTATTCTGACTCCCAGACAATGGACTTCCTAGAGTGTTTTAGATCATTTTATTTATTTATTTTTTTTTATGTCAGAGTAAAGGTGTCTTTTGAGAGAACATTTGGAACTTAACCCTTATTGTGTCTCCTTTACTAAAATGATTTTATCATTTGATCTAAGAAGTCGAGACCTACTTGTAATTGAAACTGTGGTTTTCTATAGATTTTTCTCGGAGCAGCCAAGCTTGGTGTTTTTTTCCCCAACAGTGTCTGCAGGATTCTTTACAAGTCCTTGTGTTAAAAGATTTATCATGTGTTGAGATGGCGTTGTTCCCACGTCAATGTAAACCCACCAAGTGCTAGTATGTAGGCAGAGATGAGGCAAGAGTTTTCCTTTGTATGTCTCCTATGTGGATCTCTGTGGATGTTGGCGTATGAGTGGATGGGGAACGCGGGAGAGAGCATTGAGCTAAGAGGATCGATCCCTCACAGCGAGTGTGAGACCGCATGTTATTTTTACACCTGTCAGGTGCAATGGCCAGGTAAGCTTTGCGCCAAGTAGGAAGTATTGCAACCGTGTAGGCTTCACTGAATCTAGGGCATGGTTTTGAATGTGTGTGATCTTTTGAAAAGACTACGCCATCCTTCTTGTACCTGCTTGAAAAAAAAGCAGCTTAACATTGAGCTACATATCTACCTGCCCGTAAACACCACTTCATCCTGGCATATCCAAACTGAAAGATTCAAAGTGCTTTTGCATATCCAGAAGCTTAATCTTCTTATTTTTTGCTCTCCCATCTGCTTTTGACCTCACCACTCCATCTTGAGTCTTGTTTTCAATGTTTTTTCTTGTTTATTTTAAGCTATTTACTCAAGCAGGAAATACTCTAAACCTGTAAATAATCACCTTACATTCTTCCAGAAATATCTATCAAGGGACAACATTTTGATTAGTGAAGTCTCAGTATCTTAATTACACTTGGCAGGGTGTAATAATCATTTATATCTTGTATGTAAGTAAGTGCAAGTAAAGTTAGAGTGACTTTCTCATCATTTCGTCATGTTCACTTATCTTCACATCATTTGTCCAACTTTTTTAAAGCCTGGACCTGGATGTCAGGGCTAGGGTTCATTGGAAGATGTCTTCCGACTGTCAGCTCATATTGAGGAAAATGGATGGTTTATGGCAGGTCAGGATTTCAGTGATCTGTCATCAGCTGAGCAGAGCTGATGGAAGATCAGAGCCTGAATGATTGGGGCAGTAGATGACAATCAGGGTTTCTGGCTGCAGATGGAGTGGTTGGTTGTAGCCAGCAGCACAGGAGAAATGTCTGCCATTCTGAGGCATCTTCTGACTTCAGATGTCCTAAAATCAGCCACACTCAAAAAGAGTCCCAGAAATCCATGTTTTGTCAAACTTCCAGTATCATTTAATGTTATATTAAATTTTTATTATTTTTGATATCATATATAGATTACTGTTCATTCCAATAATAACATACAATGTATTTTAACTTTGACCAGATTTTAAGTTGAAATGTGTGCTTGTAATTTAATAACCCCATTAATCCAGGGTCTTTATTAGCAATATTTTTTTATCATTTTTAGTGCAACCAGAGCCTCATTTTTTTTTCAAATATTCCCATTACATTACAACATAAAACCACAAAAAAATGAAATCGGAGCAAATGCAGCAAATCAAATATGCTCCTTTTATGTATACAATGAATTGAAGTTTATCAGGACAAGAGAGAAAGGTTTGGGGTTGTGATTGTTTGTGTTGAAAGCTTGGTAAAGGCAGCCGTTTGTCAGGAGAAAATGACATATCCAGAAGATGTGTCTCTGAGGTGAATACTCATGGTCACCATTTTTTCATCTCTTTTCGGTCCTGGGCATAAACAGAGGTTTCAAATGTGTTGTTTTTCTCTGTGGAGCACTGAAGAAAAGATTACCCGCTTGAACACTGTGGATATAGGCGGTGATAGCTGAGCAGTTCATGTTAGCATTATTGGTAAAGGTCTTACTGTTTCCCTGTGACCCCTATGTTGATGCTCTTAGCAGATTTAAAGCTATGATTGTTTGATAACGTTTTGTGTCTCAGTCCAGCTTTAGAGGGGAAACCAGCACGACTATGTGGGAAGATTTTTACAAAAAATACAATGCGTTATATCTTAAAAAAATCGCCAAAATGGTATTTTATTTAGATATCATAAAGTACATTAAAAGTGAATGTACTACTTTCCATGAGTGTGATTTTAACTTGTAATAGTTTGAAATGTCATAAGTATAAATCCGGATCAACGGTCACTAGGCAGTCCGGACCCGGACCCAGAAGCTGTTTCTTACGGACCAAGAATTAATTAAAACATCGCACTGAATTAATTTGATTCGACATTCAAATAAAGATTACACACAGCTTTCTTAATAATTTACATAGTACATAGTCAGACATATTATCATCATTTGAACCTTCTCTTCCAAACAAATGATACAACCGGACCTCAAAATTTTAGTTGAATACCCCTGATCTAGATCATCTACTTCAAATTTGGTTTTGATATTTTTCTTCTGTTCATTTAATGAACTAAGTATTCAAGAAGATCTAGATAGACTTTTAGATTATTGCCCTGGTGTCAGATTTAAACTCCTGAATAAACACACATTTCTGCATATGAACAGTAACACTGCAGGCATGTCAGTGAATGTGCAAATGCCTGTAAATTCTTATCTTGTGTCTACAGACTCCCATTCAAGGAATCGACTGGGATATGAACACACACAAACATGCATATCGACAGTTTCCAAGTGCTAGCATCGCAATCACGTAATCCATCCCTCATATAACATGCACACCTACACACTCTGCCACGTTTCGATTTGTCTCTCAGTGTGGATGAAATCCATCTTTCCCCAACACAGCTGTGATCATGCCTTTACACATCTTTTTGTTCTTTTTTTCCTCTTTTTTTGTCTTTAGCAGCCCTTTGCTTTTTCGTCTTTGCCTCTCACTACTCATGCTTCTAAATCCTGGGAAACAACAAAGAGGGACTGTGGCTCTAACTGGAAATCCACCAAATCCTCTGTCTTTGCTTCAGTCTGTGTCAGAATGAAAGGCTTCACGCTACTCTCATTCCTCCATACCATCCTCTCTTCCTCCGTGTCTGGGTGTGTTGTAAATTGGCACCCAAGTCATTTGGCTCTTATCAAGGCATATTTACAGAAAGCCCCTAGAGATAATTCATACCTTCATACCTGACTTCTGCCTCTAGCCGCCTGGAAGGTAGAGTGCAGTGTTACTGCAGACTAAGATAAGGAAGCAAGTGAGGAAATGGAGAATGCCTGCCAGCAGAATGGAAAGCAAGAGTCTTTTTAAGCCACTTTTGACAAGAGTCTTGCGTTTGTATAATTGTAGTGCAAAGCTGGGATTATTCCATAATAGTTTTGTAAGAAGAGATGGTACGTCTCATTTAGCCAATCACTGGAGCAAGTCCTGCCTCTGGTCTGCTCCTTCAATGCATGGCCAAGTTTTTTTTTTTCATATCCTACCTTTCTTTTTGATATGCTCTTGAATATTACAAGAAAATCTGATGATTGAGTAAAAGTGCCAATTTTGTCAATTGCATTTGTGTTCTTTAATCTTCAGTCTTTATTTCTATGGCTTGTGAGAGTCTGGGTCCCCTTGTCGTTTTGACAGCTCAACCCTGTCTATTTTAAAATATACGTTATTCAACCTCAAATAATAATAATAAAAACAAAAAAACTGTCTGTTGTGAAACTATATTTCTGTGAACCTGATTTTTACAGTGTCATACGGAGTCATATGTACTATATCCATACAAAAAGCAAATGCAGTAACTATACCAAACAAATTCTGATTCTGATTCCAGTGATGAAAGTCATATGGACCAATCAGAAGCCTCCACACAAGACTGCACTGAGTTTGCAATGTGACGCCTCTGTTTGGTCATCAAACAAGATACATATGCGTGTAATCATACGCTTGTTTTAATCTATGATGGCACAGTTTGCCATTACACAGCCCATTTACGAGGCCTTAAAATAGTTTTCAGGTTCTGGGCTTTTAAGCCTTTAGCTCTAGTGAAATGACCACTGAATGCCTGAAGGCAATTCCATCCTGTTAACTTTGTGCGGAAAGTTTGTGTATGACCCTTTCTTATACAAGATCCATAAAGAAACTCAGTGTCCACCCTCACAAATCCACTTTCCATAAACCTGAAAATTTCCATAAACTTAATAATTCTTAATACTAAATTGTATCGGTGGCAGACTGATCTGTGTTGTTTGGAAAGGCTTTGAAAGACTGCATAAATGTTTGTTTCCATGGACATACTGTGCATACATAAATAAACACACAACTATAATTATAAAGTTAGTCACACATGGTGAGGTGCAAAATTATAAATAGACGTGTGCGCTCAAACACTCTGACTCAGACATAGAACATGAGGCTTTGGAGGAGGGCTGTAGACACATAACACACTTCCGCTGAGGTCGTCCATAAGTCAGTGGAACTCAGAACTTGTGAAAACATTCACAGACAAATAAAGAAACGGCTTGCATTTTACTTACAGATTCAGTTCTAAAATAATAAACATGAAAACAAATAGACCTGGCACCACAGTCCCTGGTTTGAGGCTAACTAAGAGTTTTTTCCTGTTTTGCCAGTATTCGCTTTCATCCCACTGTCAAATACAGTTTGAGCTCAATAGAAAACCCTGAATTCCTCTAAGGAATATGAGTTAATGATGAACGGATCGGCTACGGATCAGCCACCTGTTCTAGGTGTGCCTTGCCTTTGGCACAATGTGAGTTGTGGATATGAAATGTCAGAAACAGAATCCCTTGATGCTAACCAAGATTAAAATGGTAGATGGACGACCAGGCAGGACATTGACTGTTTTAGTCTCATGACATTGTGGCAAAGATTCAAATGCAGATCTGTAAACTAATTTGACCCAGCTCGGCAGCTATCCTTCAAACATATAAACCACATAGAGCATGTAGATACATTCTTAAATTATAAATTTTTAATTAACCCAAACAAGAGAATCTGACTCATTTCCATTTTAGTGTGTATTGATTAGGGGTGTAACGGTTCACGGGGATGTATTGAACCGTTTCGGTACGGCCTGTTCGGTTCGGTACACTTGCGTACCGTTTGGGTATTCGGTATTTTTATTAAATTATATAAATGTATTATTAGCGCGATATTAAGCGCAGCGGAACTATGTTCCTAGGCGAGTTTCCGCACGGACGCTATTGAGTGAAACACAGTAGCGCTGCACGAGTAGCTGTGAGAAATGGACACAGCGAAAGAGAAGCCAGCGCTTGAAGCGAAAGAGAAGCCAGCGCTTGAAGACACCTCACTACAGTCTCCTGTTTGAGAACACTTTGGCTTCTCTGTTAAAATACATAACGGGGATAGACGAGTGGATGAATTTAAAGTTGTATGCCGACATTGTTCCACGGAGATCGGGCAGGCAACACATCAAACATTTTTTACTGCTGGAGGTAGTCACTGCAACCAGATCTATGCTCTCTTCAGAAAATGTGGATAGGTTAATCTATCCTATCTATCCTAACTAGTTGCAGTATTTCATTTTTTATTTAAAAAAAGTGCTTTTCTTTATAAAGAGTGCAATTTATTTAAAATATCACCCAAAAGTGTATTTATTTTATGCAAGAATTCTATTGTGTATTGGCAGCTTTTCAAAATAAAGATTATGTAAGTTCTTATTGTTTCGTACCGAACCGAATGAACCGAACCGAACTCTCCAAGACACTGTACCGAACCGAATACGATTTTAGCGTACCGTTACACCCCTAGTATTGATGCCTGGAAATGCAGTTGTAATGTAGTGCATTTATACTAAAATTGAATAAACTGAATAGATAATAGATTTGAAACTCCCTTTTGACAATTGTGAGATGCAGATCAAAAGATTTAAAAAAGATTTATATGATTAATAATTGACCCTAAGATTCATTTCTGGGTATATAAAACAAACAATGTAATGGAAAGATTATTTATTTATTTAAAAAAAATCTATACTCTTAATTCAAATTTGGTTCGTTGCAAACAAGAAAGTTGCAAAGTTGAGGCACAAAATATTTTGTTGGATGAAATATTCCTTTTAAAGACTGCTTGAATCCCTGTGGATCAAGAGAAAGGTCGGTTGTCTAAAGTTTTCCTTTGTTTAATACCTCTATTGATTCGTTGGCCGTGTTTTTTCCAGTCTGTCTTGCTGTAAATCCCACTGCGATGATCGTAATTGTTTTATGGGTGCATGAGCCCAGATCAGAGAGCCGTAGGGAGGCTGTTGTATTATGTATTTCTATTTGCAGCTTCATGCCTGGTCAAAATGGATAGATGCCCATGGAAATGTCCACCGCTGATGGACAGAGACCTACCAGGGAATTGTTGGCCTTCTGGTGAGCTCATTGTGGCTGTACAGAGAGTAGTTTATGTTTGTGTGTGAGAGATGGATTGGCTTGCTGATGCTGCTGCACATTTCTCTTCTGCTACATGTCTTTATGCTGTGAGGGTGGTAGTGTCTCTATGCTGTTTGTTGCTAAACTAGAGTAGTTGTAGTTTATTTTGAGGTGCACTTTACACAAAATATTAGACGGAAAAGTGTTGTTTTAGTATCACCTGAATGAACTGAGGCTTTTTTGACTCCGTCAGCAAGAGATACAATACTAATGCAGTGGGGAAAATAAACAACGAATACTTACAATTCTTATAGTCACGCTTGCACAAAGTCAGGGATTTTGATCAACCAATTAAACCACATAAGTGCTAATGATTATCCCTGTCACATATAGATTAAAAACCTAGTCAGAAACAGCTGTGTAGGTGGCTTAAGACTGTGTGGGCTAGAGACAGGCAAGCTCTGCTACCAATGTGAGTTTAAGAACTTCTTTGTCGTGAAAACAGCAACAAGCCACTAGGTAGTTATACTGTATCAACATAGTCTCTCCCAGACAAAGATTTCAAAGCAGACTGGGCTTTCGAGATGTTGTTCATTCTCTTTTAAAAAATAACAAAAAAATGTGTTACGTTCAGGATCATAGATGATGTGGTCAGCCAAGGTAATTCAAGCAAGTTGCCCACCAATGCAAACAGCCCATAACTGGTAGAAACCAGGTAGAACACAGAGAAGACCGGTGCTCGATATATATTTTTCACTGTATATTTTTGGTACATAATACTAGCATTATCCATCATACATGCAGTATTTAATCACATCAAATATTTTAGAGGGTGAAAGTTAAAAAGTGTTTTTTTTTTCCTAGATGTTCTTACCTTTTTAAAATCAATCAGTGCTTTCATGTTTGTAAATCAGGTACAATTGATGCCTGTAGTTATGTTTGGGTTTGGTGGGGAATTACCTTTATTTATGTTCAGTACACAGAGCTTTTGTGTGAGTCAAAGAAAGTAAAACAGACAAAGCCAGGCCAGTAATATAATTAAACAAGTGCATGTTGCGTCATTTATAACTTCCATGAACAAGATGAAAGGATGGTGGAAACTTTCGTAGTTCAACCTCTCATTAACTGCTTGAAGTGTTAGCATCAAAAACACTGGCTCACATGGTCTGCTTGATGGAATTAAGTTGAGCTGGTTCTCAGGGGAAACTTCCAGATGACGTCCCGAGATAATGGTGGTTACACAGCCCACTGCTGCAGCCTCTCTGGAGGATCCTGCTTCAGCACATCACTGACTTTCAGCTCGACTGAATAGAAAATGAGTTTGTAGTGTTACAATGTGTACATGGACTTGAGCATTTTTTCTGTGTTTCTGTAGGGTAATTAGCCTTTAAAAGCTGTGCTATTATTTTAGGCTCAAAAGGTTTGTCACATGCTCACAACCAGTAAAACTGTGTTTTAAAGCTTGGAGGGTAATTTCTTCAAATGGGGAAGAATAATACATTATATTATGTTTTGATTGGTTGGATTAATTGCACCTAAATAATAATTCCATAAATGAAATGATTCTTTCATCGATGAAGCTATTTGCAGCTGTGTTTATTTTTCAGGCTCAAGGAAAATATTATGCACAGAATTAAGCATTTAAACTGTTACAGTTTATAGTCTTTGCCTGGTACTATAGATTGAAACCCTCAAGCATTGGGAAAACACATTTAAACATTTATTTCTGTTAAATAAAGCAGTCAGCATCTGGCTGGATTTGACAATTATGTTATATATGGCTATGATTTTATATAGAGTGTAACTAATGATACGTGTGCAAAGGCATAACGGGAATCCAATCCCTCTTATTAAGGTAGACGTACAATAAATTATTGAATAACTACTGTAAACAAGCTAAACAATAAATAAAAACTACAAAAATCACAACTTTGAATGACCATTTAAAAATTGAGAAAACTTCAATTCTCAGGTTACTGTCATGAAGAAACTTTCATTTAACTACTACTCAGTATCGATCACTGGTTTGTGAATATAATAAACAGAAATGAACTATAAATATAACTGAAAGATATGGTGTTAAATTAAAACTGTAATGTCGATCGACACTTACTCATAACTTTTTGGCTGAGGATGTTCTGATTCAAATTTTGTAAGAATGTTTGCAAGAGTATGTTTTTGCCCCAATTAATGTGGTGGACAAGACATTTAGCATAATATGGTAGCATTATTATCTGTGTTCTTGTCATAGTCTGGGAAAAAATTCAAGAACAGATTTGACCATTGTATTTTTATAAATTTACGTAAATTTTTATAAATTTAAGACCAAAAAACGTCTTGAGCCCTTCTTTATGATTTTATAAACTAATATGGAATTTAAAGGAAAAAAGCCAAGTAACTAACCTCAGATCATGGTTGTTATAACATCCACCATGTTTGGTGTTGATAAACTAAAGCATTACTGTGGCAGTTGTGGCCTAGTGGATTGTAGCAGTCGTGGCCTAGTGGATGAGGTGAGGATTGACTGGAGATCAAAAGGTTGCCGGTTCGATCCCCAGCTCCACTGTGAGATGAGTGTTGAAACTCTCTCCCTCCTGTGACAAACTTGAGCAAGTCAACAGTTAAAAAGTTCGTAAAGCTGCCATTGACTTCAGTTATATAATAATAATAATAATAATAATAATACATTGGTTTTCTATTGTTTTAGCAGCCAAGTTCCAAGACTGAAATGAGCTCTCTATAAAAATAAATTCAACTACTTTTAAAGGAAGACACATCTGAAAGACACCAATCAGGCTCCATCAGGATTGATGACTCCTGGACAGATGCACACTCTCAGATGAAGCAATTTAAATATAAGTAACGATATCTTCACACTTTCGTTTTCAATGTGTTCTGTTAAACCCCCCAAATCAACCAAATCTATCAATTTATGGCATTGTTGTGCATTCTGCTGCTCATATACTTGCTTTGATGCACTTAATGTCCAGAGATGGGCCATCAGAAGGACAGAGTTTGAACTAGTACACAAGCTACGACTGTGAAAAGGGTAGCTGCATAACACAAAATGTAGAACAACATGATCAACGATGGTATAGTATGAGAGAGAAGCAAAAATACATGCAGGAAACAAACATACTCCCTCACTGACACCTCCATTGTGTTTTCCATGACAGAGTAAATTATAGAGATGGTCGGAGACATCATAAGCATATTAACATAGGCCCCGCAGGGAGCACCAGTTATCAGAGCTCTTTGACAGAGCCAATGGGGATTGTGGGGGTCTCTGGAATCCCCATCTATCCGTTGCACCCCCATGTATATCATGCAGATTGCTCTCCTAATATTTGTCTGTCTTCCTTTATTGTGCTGCATGGCATGTTTATGCTTCCCACAGTTGGCTCTTTGTTTGCCTGTGTCTATTGCAAAAAACTACTTAAAGTGTAATTGTTTAAACAATTGTTAGTACACAACTTAATTCGTTTTAAAACTATATGTGAACAGTGTTAGAAAAGACTTTTATTTAAAGAAACTATAGAATCTCAGCAATTTCAACAATGTTAAAAGCTAAAGAAATTTGTCTATGTTTCACCGTGAAGACATTTTCATCGCCATTTCATCGTCAATGGTAATTAATTAACCTCTTCTAGGGTTCAAATACTTTTGCACTTTAGTTTGTATGTTCCTGCACAGACAGATTTGAAGTTTCTGTTGAGGTTCTCAGTTTTGAAATACAGTTTGACCCCATTTTAAGGAAATGGAAAACCCCCCCCATTCTTAGTGATTTCCAGAATTCCTTGAGTGGTACCAGTCTGAAAAGATATAGCAACCTAAGTTAGACCAGTTTGGATATCTTGACATAGTTCAGTGATTGTAGCTCGAGATGTGTTTTGAATTTTTTTGTCAGAAGCGAGAGACGAATAACAAAATGTTGACTTTGACAAGCAGCAATTCAAGCTGCCATGGTGGTAAGTAAAATTGTAGAGTTTAAAATGCTTTTTAAAATGTAGCTGAGTTGCCACTTACGTGCCATGTCTTCCCCAAACCTTTTAGTAGAAAGCCAAGAATATATTTCTAGAAACATCCCAGCATTTTGACCACGTCATTGGATTTATATAAAAAAAATTGCTGCAGAATTTTTTTTTGTGGCTTTGCAGTCAATAAATGTAAATTTCAGTCAAATTCTCTGTGTTTAATCTGTTTCAAAGTCTTCATTTTGGGTGCCAGTCAAATCTTGGCTCTCTTTGTATCTTTGCAGTAGTACCTTTTAATCCATTCCCATCTGGACTGACCCGTGAACTACTTTTCACGGTGAATTAATAGAAATATTATGTTTGTGATGCCACCGTTTGACTAAGATGAATTTAGCATGGAGTTTTGGAAGCTTGCTGGAGCATAAATCATACCCTTCAAAAAGAGGAATGTTTTAGATCATGCTGAGGATGTGCTTCATGATTGTGATTTATTTTAAGCATCCATAAATGCTCTTGGAAATTTAGCAAGAGCCTCAGAGAATCTGCTTGTATCTAGTGTTTTCTTCCTTTGCTTCATCCTGCCTCCTCTTATGGAAATCACTTTTCTTTTGCTGCGAATGCCTGAGGAATTTATTTGCAGCCCACACAGTTCATTTTTCATGCACTGGGAGTAAAAGGTCAAGCCAACCAATCAGCTCCCCACCGAAGAACGGTGTACAGGAGAAAAAAAAAACAACACATAGACAATTGAAATATTGTAATTATTAAGGCAATGTACAAATAGTGAAGTTTTTTTTTCTTGATTCACCTAAAACAGAATGTGCATCATATTTATTATATCGCTACAGTCACACCCTCATATCTATTTTCAGATAGAGAGGTATTGTATAATGCTCATTTTCATCATCCTCTCATCCCGGTTGTGTTCCCTCAATCCAAATGTTGCGTGTCAGGTCGACTGATGGCTCTAATATGGCTACAGAGAGAGAGGGGGATGATGAGGATGATGGTACCACTGCGATGAACATTTCAGGATTCATATATGGTTTGAATGAGCCAATATTTTCCAGGCAGGATGAATATGAAGAAAAATTCCATATGGAAAAATATGATTTATTCTTTCATTCATACTCGGAGGGCAACCACACACTGGGAGTCACTATTCACACGCAGAGGGAAACAATGCTAGAAAGGAAATTATGCAGAAATTAACAAAGGATACAACAGATGGCTGTAGGTGCATCTGAATGAAATGCACTTTTATGTTTTTTTCATCAAAAGTGTTTGGTTTGTAAATCAAGAAAGAAAATAAAAACACTACAGCATTTATTAAAGCAATGTCATGAAACCTATCGGACACTGTAAAAAAAAAAATAAATAAAAGCTAAGATCAATTGTAAAGCAAACGAATGTAATGAAATTGTGAGTTTGCGCATTTGTTGAGACTTTACTTGTTATTTTTCTGTTTACTTAAAACGAAACAAAAGTTTTAGAGAACTACAAAGAACTGAAGTTCAGTTAACTCCTTGTTTTAATGCCTTTAATTTGTATTATCCTGACATTATTTGACCGATTTTTACTAACTTTTTGACTGGAATTTGAACAATGTAGAGCACCAGTACACCACCAGTGCCAGATATCCAGAAATCCCTTAAGCCTTCTGTTGTTTCATGTGTAATAGAAAAATATATTTTGTATCATATTGCACAGAGATTGAACAGGAAGTTGCATCACAAACAGGAAGTTACATCACAAGCAGGTCAGACTGACTTACATCTGCTCTTTTTTTTCTGCTTTTCCGGAGGGAGAAACATGCATCAGGCTGTTCTCTCTCAGAAAATTACCTTCCTCCCTCTTACTCCTTTATTTCTCTATGCAGTTTGTTACTTTTTTTATCATTCAAAGTGTTTTAAAGCTTATTTCTGTTATACCTCTGAAATAATATATCCGTTATGCCTCTGCTTCCAGTGTTTTTATATTAATTGATTATCACAATATTTCGGTAGCCAGTTAATTTGCAATTAATTTGAACTTTTTAGTTTGAATTGAACTTTTTACAATTTTATTTTATTTTTTTTACAGTGAAGTAGCAAGTATATGTTTTAAATTGGGAATATCAATAATATTCTTGCTATTCAATATTGTTTTAGATTGTTAGTTTGTATTAGCTTGTGTATATAAACAACATCTTCTAAATAACTGTTATTTTAATATTCAGCACAAATTTGTTAAATAACATATATACAATATTATATTTCTGCAAAATAATAAAGTGCAATGTGGATTAATTTAATTTCAACAGCAGGAATCAGTACACAACATACAAATTGAAAGGCTCATGTTTATCATGCGGACAGGTTTTTCATGAAAATGCCATGTTTTTCAGGGCAGGTATCCTCGATTGAGCTGCAAGGGTAGAAATTCAAACTCTCATGAGTGTGTTTTCACATTCTGAGGGATTTTCATGAGCCTGAGGACTGGGCCAGATATAGAAAGCTCTGCTGACAGGTCTCTGCTGGCTTATGTAGGTTTACTCACGAGCTGCTCCAAGAGGAGGAACGTATGCGCTCCTAAAATGTTCCTCACACCGGGTCGAGATTTACATTTCATTCAAGGACATGGAGAGACTCTAAAGAGAGGTGCATTGCAGTATTGTGTAAAAGAAATAAAGCACTAATGCTGTGGCATCAATTACAAATTTCTAATTCGTCCTGAATGAAATGTGATCACGTGTCTTGTTGGAAAGTGATGTATTTCAGAAATACTCTTTATGATTAATGTGAAACTATTATAGGATCGAATTAAGTTTTAAGCCAGTAAATGAAAGGTTGTGGTTGAGCGATATGGCGAAAGAGAAATGTAGTAGGGATTTTGGACCTATAAATATAAATACAATTTTAATGTAATGTTTGTATATGATTCTGTACAGAACCCGAAGATGATGAGCAGAGAGTGAAGACACAGCGGCCAAGATCAGCTGACCAGCCCGGTGTGTTCCAGGCACAGACTGGTCAGTCCCTCTACAATCTTCCACCAACGGTTTTAAATATGTTTCAGAACCAAAGAGAGAGGAAAGTTTACCTTGCTGAAGTAACAAGCCTGGAAACATGGACCAATGCTCAATGAAATTGCACAGACAGATAGATCCTGAGAAACCTTTTCCTCACTCAGACGAATGCATTGTATTTTAAATATTCAGATTTATATTGATTTGTCTGCTCCATTATTGTTATAATCCTCGATTAAATAAACAAATAAATACAATGCACAAAACCAGTTTCTTTGCACACATTGACAGTTCCCAACCTCCACAGTGGAAAGCAATTCTAAGTCTGCTAACTGCCATCGGCGTCGCTGTAATAATCAGACCCCCCACACACAAACTCTCCACCTCCGCTCTGCAAATAAGGATAAGCTCTGAATCATCACATGCAAATGAAGATGTAATGAGATTACAAGATGTGCAATTAATTTAATTTAGCCATTCATCTTCATGTTGTCGCCTCTACCCAAGGACACAGCTTTCAAACATGACAGAAAAAAAAACAATTAAATGTCACATGCGAAATGTCCACTCATCAAATTCAATGTCTGGTCTTGCACCAAAATTCTCAAAGTTTGTCGAGTCAAATCTACATTGTTGAGTTTGGTTAGGAATTTAAATAATATTAAATTAAATATATTTTACTTGATGGAGAAAGTGTCAGGGTTGTTGCGTGACAAAAGAGTGTCGGCTAGAATCAAAAGGAAAGGTGTACAGAACAGTAGTGAGAGCAGCCATCATGTATGGGTTGGAGACTGTGGCAGTGAGGAAGAGACAAGAGAAGTAGCAGAGATGAGGATGTTGAGGTTCAGTTTAGGAGTGACGAGGATGGACAAGATTAGGAATGAGCACATCAGAGGGACAGCTCAGGTTGGTTGTTTTGGAGACAAAGTCAGAGAGGCCAGATTGAGATGGTTTGGACATGTGCAGGATGGCCAAAGACGAGATATAAGGATGTGCTGAAAGACGACATGAAGTTAGTTGGTGCAAGAGTAGAAGATACTGAGGACAGAGTTAGGTGGAAGCGGATGATTTGCTCTGGCAACCCCTAAACTGGGAACAGCTGAAAGAAAAAGAAGAAATTAAATATATTTTACTAGATTAATTCTAGACTACACCCACCTATAGTTTATTATGTAAATGACTATTATTTTTCAACAGCTAACTGCAAATTAGATTTTAGGTGTACATCATGCCAATCAGCAGTACAGATGGAACCTTTCTGCCAGTTTGGTAAACATGAAACAGCCTTTGTGAGATCCATCTTATTTATCATCGCATAAAATCCAGACATAAGCTTTAAGAATACCCCTTCATCAAAAGCGAGAGCCCAATCATTGACCTCCAGAGGTTAGAAGTGTTAGAAATCGTATCCATTCCATCATTTCTAATGAACACATTGCATCTATGAAGATTAGGAAATGATATCTGAATCAGGCTTTTGAGCTCTCCTTTCTCCCTTTGTGTGTTTTGTAGGTGACCCGGCAGCTGAGGAATGGTCTCAGTGGAGTGTATGTTCTCTGACGTGTGGTCAGGGCTGGCAGGTTCGTTCTCGTTCATGTGTATCTTCTCCTTACGGAACCCTGTGCAGCGGCCCACTGAGAGAAACTCGGCTCTGCAACAACACTGCCACCTGCCCAGGTGAGCCACAGCATCAAGCAGGTACAGTACCTCAATCCCAGGTGCCCCCTCACATGGCATGACTAGGTCACACTCTGATAGGTGTTTGCTGAACGATTGTGTTTGCTGCACAAGTATAGACACTGAACAGTGTATCAGAAGCTATTTGACATACTGGCTTCTTTTATACACAACGCATGCATAAAATGCAATGTTCTTCACATTGCATGCACTTTGAGTGTCCCTTGTGGAATTGTGGACAGTCACATCTGTATCACTCTTTGTGCTGCAAAGACAAAGTCCTATTTTGTTGCTCTTCTTGAGTGCAACTAGTTGTTTGTTGTGGATCAAGGTATAAATGGATGAAATCAAATTACTGCCATTTCTGTAGGCAAATCCCACTTGTTTAATTTCTGCAAGGGATCGGTTTAGCATTAAAATGTGATGGACTGGTAACTGGAAAAACAAAAATATATGAATGATTTAATAAAAATGAAATGTTGTTAAAACTTTTCTGTACTTTTGATTTCCCTCGAATGGTACATGTGCCTTTTCAGGTCCACAAATTCCTTGTATAAATACATGTAGGTCATGTTTTTATGCACACAGACTAATAGCCACATTTTGATCTTTACAAAAATATCTAACCAAGGGCTCTTAAATGACATTTAAAGTGCTACTAAATGTCAAGTGTTTTTGAAACATTAATTAGGGTTTGATTTAATGAAAACATGCACATTTTGAATAATTCTCAGTACAACATGGAATAGAAAAAATCAGAACAGAATGAAATCACATTTTGGAATGCTTAAAGTTAGCATTATTTATTTCATTTTTGAAATGCGTATCTTCCCAAATGGTGTTTATATAACAAAATGCTGGAGGAGGTTAAAAGGACTACCCATCATCTATCCCTACCGACAATTATGAATCATTTTCTATCGATTATAAAAATGCATTCCTACTAGAGATACGTTCAAGTTGCCCTGACTCTGGCCCTTCACACCATAGAGTGCTGTATTTAGGTCCTGTGGACCCACTTGTTTCAGTTTTCTTCGGCTAGAGATCATTTATATAAATCTACTTCACGTCTGCATAAATTTGTTTTTATGCCATTTTTGTGGTAATTTTTGTGGTCATTGTGGTCATTTTTACATATAGAGTATCGTGGCCCTAGATCACAACAGTTACATAGACAGTTAGCCTGGTATGTGTTATCTCAACTTGTGTCGTACGCTTATGATACTAGGCTGGTTTGTGGAAATGATCAATATTTTTGTTTTACATGAACATTACAAGCGTTATGACATAATTTTCAAGGTAATTCGATTGAAAAGGCTAGAAAATCTGCAATCGTCTTTCAGTTTCGTTTAACAGAACCCAAATCCATGCAATCAATTGCATGTTGTGGTGAAAGATAACCCTTGGAGACGTGATATGGCTTCTGTTTTTGGCACAATTCTGGCAGAAAAGGTGGTTGGAACAGTATATAAACATTCAAATAGTTTTGAGCTTGCCTTTGCTTTTTGGAGTTTTTTTGTGAATTTTTATTTTGTGTCAATACTTTTTTTATAAACATTAAAAACTATTCATCCACAATTTTTTTTTGGCTTTTGTTGTGGAATTATTGTGTAATGTACATTGTAAAAAAAAGAAGCCGGGGTTGTATTACAAAAAGAAGCTTTGTCACAAACACGCACACACACACGCACGCACGCACACACACACACACAAACACACACACACACACACACACACACACACACACACACACAAACAGTTTAAAAGATAATTTATTAGAACATATTGTAAAGTAGTCCAAAATAATAATGTCAAAATAATTCAAGTTAACTAATCCTTGGGATCTGGATTGTTTTTTTTCCCTTCTACAGAATTTGATAGATGTGATGAGTTAATTGTCCGTTTCTCTTGACCTCTGTCACTATGAATCATTTCACCATGATCTGATTATCTGGACGTTGTTTTCGAATCGAGATGCAAATCTTCATGCTTACGCAGCACACAGTTTGTCCTCTCCAGGATTAATTCTATATTTGTGCAAAGCAAGGTAACTCAGTTGACCTCTTAATTTTGCATTCAGCTTGATGTTTGATTTTCAAGTGATGGTTGTGGTCTTTGATGATATTGAGGCTCAGAGCTTCAGGAAGTGATTTAAAGATAGCAACACTTGAGTGAGCAGGATTGAAGAGGATAAGATGAAGGATTTTCCAGGAAATATTTGCCTGCAGTCAATTGATTCTTAACGCTGATCGATGAAGCTCAGATATGAGGGACTGACTTTACAGTTAGACACGCAGACTTTTTGAAATGTATAGATTCCCAACGCTTAGGACAGAAACTGATTACAGAGAAGCATGTGTCAATATAAATGAAAGAAGTCTGGAGTTAGAACTCAATATGCTTGAGCTTTCCATGTTATTTATTCTGACAGCATAAACAGATAGGCGATGTTTACTGAAGGGACTGGAATTGGCAGAGAAAGACAATGTTAACTGGAGCAGAGGCACCCTTGCATGTGTTTGTGTGTTTGCGCATGTGTTCCTAGATTACTTTCTCTCTGCGGGAAGTGTTTAGCTGGGATATACACAGTGGAAAAGGGCTGTGCGTTTGATGTTGGCCTGAGCTACAGTAGCATAGCTGCACAATAGCTTAACTCTCAATGGGAGTCCCTTGGTTTTTCTTTTGGCTTTCCTTCAAACAAACTTAATTGATTTGGAAAAGCATTTGTGAGCAGGTTTAATTTAATTGGAGGGGTCATGTTGCCTAAACGCATCATGCAAAGGCTTCAAATAAAACCAGCACTCTTAAATGTAATCTGTCAGCAGTCTTAAACACATTATTTAAGTGCCCATTTACCCCAAAGAGAAAAGGAATGAATTGCTTTTCAAAATGAAGTATTTCTTCTAAGCAACAGTTGACCTTATGATAGAGTCAAGTCAAATCTACTTCTGGAGCTTTTTCAGCAGCTTCACAGAAGAAAGGCCTTGTGTAAACTGAAGAATGATGTCATATTACAACCTGATTTAAATTATGGATTTTCTTTCTGATTGCTGTAATATTTAAAATGCTGAGATTTAAAATAGGCATTTAATCAAGATTTAAAGGCATATTCACAATAGCAAAGGGAGGGGTTTCCTGTACAGTGAAATTGTTACTTTGCTTAATGTCATAAGGATTAAGGTATGCCGTATTTTTGGATCATAAGGCACACTGGGTTATAGGGTGCAATATCAATAAATGAGTCTTTTTTCATAATTAGGGCACACCAGACCATAAAGCACAGTTGGATAAAGTGTGAATAAGTCACATTTTTTTGCTACTCATTTAAATTAAAGGCCTGTACACACCTTTCCGAATTTTCAATTAAAAATTGAAAATTGAGCGAGAACGTACCTTGATAAAAAACTTGATTTTTTTTCTTCTAATTTTTTTTTTTTAGTTTTTAATTTTTTTTCTTCTTTTCCTCTTCCTTTCTTTCTTTTTCACTTGTGTACCTTCACCCTTCCCCAACTTTTTATCCACTCCCCCTTTCAGTTCAACACCGTCTTGTCCTGACACAACTGATATAAAATGACTCGCGGGAACCACAACTAATAAATATTTACATACATTCAATGCTCCAATCCAGAGGAGAAAACTCCACACCAGGTGTTTACTCCCCTGGAGAAAGCAAAACTGTCCCAGTAAGGCTCATTCTCTCCTATGTGATGGCTTTTGAGCAGGACAGGACAAGGAAAAAAAAAAACATGGTAGCCAATGGGAGGTCACACATCCGACTGAACGAGTGGTGCCAATGAAAAAGAGTTTCACAATGCCATATTCCATTAGTTTTTCACAAGGAGAACGACCAATGAGTGAAAGATTCACTCTGTGGTGCACCTGTGAATCTTTATTTTGATCAAGGTGTAGAGGACTTTACCAAATTGTTCCGCTGCAACAGAAAAACTCACGTTTTCAGTTATTTCCTCTTCTGCTTCCCAGTTTAACACTTAGATGATTTCAGCATCGAGCAGGCCCTAACCCCTGTTTTCATTCTCCTATTCTGTCTCTTTGCCATTACTTGGTTGTTTTGTGATGATTCTGGCCTGGGTGAAACCTGATAGTCACATCTCTTAACAGGAGCTATGTGTGGCATCATTATATATTCCCAAGATGTTTAAGTTGAATATGTATTTAAAATAAAAAGTTTGTACTTTATTTGGTTTGTGGATGTCCAGTTAATTCATTGGGTTTTATGGATATATGTTAAATAAAATAAATTCCGGCTTAATCTCTCACCAAGTTTCTGGAAGAAAAATATACATACACCATCTTTTATTAAACAAACCATGTGGTTTCTGCTTTTCACCCCCCTAAATGTTGGTAGTTCCCTCCAAATGCTCAACAATTTAAATATTAATGAACTTGTAACATTTTGATGCTATGCACCAATCTTGGTGCTCTAAACCAACCAACAACATAGAAATATCTTGTTGATTCTGAAACAGTTGGAGTAATGCTCTGTTGGAGTAATGGAACTGTGTCAATAAGAATAAAAGCCTAAATGACAATGAGCTGTTCCATTAGCAACTTAATTTATAAAGGTGTTTTCCAAAAAATCACTGAATTATAGTTTTGAATGACATACCCAGCCTTCATGATAGCTATCTCTGGTCTCGTGTAACTAACACGAAAGAATGTGCTTTTTCTTTTCAAACGAGGCTAAGTCAAACGGTTTCCAAGGCAAGATCTAATCTTATCTACAATGCTAAAACCTTGCTCTCAGTGGAACCCCAAATCAAAATGAATCTTTTCATGATGGCCTTTAGAAAATCTGCTAATGCTTCTGAGGCTGTGTGTTGCACTGCTATGGCCCATTGTGTCTGGGAAGCAGTGCAATGCTGTGTAAGGCCGAACTCAATCTTGTGCTGCTTTAATGAAGGCACACTTTTCTAAGCTTATCTCAAATCTGATGCAATTATCTCAGATAGGTAAAAATGACTCTTGAGACCTGGTTTCAAGTTTATCATTACGGAAAATGTGGATGATTGTCTATTGTGTCTTTAACTGTCAGGTTTTAGGTGATTTTGTAAAGTACTAATATTTACTTCAAATAATATCCTCAAGGAGAATTACCCTTTTTGCATTCCACACCTCTATAACATCTCAAGTTTAGTGTAACATCCATACACTTAATCAACAAATACCTTAAACATCTGATCTAAATTTTATAAAAACCACCATAATTAAGCACCTGATGGGGCAATTGCATCTGCATGCCAACAGGTGGTGCTATGCAATTGTTTTTGCCCTTTAAATAATGATGCATCAGATGACAGGGAGTCAAGCGATTCTCATTCATCACCCTCTTTAAAGGGTAACAGCATCAGTTACATCTGCAGTCTTTGCTGATGAAATTAAATGTTTCGCCTATAAACGGCACAAATCTTTGTCTGGAGCCCACATAGACCACCAGTACACAGCCCCTGCTTAGTAATGTTTGTTTTTTTATTCATCATAAATATACATTTATTTATCCCTTTCAAATGTTAGAAACAGAGAGTTTAAAGGTCTGGAAAATAGCTTCTGCCTCACAAGCCAAGCCCAAAACATTCGCTGTAAACTACATGTTTCTGTTGTCTGTTTATTTTATTTGTTCATTTTTCCAGTGAGTAGAAGGCAACTACTTGTTTTGTTCTCATTGTCTCTTTGGAATCTGTACCTTACAGTGGGGTGTGGAAAAGGAAGGCACTGCATAAGGCTGTAGAGACGGTGATTTGATGGAGACGGCGGTGTGTAATGTTCTCTATAGTGAGCACCGCGGGCACATCAGTCTGGTATTCAACCTCTCCCTGTGCCAGGAGAAAATCACTGCTGTTCTCTGAGACACACGTTTCAGCCTTTACTGCTGCAATCAACTGTGATTTCAAGAGAAAATGACCCTTGGTCCAGACTAGAGTAGACTGCTAGTGACTCCACTTGCTGTGAATGGGTTCAGGCTAATTTGATTAACTCCTATTGGCCACTTTTTTACTTGTAAATAAATGTTTTTCACTAATTCTAGCATAATAATCATGGTAATATCTACAAGAGCCATGCTTTTAAGGAAATGTGAATAATGATATAACTTCTTGATCATTAAAACTGAATTGAGACCGGTCTAATCAGATTCAATGATTTCTGCTAAGCTATAGCTATCTCCAGATCTGAAAAACAACATTTTTTTAAAGTGTTTATTTGTTTAGTTCCGTTTTCTCGCCTTAGTTCATAAAACTTTGCCCTTATTTCTCTGTCTCTCCTTCATTTGCTTCATGGAAGCATTTTCATCGTCTTCTTCTTGCTGGATGAGCAGTTGAGCCATGGCTTCTTTGAGCTTTGCACTACAGAGCGCTATCAATTATTGATCAGCATGCATAATTCACTCAACATCCCTGCTCAACACTGAAGAGGTCCTCACAATCTCATCCCTCGCTCTTTCCAAAATCTCACTCTCTGTCTCCTTTACTCACTCTCTCCAAATTCTCTTGCTGCCCATTTCCTGTCACGATTTGGTTTTTTTTTTCTGTCTTCACCAGAATCACTCTTTAAACCTTAATTCAGATGAAAATGTAACTGTTTTACTGAATCATGGCTTATTTGTTTGCATTTGTGTGTGTGCCTCAAAATGGTCCAAGTCCACATCCATTTATTTAAGTATATTTTTACACTGATGGTTGTGTTTGTGATTACTTCTCAACAATGGTTTCATTCACATTCACAGAGACTAAGAGCTCATCGTTTAATGCTCTGTTCCAAATCCAACCAAGATAGTAACATAAATCTGAATTAATATGCACTTTGAGTTTTCATTAAATTCATGTTCAATAATCTGCTTTCGAAGGCAGTTTTCTTGCAAATTTCTTGTAAATCTTCCTATTATCTGTAAATAGATACCCAATAAAATTGATCAAATATTACATAGAGTATAGTACTATTACTACTACTACCAATAATAAGAATTAAAGTGTACTCAGTCACGTTATTGATGGCCAAAGCTTTCTTATTGCAGTCCGCTCAGGAGGAACACAATCAATTGGACAAATTTCATGATCAAATGCTGCATTTCATCTATTTTTTGCTCAAGCCATGCCTTGATCTTTTGCTCTTTGGTGTTGCTTCTTTCAGGATAAGTGATGAACTTTCATGTTGAGCATGTCGTTTGATTTTCATTTCCTTCTCCTCCTTCTCTACCCTTAACCTTTGCTCCAAAGTCTTTTCATTCTTTCCTTTGACAGTTGATGGACAGTCTGTTGGTGGCATTCCTTGTTTTCCCTTCAAGCTTTTCATCTTCCTTCATCCCCATGGCTGGTTTTGTTGGTGTTTGCAGTGCATGAGCTGTGGGAGGAATGGTCTTCATGGAGCCTGTGCTCAGTCACGTGTGGCCGTGGCTCTCGGACCCGGAGCCGGATATGTGTACTCCCACAGAATGGAAACAGTGGCTGTGGAGGCCCTGAGCTGCAGACCAAACTCTGCAATATAGCTGTGTGTCCTGGTTAGTACTAATCTCCATTACCTCATCTGACTAAAGATTTCCTCCATTCTTCAAATCTTCATTTCAGTCTCATAGCGATATTGTTCAGGAGGAATACTATTTACAAGTACCTGCAGTACATTTACCATGCACATAAAATATTATTTTTTGATTACAATGTGTGGTACATTATGGCATGTTGTGTCTAAATACTGGATTCTGATTGGCTGATAGGTGTTGTATGTGTATTTGTATTTTTTTTATTATCTTATACATACACCATCTTTCATTATACAAACCCTGTTTTTTAATGCTTCTGTTGGTCTCATGAAACAAGGTTATTATGGATTCTGTGTCTGAATGACTGCAACCTTTACAAGAAATCTACTCACTACCCAAACTTTACCTCAGATTCTTAATCGCAAACTTAGAGACCAGCTGCAAAGTACTATGATTCTCAAATCATAAAATGTTACATTCTTAGACATTTGTATCTACATAACTTAAAGTGCGTGAGACGCAGTGTTATTTCTTTGCCTTTTTCATGTTGTGGATCCCCCTGAAGGTCTCTCTGTTCTCTCGACTTTTTGTGTCTGACCTTTCTATTCCTGCTCTATGTGTTTGTGGCACCAACCCGGTCTGTTTCAAGTCAATGTCTCTCTCTCTCTCTCTCTCTCTCTCTCTCTCTCTCTCTCTCTCTCTCTCTCTCTCTCTCTCTCTCTCAACTGGAGAATATCATTAGAATTCTGACACACATGTTCAAAAAGCTGCTAGACATCCATTCAGTACAGTGTGAAGGGTAATTGACTCTTTTTTTTTCATTTATTTAACTATCTAACAAAAAAAAATACTTTATAGTTAATTGTGTAGAAATAAATATCATAAAAGAATCCATAAGTTGCCAGTTTCTCAGTTGACGTTACTTGTTAATCCTTAGAAGTCTCTGTACGCACTGATGCTTGAGCCAATCACACTGTCTGTTCTGAATTAAGTAGGAATAATGCAACCCAGCTATTATTACATTTTTTATTCAAATGTAATGTAAATGTTTCAAAAAGTTTATTAGTTTTAAACAGCCAAATAGTTTTAACTGAGTTGAGAATGTGCTATTGTCTCAGTTTCCTTTTATAAACGCCAAATGTCTGCCATAAGTGCCATCTAGTGGTGAAAAAAAGGGATAACCCTTCGAAGTACAAGACCTGTGATATGGCTAGTGTTTTTTAGTAATTCTGGCACAAAAAAACTAATAGTTTTTGCACTAATAGTGCTTGGAAAGGTTTTCCTGTTTTTTTTTAATACAATTTTCACATTGTTTTGATTTTGTTTGCTTTTTTGTGGATATATGATTTTTTATTTTGCCAACATTTTTGATTCTTGTTATAAAAAAAAATACAAAGCGTAATACTCAGAATTGTATTTTTTAAATTACACTTTTACTTAAAAAAAATATGCTCAAGATTTGTTAGACAAAAATATATAATTAAGGGTTTTTGCTAGAGCGAATTGTTGTCAAATACGCTCAAAAAGTCCCTCAAACTTCCAAGGGTTAATTAATTGCTGATCATACGTAATTCAGCAGTTCTCTTTATTTCTTTTTTTATGTCTTGGATAAGGTGAATTTTAAATTTATATTTTATCCAAAATATTCTCTTTAATCTTAAGGTCGAGGTTTATTTCTTCTTCTAGTCCTTCTATGCTCTTAGAACTTTCCATCTGCAAAATGAGTTTTTACCCCACTGAGTTGAGCAATAAATCATCTGTCTGTTGCATTTCAATTAATTCTGTCATTCCTAGCTGGAGCTGAAAACCTCCATTAGTCTGACAGTTGAAAGGTTAAGGGTGACAGCCAATCACGGTGATTGTCTTTGATTTGTGAAGGCACAAATGAACAGCTGGGCCAGTCAGAACTAATGTGAAGACAGTGATTACAGCATGTCTGAGAGCAGGTCTTCCACCTATCCACACACGATGGAAAGATCTCCCAGCCTCTGCATTTGCATGTTCTTTGATGAGATACTTAGCTCCGGAGAAGGTACTAACCACTGCTGATTGTGGGATGCTTGGCTTGTAACACATTTGAGTGTTTACTCCAGAAATTCTTAAGCTTGATTTGAGACTGTGATTACATTTTCCGTCACCATAATCAAGTTGTGAGGAGTTAATGAGGTTTTTATTGGTCACTTAGTTGGGGCAAGCACAACTCTCTGTGAATGCTCTCCAGTGTTTGCTGGGTTTCAGCTGTCTGCTTTCCATGCAACCGCCGACCGCTGCATCTCTCTCTCGATTGGCTAGTCATTTATCAACAAAGATGAGGCCAGTGCTCCCAAGAAAGTGCAGACAGACAGGCAACATTTATCTCTGTTTATTGAGTTTGTGAGCTTTGCAGATATGATTATTAGTCATCAAAGATTTCTATGGAACACAGATGTCGTCCATGTTTTACCTTCATATATCCACTGTAAAATGTACCAAAAACTTGTGTTTCTATTCGATTTTAAACATTTAATAAATAGGGTGTTTACTAGCATGTTGTATGAATTTAAAGTAAACCTGTGATCCTGGTATGTTTGGAATTAATTCAGTGAAAAATCATAACAATAAAATAAAATGTAAAACATTTTTTTTTTTATTTTTACATTTACTTTATTGAGCATTTGCTTTCTACCAAACTTTAATAGTTTTGACCTGATGTAGGAGGAAGTTGATTCGTATTCAGAATGTTCCTGGTAAAATCCCCAGCTCCAGCAAGACAATCAACTATGGTACCCTTGAGCAAGGCATCAATTTCCCCTGGTAGCATTGCCCACTGCTCCAAGTGTGTGTTTATGGTATGTAAATTAGTACATATGCTCCAACTCCAAAACGCTGCAGCTTGAATCTTCTTACCAACACCCAGGTCAGACCACATTTTAGATGGGTGAGCACAGCAGACTTTTTATTAGGTCAACACAGCGGATTCACCTCTCCTCGTCTGCCCTTTTGCTGGAGCCCCCTCCTCCTCCAAAAACGGCAATTTTTGAGAGGGCCTTTAGCTCTATGGCCCCCATGCTTCCGGACTAGCTCTTCAAAATAGCTCTTCATTGACAAATTTTAAAACCAGTTTAAAATCCCATCTCTTATGGCTTACTTTTTTTCTGTATCTTCACTGTTGCAGAATTTATCTGCTCATTATGCTCACTGTCTTTGGTAATAATGTCCTTGAGAGCCCAGAAAGGCGAAACTCCCTCGACACTGTTTGAGCTACAGCCACCGACCTTTGCCAAGACATCCAAACTGATATGACTCGGATTGCTGTATCTTTTCAGATAGGTACCACGAACCCTGTAAAATCACTGAGAATCCTGGAAATTTTTTAATTTTTTAATTGACTTAATATGGGGTCAAACTTTGTAAAGCTGTAACTGAAACTCACTATACTTGGGAAATTAACAGTCTGTGCAAAAACATACCAACCCCTGTGAAAAAGTATTTGTGCAAACGTTTAATGGCCATTAAAAATAAATGGAAAAAGTATCAAGATGAAACATCATGGAGAAATATGGATTTGATTATGTTAATCAGAGTAACGAGTCACTGACGGCTTTCTATCAACCAACCTTTTTAACCTAGCAACCAAATTCCACTCCATCTCATCTTGATAGAGACATGTATGTTGGTTTCAATAACTTAAAGTGACAAAGCCAACATTATATTTTCACTGACCCCTCCATAGCAACCAATTTGGCATAACTCTATCTCAGCTTTGTAAAATCATAGAAACATAGGGGTTGGTTTATTTTACTCATAGTGTCATGGGAAGCATCATATTTAGCAACCAATTTACCATATCTCTATCTCAGCTTAGGACAATTACAGTGGAATTTGGGTTGTGACGTTGGCTTTAAACAGCACTTTTACAAGCTGACATCAAAGTTTATTTACAAACTTTAGCCTCTAGGTATTAATATTGTTTGTTTATTGCATGGGTTGTGTTAATTGGCTTGCTACATACCACGTACATTATGTCACTTCATTGTCAGTTTGGCATTGTGCAGAAGTTGAAATGAAGTGAATTGTTTTGAGAGAAAATCCTCTGCTTTATCAGAGCAAAGGTGATGTGCACTCTCTCCTTCAGCGCTTTCTCTTTCTTTCTTATAGAATCCATTAAATTCAGAGATAATTTATTTCATGTCATACCATCAATCAAGACATGCATGGATAATATGAGCATCCCATTTGAATAAGATAAGAGCCTAATATAGAGATTGAGAAATTTCAGTACAAAGTCAGACAACGTAATATCTCCCCTACTGTGAAATAGATAGTCCATAGAAAGCATTCATTATATAAACAGAAAGCCATACGATTGATGACATCATTTGATGGATGGAGATTAAGCTCAAGCTTCCAGGAAGTTTAATGTTTCCATTAAAGCATTGAATAATCTTAATGGTAAATTTGAATAAAGGATTTTGAGGTAAAACATTTTTTTTTCTCCCTTCTGCTTGTGATGAATATTTTTAATATTCTGTGAGGATTCAGAATTGCAGCATGGATATATAAATAGCCGTAGAGTTCAAATAACATACAAGTTTTTATTTATCGATGAACCCCGGTGGTAAACATAAATCAAATTAATCTGAACATTATCATTTCATATCGATCCACTGTACCATTTCCATCCGTTGTTCTAATGTTGTTTTTTCCCTTCATATGAAAATGATAAGATCGCAGAGAGCCGCACACGATTATCTGGAACACCTATACTGCTGCCCTATCAAATTACAGTTAAGTTAATGACATACTTGATCTTTTGTAATGCACACTAAAACTAATTATATAATAAATTCATTTACTCTGCAGTTTTTATCTTTATTATCCCAGTGAGATATTAAAGCCTAAAACATGTACATTATGCATCAGTCAGATTATCAGCAAAATTAGGTTTCTCATAAATTTCAAAGCTAATGTCACCCACACTGAATGTAACCCCTGATGCTTGAAGATTGGTTTCAGAGCCCATCTCTTCTTTTTTCATTCAAACCAGCCTTTTCTTTGTTCTGATTTTTTTTCACTAGAACACAATTTGGATGGAAATGAATGGGCTTTTCAGAGGGCCTTGTATGGACAGGTCAAGGTGTATTACAGTTGCTGGTGTTGAATCGACATTGTAGTTTAATTGCCAATGATGAAGAGGTGGTCTGGTATTAAAAAAGAATTCATTGACCCACTGACTTCAAAGTACTTTGTAACTTTTTTTCTTTCAAAACTTAGAGCAAGATTCAAATACCTACATATGGATTAAAAGCTGTATACCTAGTAATTTGGAGGCAGTGCAAGACATTACTGTCAGAGGAGCAGCCATTTGTGATTAGTATTTATAATGCTATAATGTTTTTTTTGGTTTTGTTACCATAGCATTTAATAGATTGCATCAGGTATAGACAACCACTTTTCCTCGAGTCTTAATTGGAAGTGACCAAAGCTGCAACTCAATGACTGGCCACGTGAGGCCAGTGACAGAAGTGAGAAGATTCCCCTTGATGCGCATGTTTTAAAGTGCTCAATATTACTGTATAAAAATGTTTAACGCCAGGTACCTTTTTTTAATCAATATCATTAATCTTAATGTACATGACACCTGCTAGGTTTTTTTATTTTCTTTTTTTTACCACGCATTGTTATATTTCGTTGTATTAAGAGTTAATGTCAGTTATTCTTACAACTTGCTACTTTCATGTCTGACCAGTTGGTTCACCTTAATGATTATTATTATTTTTAATCTCTGTCTTTTGTTATATGCTTTTTAGTTATATGCTTGTGTCAATTTTCTTTGTATTATGTTTCATTTTTTTGTATATGCTTGTTCATATTCCCGTTAGTTGTGTATGAATATATTAATCCTGTAACCAAATTATTTTGATCTAGTATTTTTTTTCTACCTTTATTTACCATACCCCTACCTCATTAACCCTTTTTATATATATTTTTTCTGGTTTCTATGTTTTTGCCATCGTTGTCTGTGTTGAAAATATCAATAAGTCCAATATAGTTGTGAAGCATATATATATATATATATATAGTGATTGAAGTTGGCGGATGATTATGGTGTTTTATTTGGAAGTTAAGAACTGGATTAGCTGATGGTTTGTTTTATCTCATGACATGAAATTTGTAGCTTGTTGTAGTTGGTCAATGACTGTCTCTTTTACACTATTGTTAAACAAGTGATTATTTCAGTATTATGTTACATTACTACATCTACAAATAGCACAAAAACAAAATTTCTAATGTGTATTTAGTGCTTTGGTGAGTCCAAACATGACATTGTCTTTCTTTTTAGCATGGAAAAATCCAGTTCAACCGTAGCTCAAATAAAATTTTCTTAAATAAAGAGTGGCTGTGATTTTTCCATTGAAAAGAGCCTTTACTCATAGCAGCTCATGTGTCATGGTAAAAGATTACTTCGTCGTTCAGGTTTATGCTGTAGTTTTCACAGGGGGACTACTTTATTCTGACTACTCTCTCTCTCTCTCTCTCTCTCTCTCTCTCTCTCACATTGTGTGTTCAGTGGAGGGTCAGTGGCTGGAGTGGGCTGTTTGGTCCCCATGCTCAGTTTCATGCGGAACGGGTATTCAACAGAGACAGCGTCGCTGCAGTGTTTCTGTCCATGGCTGGGCTGAGTGTAAAGGCCCGCATGCCGAAACCCAAGAGTGTAGCAACCAATCCTGTGGTGGTAAGTTGGGATTCTCTCAGGGTTGAATGTGCAAATGCAGTTTCCATCATAGACTAATTACTTTAAGAGAACATTATGAAATGTTTACAGACAGTCAGCATTGCTCGTCTTATTCTGAGTTCTCTACTGTGTCAGCAAGTACCATTGATGACAATTAATTAGCACGTATTAGCTTCATGTAGGTGTGCTCTAGCTAAATCACTAAACCTAAATAAGGTTGAATTATCAGTTCTAAAATGTTTAATGCATTTTTCAGCAGTTGTTGGGTGGTTTATGTGACTATTTTTACACGGTTAAGGAATCTCCAATAAAACATTTCAAACAGCATTGCATGGTAAGCATGTTATTTACTAAAATTAGCAATTATTTTCAGTATTGCCATTAGATGTTTGCTTGTTTCCTCTAGTGACACTATTTTCATGTGAAATGTGCTCAACCAGACCAGTAGAATCAGTTTATACAATATGACCCTATTTCATACATGTGTGGTGTTAAGGTATGGTAAAAATTATCTTAAAATAACAGAATTATGACAGCATTTTGGTGAATTTTGTAAACGTAGACACTAAAGTCAACAATTAAAATATTCTCAATCAAATTCATCATTAAGTTTCTTCTCCTGTCCAGGTGGAGGGAACTGGGGTGCTTGGAATCAGTGGAATTTGTGTTCGAAGACCTGTGACTCGGGCTGGCAGCGGCGCTTCCGGATGTGTGAGGGTACAGGGCTCCAGGGTTACCCATGTGAAGGCTCTGGAGAGGAAGTGCGCTCATGCAATGACAAGAAATGCCCAGGTGTGTGTCCACCATTTCAATAACCATTGGTTTCATCAGACCCACTGACTTTCCAAACCGGACTTTTACATTTGTTTGTTGATTTTTTGTTTTGGTTCCACAACGCGATAAACGATTTAAAAATAGTTAGTGCCAATTTTGAAGTTTATTGTGTTCACATTGGAAATGCCCATAATCAAACCCATAATACTTACCATGTAATGCTGTCATAGTTTGTCTTTTTTTTTTTCAAAACTGCAATAAACACCTCAGCACAAAGAGGTGCTGAGGAAGTAAAAGAAATGGCGGTTGTCATCTGCAGCAAGAATTTTGATTCGTTTTATAATCGGTCCATGAATACAGAGCAAAATCAGACCGTTTTCCAACTGATCACAATCGATAAAGTCCAGCAGAGACATGTTTTGAAGGAGTTAGCGCGTTTTGAAAAAAAAAAAGAACATTTTTAACAAAGCAACCTGGCGAGTTCCATATAACAATATAGTTCTTTCTATATCCAATTAAAACAGGAAAAATACAGACTTCAATGCAACATTGTTTGCCATTTACACAAGATTACCCAGAGCCGAATCTTATTTTCCTGCTTTTTCATGCAGGAAAAACACATGCATAAAATCACATTGTAAAATATCCGTATGCAGCACACATTTTAATATTGAAAAACCTAAATAGTAGATGTACGAGAACAACAGTTAAAGAGAACATCAAGAATACAATATAGCCATAGCATATGCGCCTATGCAATCTTATAAAAGGTGATAAGATTTAGAAATAGACTACACTAGATTTGACACTAGTTCCAATGAAAAAGAGAGTTCCACAATTGTGGAGCAGGCCACTCCAGTGCTTAAAACAAGATTCAAAATAAGCAACGTACTGGCAAAATGCAGAGAATTCATTTACAGTAGGCCACTAAGTACCATGCAACACCTAAAAAACAAAATACAGCATAATGACAAAAAAATGAACATTATGTATTCTCTTTCGAAGCTGACACAGTGTTTGAAAAAGAATAAAAAGAGCTGCCTTTGTTTTCCGTCTCTGTCTAGTACGCTAGATATAAAACATGTCCTCTGCATTTCTCCCTCCGTCTTTCTTTCTCCTTCAATCAGTCTCTCTTCCTCAAGGCCTCTCTCAATGCTTTTCTCTTTCTTCTATATTTAACATTCTTTCTGCTGCTTTGTTTCCATTTGTCCTCTCTTTCGATTGAGACGGGTCATTCTCGACAGAGGGGAATTGTTCAAAGTGCTGCTCTGTGTGATTTGTCAGCATGTCAAGCAGCACAGCAAACAGCCGATTTTAATAAGCTTGCTGTTGACTGCAGCTTTGGGAGGCTATAGATTAAATAAATGTCAGACACTGCCAGAGAGCTTATTTCAAGGATGGGACTATGATAACAACAAAAAGCTGCCCATTAGCTTTGCCTGGGTAAAATTGGTAGAGTTCTGTTGCGTTAAGTCTAATTCACTAGTGTTCCCTGTTTTCAAGAAGCTTTCTCTCTGTAGTGTACGAACAGCAACCAATGGTGAATAACATCTGTGTGATATGCATAGAACACTTTAGTTATGAATTTATTTTATATCTTTCCATTGATTATCACCATGTGCAGCTCCTCATGAAATCTGTAAAGACGAGTACCAATTGGCCATGACGTGGAAGAGAGCCTCCGCTGGAGAGACTGTGTATAACAAGTGTCCATCAAATGCCACTGGTGAGTTATTGCACACTATCTGCAGTTCACAACTCAAGGTCTGTTTGAGTCGATGTCTCTAATAGGAAATGTCAAAGCATTCCATTATCTTGTATAAATGGTTCATAGTTTGTTTCGATTATATACATCCACAGACAAAGAGACTTCATTAAAAACTTTTATCTTTTTTCTCTTTTCCTATCCCTTTGTACAAGACCTATGATTTTCAAGGTGGATCTCATCTTGTGGCATTTAAAAACTATCTCTATGTGTGCCGATAAATATTGATAATATGCAGAGAAACTAACAAGCCTCCCAAATTTCCTGGTGATGTATATACAGTAATTTGACTTTTAGGCATGTTTGAAAAAAATGCTTTCTTCATTAAATATTTATTTATTTTTACCAATCAACAAAATGTAGTGAATGGAAAAAAATGTGGGTACTCTGTGAACAAATCAGAGATACAGGCCTTCACATTCTCTATCTCTTTATCTAGTGTAAGACATACCTGATGATGTTGAGATCAGGGCACGGTGGGGATCTTGTCATCATCCAGTACAATTTTGTAATCCAACTTGTATCCCCCTGCGAAATAAAATAAAACAAATGAAGTCATGATGGAAAAGAAACCTGTGTTCATTTACTCAAATGCAGTCCCAAACTTCTGCATTATTGTGCTGCTCACCAGCCCTTAGACAAGCAAACAGTCTAGAGCACCTGCTATAGTTTTCCTGCACCCCACCTCATAATGTGTTTACTGCCTACTTGGGATACTTGGCCTTGTTCCCATATTGGATTTATGGCTTTTGACCTTTCCATGTAGACCAAATTCTCTGGATTCTAGATGGGTGTCCAACTGGTTCCTCAAGTTTTGAGCTTATTGCACGGGTAGTTATCTTACAATTTTGAAGGGTAAAACAAGCCGGAATTGTCTTTTTGTAGAATTTCAATGTTTGTTTTGGAATTATTGTATAATGGAATGACAAAAAAAATAATAATTTGTTAAAAAAAAGATGGGGTTGTAGTAAAAAACATTTTAATAAAGGTAATTTATTAAAGCAAATAGTAAAGTGGTAAAACACACTCAAAAAGGCCCCAGAGGGTTAATATCTAAATGATGATAATGCGGTTCTTTTGTTGTAATTAACAGTTTTCCAAATATGTTTTTGTGAAATTGATCTAATGATTTTCTCTCGCTGTAGGATCTGCTAGTCGTCGATGTTTGCTGGACCTTAATGGAGTTGCTTACTGGGGTCCTCCGAGCTTCGCCCGATGTGTCTCACTCGAATATAGATATTTACATTTATCTGTAAGTACATACAAGGGATCTGCTTTGATAATGCGGATTGTGTGGGTCTTTAAAATATACTTCAGACCATTTTTTGATTGATCTCTGCAGACTATGCCCTCGCATGCTCGTTGTAATTCCCAAGCTATGACCTTTGACTCCCTGCTCATAAAGCTGAATTTATTTTAATTCCATGTCTCCACCGTGGAGTATGTGACTGGGTTTGATTGTGCAGTTAACCTCTTCGCTAACCTCTCATTATAATCAGACAATGCTTAATTAGCTTTGATTGCCATTGTCTGCCACCTCCAGCACCCGCAGTCCTGTCATTAGACGGTCAACACTAGGTCTGCTGATGTTGTGAGCACAAACAAGAGCTCTGCTGGTTAATTCACTGACTTGTTTTCACTTTGTTACGCTCACTGCTTGCTTGACTGTAGATGGGAAGTAGATTAAGGTGCTTGTCGATATCCTCAAAGTGCTTTTGCTTTGCTTCACAGTCAGATCAATGCGATTTCAGCTTCAAAGCTTGAATGGACTTATGCACTTGCTTTCCTGGCTTACCTTTAAATCTGACTGTACATTATACTGCTTTGAGTGGCTCTTTGTCATGTTTTTAATACAAAATAAAATATGCTGATTAATGTTTAAGAACACCAGCGCTTCTGTATATCAAATACTGCTATGCAAAATCTATCAGGATTTTCAATACTGTTTATATAGTGATGTAGTGGTGGACACAAATATGAAACGCTCACAATAACATTAACATTATTCTTTTTTCTTCATTATGTGACCTGTTGGGTGTATTTTTCTTCCTTGCACCCTTATTGGTTCAAAATTTGCACTCAGTTGTTTTTTTTTTCAGCAAATCTCATTAGTAAATTGGAAAAATCAAACATTATTTCACCTATTATTAAAGCCATGCTCTTTTGCACATACAACAATTCACACTGAATTATAATGCTCTATGTTTAATGGAGACATCCAAGTTCATTACAAAATATCTGGATTAAATCAAAAACATAATTCACACGTTTGTGATCCTTATGAGGGATGTTTATTGGCGTGTAATATATTTAATGGTGTATTTTACCTGTATCCTCCATTACAGTTGCGAGAACATCTTGCGAAGGGTCAGAGGACCCTGGCAGGGGAGGGCATGTCTCAGATCGTGAGGAGTCTCCTGGAGTTAATGTCCCGTAAGAATTATTACAGCGGTGACCTCTTGTTCTCCGTGGAGATTCTCCGAAATGTGACAGACACCTTCAAGCGAGCAACCTACATCCCAGCTCCCGACGACGTGCAGGTCTGTACCGAAATATTTTATAATATTGTAGGATGTGAGATTTCAATCATGTAACATTTTTATGTTGAAATCTGCTCTTAACAATCATTTTCCCTTAGATTTGAAATAATGACATGGTGGCGTGGGCAGCCATTAGTCTGGGTGTGGTTTAGAAAGAAATCAATTCTCTTCAAAATTCAAAAAATCAAATTCTCAAATCAAAAATCAAAAAAAGGAAAAATCAGGTTTCTTGCATAAACCTATTCCATGGTTTGTAACTACACAAATTATATTCTAATTCCTCTCTCCTCCATAATTATTTTGGCTTCTAGAACATTCCAGTTATATCCCCCAACTTTGCCAAAGCATCCTGAATGGTCTGGTCACTATATCTTTTCAGACTGGTACTACTGGTAAGGAATTCTGGGAAATTGCTAATAAATTTTCCCTTGACTTAATGTTAGATCAAGCTTTGTAAGACTGAAACTGAGAACTTTGAAACTAACTACACTTGGGGAGATTATCAGTCCATGCAGGAAATTACCAAGGACTGTGCAAAAGTATTTGAACCCCTAGGAGGGGTTTGCTATTGACTTAGAACGGCCATTGAAAATAAATAAGAATAGACAGTGAAGTTACTTTATTGTTAATCAAAGTAGCAACTTACATTTTTATGAAATCACAGGCAGCTCCATAGCAACCAAATGGTTTACCCTAGCAACTAAATTATTTGAGGTATATCTCAGATCTGGTTAAACACGGAGACGTGGTGGTTGATTTATGAAAATAACTTTATATTGCCACTGGCCCTCAATAGCAACCAAATTGTTTACCATAGCAACCAATTTGGTAAATCTCTATCTCAGTTTATGAAAACATAGAGACATGGGGGTTGGTTTATGTTACTCATAGTGACTTTGGGGGGGATTTTTAAAACTCCTTTAAAACAGCACTTTCATACACCATCAAGCCTCTGTTCATTACAGCATTGGCTTAACATCCTCCAGGAATTATATTACAACACTTGAGCACTCTTCATGTGTGATTTCTTTTGGCAAATCATACATTTTTGTGCCTTGGAATCTATAATAAGTTAGAAATTCCAGATATATGTGTGAACAGTAAATAGTTTAAAGTATATTAGATTTTTAATCAGTGTAAGGTTATATTTTGTTGTTGTGCATTAAACAAGACTCAAAATGCTTTATGTTTAATCAAGAACTCCCTTCTCTTGTTTCCATCAGAAATTCTTCCAGATTATCAGTCTAATGTTGGACATAGAAAACCTTGAGAAGTGGGAAGACGCTCACCAGGTAAAATGTCTGTTGGCATTTCTCAAAAATACATACAAACTATCTACTTTCTCTTCAGACAGATCTCTGTCTTTCATACGACATATGGCTTTGCATATAAATGCATGCTGCAATCAGACGTTTGGTGCAATGGAAGCAAAAATGATGCTATAACAGTTATTTTTACAGATCATTTTCAAAATCCTTTGCACTATTTCAGTTTGTGGAAGTATAATGGTTTTCGAATTGTAAAATGTGCCAAAAATGTACCAGGGGTCTGACGTATTTGGTAATACAAGTAGTTTGAAAGCTATTTGTGAATTGTTATTGTAGAAGAAATCACCCCAGAGGTTCATCCCATCATTTTCTTTTAGTAATGCCTGCAGGATATGATTTCCTCTGTAAGTATTTGAAAGGTATGCTCATGTATTTCAAATCATAGACAAGAGAAATTGGGATGTAATGGTGACTAATGGTCCCATGCTGAGCACAGTCTGTGCGGCACATGTTTGTGACTCCGATGAACATTTTGTTTATGTGTTTATGCAAGACCAGGTGCTTGGCTCAGCATGACCGAGGCAGGTTTTTGCTGTTAAAACACAGTTGAGCAGGCAAATCTTTGACTCACCTCCTGCTCTCTATGCTCAGTAAATAATCATCTTCTGCTTATTAGCCTGCTGGAGTCTTCAACATGTCCCTTCCTTCTAAATTCTACCTGCCAGGGTCCTAAAGCGACAGTGTTGTTTGTGACAGTCATCACACAGAAGGAGATGGGAAATGAACCAAAATTTTTATACATGTATGGTATACATTTGCCTCTTTTATAGTTGGAGCATTATAACAATGAGTTAGTATTCTCTTAGAACTGATTGACAACAGATTAATGCAGAGTTTTTCATTTTTCAAAGGAGTTTATAGCGTCATTTATAACTTTTTAGTCAGTTAGAAAGCTTTCAATGTTTTTGTCAGGATGTTTAGTGTATAATTGAAATAATTGTTACATTTGTTTAATGTTTTTTATAATGTGTGATTCAAACATGTTTATTTATTTATTTTTTGCCATTAATGTGTCTTCTGTGGAAATGTGTCTTTATTTTTATTTTTTTTGTTAAATCGTATTAATATAGTACCAATCGCATAAATTTCGGGCATTTTTTTTTGGCTGTAGTGCTTCACTGCATTTTTATTCGATAAAAAAAAAAAATGTTTGTCCAATCAGATCACCTCCTCATCACAACGTCATGTTAACGTCATCTACCCAGGGCTTTCAGCGATAGAGTTGATGCCCTCACATGCATTCACTTGGTACAATTTTCTCAATCAGAACTCAAGGTCAGTTTAAGGAGTAGAAAATGACAGCATTCCTACTGAAAAGTTTCCCAATCTCTTATGCTTATCTACAAATTATATTTGGATTAACACATTAAATAAACTAATTCCACCCACAATTGGCTGATGGAGTAAGAGAAATGGACCTGGAATTGCTGCATGTTTACTAGTGGATTTTCAAGCATTCTGATATAATTATAGGACTTCTGAAAAATTTTCATAACTTTGCAAGTTCTAAATTGTGTTACATTTACATTTATGCATTTGGCAGACGCTTTTATCCAAAGCTACTTACATTTGAATGAACATATTTTTTCTGTCAGTTCTTGCTTTGCCTGGGATTTGAACCCACAACCTTTGCGTTGTTAGCCCTACCAACTGAGCCACAGGAAAGACACTTTGTATGTGCACCGATGCAAGATGACTGAGTCACCAATGTCTTCCTGTAGAAATAATATCAGGGTGATGAATAGTATTTCTGGCGAGTCTGCTTTATTTTTTTTATTTTGCGTGACAAATTGCATTTCTGAACATTAGAGGTTTTGCAAGGGCTATCAATTGTATTTTTATGTGGTATTGACAGATTCTACAGCTATGTTATGTCAGTGTGCTTTTTCTAGTTAGACTAGGTTGGATTTGTCCCTACTGAAATCCTAAGCATCAAAAAAAGAGGCTGCAGTGCTGCGGATGATTCACGATACACGTGTTGTGACTAACCGTATGTTTTACAGCAGCAAATTAAGCAGTCGAATGGCACTTTTTCATTAAATTAAGTCGTTCGTTCAGTATTATTTAACCGCAAACAACTGGTTTATGAGAGACTGTTGTTCAGTATGTTCATTTCAACCGAGTGAGCTTTGTTTGCTTGTTTGTCATCTGGATTCATAAAATTCACCATCTGTCACATATTAGAATTTTAATTGAAGATGAATTCAAAACAAATGTAGACCAAAGGGTATAAACACATTAAACTGAGTTTCCCATGACACAGGGGAACATAATATTCCCAGACAATCATGGAGGCCTTCATTTCCGCATCTGAAGAGAACGAGAGAGCAAAATTCCAATTAGATTGAGGAATGGGCTCTGTGTTCTCATGAAGTTCACTGTGAAATGTGCATACGATGCATTGTTTTCTGGAACAAAAGCCAGTGAATTAAAACCTGCCACCAATTCATAAACATGACAGAGTAGAGCGCGGGGGATGATGGGATATTCTGTGCCTCATCTCTCTTGTAGAAGCTGATTTTCCATTATCATTTTCACTGGTGCATCATAAACTCTGGTGAACCTGCTGTAAAAATTGCACTGAAGATGAAAAATAATTTATGATTGAATGTTTTACTTTTCTCTGGAACAAAAAGATCTCCGCTATTGACATTTACAAGCAAAATGTTTCTCAGTGTTTACTGTCTGGGCATTGTGAGTGATTTTGTTCTCTGTAAAAAGAAAGAAAGCAAATAAATATTTTTTTTTCGAGGATGAATGTATTTAATTAGGTAAGTTAGAAGAAAAATGACAAATGTAATAGCTATTGCCTGATCCATTTCTAAACACAATATAATTTTATATGGTTTTACAGCTCAGGCAAATGTACAAAGAGTCTAACCACTACTCACGTGGGATGACATATTTTAAAACAGCTTTTGTGTCAATGGTTGATATAAATTTTTTTAATGCGTCCCGAGCTTCTTTTTTTTATCTTATTCACTATACAATCATTCCAAAATTATATTTTAGTTCCAGGCAATTTTTGTTCCATTTTGCTTTTTTTGTGCCAGAACTTTGAAAAACAAAAGCTATATTACAGGCATTGTACTTCCAGGGGTTATCCCTTCTTTTCACCATTAGATGGCAATGATAGCACCGATTTGGGGTCTGTAAAATGGAACTGAAAGATGACTGAACATTTTCTGAAGTTTTTATTTGAATTACTTTTCATAACTCTTGTAAAGTTTGTTAAAAACAAAAAATATAAAAACTAATAACCTTTTTGAAACTTACACATTATATTTGAAATCACAATGAAATGAGATGTGTGTCTCGTCATTCTTACTTAAATCAAAACACCCCATGTGATTGGCTCACGCACTGGTGTTAAATGGTAAAATGTATAAAGTTATTTTAGATCAAGACATTGAACTTTGTGTCAATTTTTTTCTGATCGGGATCCTCTAGGTCTCTCCGGGTTCTGTGTTACTAATGGGAGTTGTGGAAGACTTCATTCATCTAATTGGAGAAGCCCAGAAGCCATTCCAGAGCTTTCTGGTTGTCACCACAAACCTTAGTGAGTTCCTGTGGCATCTGTGCCAAAAAAAAGAAGCTTGTGTTGTCCAGCAGGGTTCTTTTTTTTAAATGTCTGCCAAAAGCAATTAATGGGATCTCTTAAGACTGTAACCGTCTTCCTCTGGTCTTGTCAGTAATCTCCATCCAGCGAGAACCAGTTTCAGCTGTTTCCAGTGATATCAACTTTCCTATGAAGGGAAGGAGAGGGATGAAAGACTGGGCTCGATCTGCAGATGATAAGCTCTTCATCCCTAAAGAAGTCTTTACTCTGGCCTCCGATGGTGAGTGATAAAGGAGCATCATTTGAATCGATGAGCTGTTATTCTGTAATATGAGATTGATTGTTTTAACCCTTCTATGTACATCGATTGCTTTAAAACATGTTAACAGATTGGATACAAAATTATTTAATAGAGTAAACAATTAGTCGAATAAACCATTACCAGAAGTGTTCAATAGTCACAGCTGGTGCATTTCACAAGGGGCTACACTAATCTAGAAAACAGCAACAAAACGAAGGACTTCATTTGTAATGTTTTACCTTTTATACATTAATTGGACCTTTATGTTCTCGAGAGCACAAAACATTCTTTGCTTTTTCTAAAGTATAACCGTCTGAATCTATCCTGGGTCTGATCCTTTTGTTTTATAAAGGTGACAAGAAAGCAGAATTATGAATTAACCAAGTATTGTTCTCTTGACAAGTAAGAGTACAGATAGGCCTTACTGATTAACGGCTAACTTTGTATCACTCACAAAAATGTAGCTCTACTTAAAGTTTAGGTCAAGGAGCAGTGAGTAATTGACTGACACCCTAGCACTCTAGATGTAACAATCAAACATTGTGGTGATTGAGTTTTGCAGACCTTCCCCCCATTATCTCAATACTCTCATACTCTCAAAATCTAAATGAGTTTATTTATGTTTTATTGTTTCTAACATTATTAAATATGCATATATATGTATTTTATTTTATATTACAAAACTGTGCTGTTAGATAGATATATACGCTAGATAGATAGAGGCTACCTGCTAGATGAAGAGAGGAAGTGCGTCATACTCTTCAAAAATCATTCCAAGATTTTAGTAACTACACTTCCGAACCTCTGTTTATTACCTCACACGAAAGACTCCGTGTCATAATGTACAATATCTCTGAACTGGGGTCCTAAGAGACCCTTTCAAAAAGCTGTACCGCATGCATATTGTCAGAATGTGGTCCGGCACAACCGTGCTTGGCTTCAGTTGGTGAACGTTATTGGGCTGCAGGGAAAAAAATTGGTGCGCTCAGACGTCATGTGGCTTTCATGGTAACAGTATTTGACTTCTCTGTGTGCAGTTCCATCATAGTTTCTGATGAGATTGTGTAGTGTCAGCGGTGGGTTTGAACATCTTGTCAGCTTACATCAGTTTACATCAGTTTAGTACGATCTATGCTCCTGGTCTCTTTTACATCATCTTGAACTCCCTTATCCTTACGATTTTGCTCCATTTTCTCTCTGAAAACAAGCATTTTCTAAATCATTTGATGTGTGAAGGTGAGTCTCCCACTTGTTGTTGTTGCCCAATAGATTATATATTGGAAGTTTAGCTGCATCTTAAGGGTGCTAATAAAGTGTTTTTAGCTTTTGATGCCCTACATGAACATGAAATTGAGGTTTGACTATTATAGTTTTGAATTGATTGCAGTCTGAATTAATCTTGTGTTTGGGAATTTTGAGACAGGCTTTCATTCAGTGTGTATCTTATGGAAGCCCATTTATGCTAGGTAAAAAATAATAATAATTGTTTTAATAAATATCAAAACAATTAGATAAAAAGTCAAGAAATTTTCAGATAAAAAAGTTAAAATTTTACAAAAAAAAAAATTTTTAGATAAAAACTCCAAATTTTGAAAGACAAAACAAACCATATTGAGATAAAAAGTCCAAAATTTTAAATACAGAAGTTGAAATTTTAAGATGCAAAAGTTGAATGTTTGGGATAAAAAAGAAAAAAAAATTGAGATTGAAAATGTAACATTTTGAGATACACAAAGCTATTACAAGAAATTGTAATACTTCACAAGATACTGAGTTAATCACTGACCTCCTGATCATAAGCACTGACATGCACCACTGATGAGCTGTGAAGAGATAAAAATCTCAAACGTGGTTTTGCTAATGATGACATTATTCGCTGAACACCATGGACGCAATTTGTTAGATTAGGCAGCTGCAGGGCCAACAAGTAAAAATGTTGACTTTTTATATCAAAATGTTTACTTGTTTAGTTAATTTTTATTCAAACAGACTGAAATTGGCATCCATTCTATTTATCTGTTCAAAATACAGCCTCTTTACTGTGAGGTGGTACAAGTTTACCATTTGTTTTTTGATAATCTTAACAAAATTCTAAGCACTACATTATTGCATCACTTACCGGTGTGCTTCTGTGCCGTTTACTGAAATAAACAACTAAATGCATGGTGTGCAGTTGCTTGCTTTAAGCTTTAATGTGCAGTTGAGTTTGTGCATGAGTAACAGTGACTGTAATCATCAGGGGTCTGGAAAGAGTAAAATAGTGGGGCTGTGGAAAGAGGGAAACTAAATGAGCCAGCAGAAATCACAGTGATGTGCCAGCATGACACACTCACTTTTTTATTTTTCAAAGAGACAAAGAGAAAAGTGAGAATAATAAACATTGAAATTGAATAACATTTCAGTCCAAAATGAGACAGCCATAGGATATTATTAAGTATTTCTGCTAAAATCTCAGCTAACTCGGCTACAAACCTGTCTGTCCATGGAGGAGCCGCCCAGGATGAAACGTCAAAGACTTCCTGTCTCAACACACACCGTTTCTTGGCTTCTGTCAAATGAGATAAGAAGGGTCCCTGAGCAGATCTTTGAGCCGAATAGTTTCCAATAGAATGATGAAAAGAATAATCAGGCAGTGCTGAATGGAGGGAAGGTAGAATATAGACTTTATCTGGGGTTTTTGGATGGTTGGTACTGATTTGTTGATAGTTTAGCATGCAGCCAAATACGACATTGAGCCAACTGAGACGTGTTTGGCCTCTTTTGGTGTTGACATTTGTCATGTGACACCCATTTCACATTTATTTTTTTAGCAATTGATTACAAACAAATGGTAAAGTTGTTTGTATTTGTCTATATTGAGTGTTTTGGTGTACATGTAATATCAAAGGTCTGAGCCGCATCCTGCAGTAGCAGATATTTTACATTTTGGTAATGGTATTATCCAAAAAAGGAAGCAATGTTCTATAAACAAGCATTAATTTGTACCGAGAAAGTGGTGTGTTCAGCTATTTTAACCAGCTTCCTTCAATTTAAATTATTGAAGCTTAACTTATAATGTTGGTCTACACTGAAACAGTGATTCGTTCATGCTTCAATGAGCTTCTCCTCATGAAATTTGCAATAGATTCAGAGGCTCTGAAAGGCAGCAGCATTTTTCCATCTCTGTTTGAACTTTCACGGGTTGTAAAGATCCCAGTGCCACATAAGGACAACTGAGCAATGAATTGTGAACCTAAGCCTGTTATGTCACATATTACTGCCTCACTTTCACTTTGTGTCTGAAAAGTGTCCCCCATAAGTGAAATATGATCGCATTAGAACTAGGAACTGCTGCAATCAGTGGAGGAGGAGAGATGAGATAAAGAAGGATTTTGTTGATACATTTGCTCTGTAACAGGAATAGATGATGAGGGTCAATTTAGATTAGGAACTGAATGTTGAAAAACATGGTTACATTACATTACATTACATTACATTACATTACATTATATTATATGATATTATATTATTGATATATATATATATATATATATATATATATATATATATATATATATATATATATATATATATATATATGCATTGATATTGCTTGTGGAAATGTGATGCTGATGTAAAGTGTCATAGAAAATTACTACATTAAGTCCAGACAAGAAAATAAAGAGCAAGGCACTGTTCGCAAAAGCTAGAGCACAGTTTTGACACCATTAAGAGGGTTAGGAAGTGGCTTGTTGGTGAACGCTGCTCCTTCTATATAATTTTTTTGTGTTGGTGTGGCTGGATTCTAGTTATTTAATCTGCTTTAGCTGCAGCACATTTGGGATTATGAAAAAGCAATCTAAACTGAAAATACCCTTTTCAATATTGACCTTTTTACCCTTTTTGTTGTAGAATCCGAAGACATGCCGTATTTTGTCATCGGAGCTATCCTCTACAGAACCCTCGCCCTCATAATGCCCCCACCAAAGTAAGTAGCGTCTCATGTATGTGTTTGGCTATGGACTCGTTTCCATTGTGTTAGACAGCGTGTGATTAAGAGCAGCAGCAGCGTGTGACTGAGCATTGATGGTTATCAAGATCGAAACATCCAGTATTAAAACTGATACAAATAATTAAAGTGGCACAAACATTAAGCCTGTTTTAATGAGCTTATGTTTCTAAGATGCTTATTAAAAGATCATGACCTTGCCCTTTACATTCTGAATGGATTCCTGTTGAGCCTCAAACTTGACACTGGATTAACTGGAGTTATTCTTGGAAACCTTGACACCCAGGGCCCTGAAATGGACACATGGTGATATCTCTTTTCCCAGTACGCTTACTATTCCTGCTCTACCTGCTAATCCAATCATGGCTGCATTGTTCTGTTTGGAGAGCTGGACCTCATGGGGATAGTTCATCCAAGGAAAGAGTAATGATTCACAAACCTCTTAGGGATTGTTTATTTCAGTATAAGTGTTTAAATTGAGCATCTTCACAGGTCACTTAGCTGACTCAAAGAGAATAATATTCCTTAAAATATACGTCATGGTGATGTGTGGGTTTGGGGTTGTGACCATTACAATAACTCAGGACTCTTACTGTAATTTGTTAATTGCGTTTCCTCATTGTTTGAATGTGCAATAAAATTGTAACTGTTATGACCTCATAAAATAGCGTCTAAAATGTGTTGGTTTTCATCTATTTATTCATTCACTGCTGTTTCTGTAGTAATACAGACAATGTGTATAAATCCAGACATTTCATTTTACTTCAGTTTGAACAGTTTATACCAATTTTATCATCTTTTTATAGCATAAAAGTACTTAATTTTTTTTTTTTTTTTTTACACAGAGTTTTCTGTGTAGTTGGGAATTGCACTTAGTTCAACACAATGCTTGGCCCTTAGTCCTTCATCTACTTAAATCTAGCCATATTGGGATAGATGGAGAGAAAAAGACAAGGATAATTAGCTTGATTCATGCAGTTGTCACTGAGGGAGGACGCATGCTGAGACATGATGACCCATGCTCAAATCCTGCTGGGGTTTGTAGTTCACCGTCCATGCTCACAGAGCACATCGGAACACCAGGCGAGTCCACGAATGCTGCTGTCTCTTTCTAACCAGGTCACGGCTTCTCAGCATGGCTCATTGTGACTGGAATCGCTCTTTGAATATGTATGGGATCAAGATGGTTTGTTTGTTTCTGGTCCACTTTTCGCTTTAGGTCTCATTAATTTTCACACATCCTTGCTCCCACTGTGCCTGGGGAGGCAAACCTTCCCAATTTGAATGCAACCCAGTGACAAGTTTTATCTCTTAAACATAAACACAGTCACAAAATATGACATAATCAGCCATTGTTTGCCACTGCCGTGCTTGGTTAGATTTTTTATTGAGGTAGTACATATTGTACATATTTGTTAATGTAGTTACCATTATATGTAGATTTTCACATAACATGGTTCACATGGTTGAGGCTGGTGGTTATCATTAATCACATTGTTCAAAAGCTAGGGATACCCCTTTAAAGCAATCTGTCTTTTAGCATTGATTATTGCTTTTTTTTCTAGTGTATTGTTTTTCTCTAAAATAAAATAAAATTTTTCATTTATATAAATGATTTGTTCTATTTTACATGGTAATAAAGTTGACTGTAGAACTTTTCTTTGTTTTGTAATCAATCAACTTATATACATATGTTTTTTTTGTTTGTTTTTTTTTACAGAGACCCATTTGTGATAAGTTCAAAGATTCTGACCGTAACCGTTCGGCCTTTACCCAAACCCACCGAACCACTGGTGTCTGTGGAGCTTTCTTCTTTGCTCAATGTAAGTATCTTATAATAATATAAATTAATAATAATAAAAGAAATCTATACAGAGAATCAGTTTATATTGATGACATTGGTTCAGAGACCATATTTTAAGGGTTTCTGTAGTGTTTGCAACCCAATTCCTGGGAAACTGGAACATCGAGTAAATGTGCATTAAACGGAATGCAGAGATAACCTTTTAATGTTTGCTGACCTTAGCTCAAATATTTTATTTAACAAAATAATTAAACTCCAACTTTTCGGTTTCTTTCAAAGTCCCATTCAAAAGGTGTTCAATTCAAGTTGATTCTACAAAGCGTTTAAGAAGGCTATATCTCAGTAAGGCTTTAGTCTATCAACACCAAACTTCGTGCATATTATAATAACTATGATTTGAGGCTGTGTGTCAAGTTTCAGTGAAGTGCCTCCTAGGGGTCAGGAGATACAAAAAAAATAGCTTTTTGCCTCATAAGTCTATGGCTGTTCATCAAAAAATTGGTGTCAGCGCGTCCTGACTATCATGCCAAGTCGGACCATGTCCATTTTTAGTATGACAGCCGCTTTGAATGACGGCCATGATGGATTTAGTTAAAGTTAGATTTTTGGGGGAAAATACATCAACGTATCTTTACAACAGTTGGCTTGCATGTTTCCAACATGTCCTAAAGGTACCCAACACATTTTGTGGTAGTGCAACTTAGTGCCAGAAGTATATGATAGTAGACTCATTACTGAGCTTATAAGCTATTTCAGACTTTAAATAGGTTACATCTTTTTAAACACTGGTGGTCTTGGTATTGCTGAAACAAGAAACATTGGTGAATGGTGCAGGTTTCAACCCCAAAGCATCACAGATAACATTCTCTGATCTGCCTGGTGATAGAGATCTGGGTGGTTTATTTCCTCGTTTGTCTCCAGGATACAGCAATCATGAAATCTTTCTCAAACCATACATTTTTAGCATATTTTTATTTTTTTTTCTCAGATGCATTACAATGTTACTTATCTTGATCTTTTAGATGTCTCAAACAGACAAATGTTTTCTAAAGTGTCCAGGGCCCATTTAGTAATACCCATTACATTATATATATATTTAATAATGCACTGCAATGAATAAAGTTTGTCTCAGTTTATACATTGTATAAAGCTTTCCCAGATTTCCTTTTTAGCTCGAGCTCTAGCTAGAGTTATGACTCATGACTAATGCACATTCACTCCTGCTGACAAATTGCTTTAGAAGAGTAGTGAGCACCGACTTCTACACCAGCCAGTCTATTTAAACCTTATAATCAGACACAAAATACAGTTCTATTACGGAGACCATCTATTAATAATCCGCTCTTATGAATTGCTCATCTTTAACTACTCCTAAATACACAGGACATAAAGTACTACACATAAAACCTTCTCAATATTTTATGTGGGGGAAAATGTAATAAGAATATAGCCGCAAGGATTTATGCAAAATCCGAAAGCTGCATAGTGGATTGTGCTGCCGTGGAGATTCCAGTTGCACGGTTAACTCTGATGATGCGATGTTCACTGAGTCACCATGGTAACCGTCACCTGCTGTCTGCCGCACATTGGTGTGAGTTTGGTGGAATGCGGGAGTGGACATGATTCATAAAAGCTCTCTGTGCACGTCTCTGGCCATAGCAAGGTCATCCCCTGTTCAGGTGTGGTCCTGGGTAGCAGGTGACCTGCATCTGTGCCTGAAAGACCTACACAGGAGCTGGTTTTGGGTCTGGGCCAAAACAGCTTTAACAATGTTTATTTTTTTTTTTTTTTGCTGAAATGCTAGAAGGTTTTCTGAAGTTTTATTAACGTAAGGATGAAACAACTTAACAGTTTTTATACAATATACAAAGCAGACAGATTTTACAATACAGTATACGATTATGTTAGTAAAAAACAATACTTTACTACATATTACAAGCTAACGTTCTGTTTTTCATTGTGCCCTACAAGGTCCTCTGGATTTTAGAGCACTAATTACTAAAAGCATTAAACTGTACAAAGTCTTTTCATCACTTTTTAAACTTTAGAGGTGACGGAAATTATACATAAAATGCTAAAGACTGTTGGAAATGCCACATCTTTAAGAGCACACTTAGTCTATCATCAGTACTGTACACATGTGTAACACAGGTCTAAACACTGTAGATGCTCTTTAAAAGCCTCAGGTATGACGCATGACTCATGAAAGATGTAGAATTACAAATTTAACATCCGTTGTAAGCTATGCTTTCCTACATAACTATTTAACAACAGCCAAAAGTTTTGTGTTTAACTTTGTATTTGGTATTTAAGATTCATCACCTATTGGTTGTGATTTACAGAGAATTGCTTATTAAGATAGACAAACTCATTTTACATAATAACAGCCAATGTATGTTGTCCTTGTTGAGGGCTGGTGGAATTAGCTTGGTGTTTCTTGATTTAGTCTTTTGTTTTTTGATCATGCTTTGAACTGACCACTGCTTTTGTGAGCCCCCAATGGTTTTCATTGTATAAGATACAAAGAAAGAATGTTTTAGTTTGCTGTGTTGAAGGAATTTGGATGACTGCAGCTTTGGACATTAAACTTGTTCTGTTGCCCCCAAAATCTCCTGGTCTTCGATTCTGCGTTTCTTACAAAGAAAATAACTGAGCACCATTTCTCTCAGCCCTTCCCCTTTTCTTGTGCCTTCTTCTTAGCTCTTGAAACCGAAAACCAAGAGGAAGGGCTGACATTATACCTTAGAACACTCCATACAAAGCCAAATTTGTCATCCAGTGGTTCTGAAGGATCAGTAAACTCCTGCACTTTTTTTGATATTTTAAATGTGTAAACATTCACATACAATACATGAGTCTATTGTATAACGTTATTGTTATACAGTGAAAGATGGCACAGTATTCCTGTAAAACGAGCACACACTTAAGCCATTCAACCACAGGTGAGTCTAATGACTCATTTATGAGGTGTCCAGCAGACAGATGACTAAAAAAGGGCATTGACCCTTCCCATTTCCTGCTGTCAGCAATGGCTCCCCATGGAAGAGAAATGTCACAAAATAATTTCTTTACACAAAAAAAGTAAGGGCTACAAGAAGATCTGAAAAACTTCAAAAATCAGTCAGCCTACTGTAGCAAAGTGATGCAAAAATTTAAGGAAGTGCAACCATCTTTCAGAGACGTCCAGGCCGTCTACGAGATCTCGACAGGAGTGTCTTCTGATAAGAAGGGTTGAAGAGAATAGCCATGCAAGTTCACTGCAGTTACGTAAAGCAGTAGCTAACTAGAGTGACCTTTTCCTGTGACACCATGTGGCGCACACTGGCATGCATGGGTAATGTCCATGAAGGAAATCTCTCGTAAAACCCATGCATAAAAAAAGCACACCTAGAATCTGGAGCTCTATACTGTGGAGTGATCAGACAAAGACCACTGGTTTTGGAATGAATGGTTTTAAAGGTGAGGATTTTAAAATATAATGGATGAAGCCAACAGCAAAACATGTTTGTTTTTGAAGCATTATTTCATTTACACAAAACCAGCATTCACTAAAAGTTTTAGATCAATGTCCACATTGTTCTGTATTACCCTTTTCACACTTGTATTGGCCAGAGAGACTGAATCTAAGCCTGCGTGATGGGACATGTTCTCAGTACGTGGACAGCTGTTCTGAGACATTCTAACCCCTAGACGATGCTAGGAATTGAAGTTGTGCTCTCCAGCTGTGTCATTGGCTCGACTCCACCCCATTATCATGCCCAACACAGACGTCTTGGCATCAAGTGCAGCTATCAATCGACAGTGTCCAAAAGTATCTGGCTGTCAGTCATTCCAGTGTCAAATTGAGATGATTTATTCAAGGCCATGTTTTGCTAGGTTTGTTTACCACCTGTGAGGACAAAAATGTTCTGTTCATCAATTCACATTAGGAATCAAGACGAAAGCCATCTGTGTGCAAGTTCCAATAGAGCCAGTCAAGTGGTACGCACTAATGATAGTTCAGTTCAGTTTATTAGTATATTTCTTTGAACAATTCTGCTCTATAAAACCAAATTGTTTACAGTGGTTAAGCTTTTTAAGTGCTTTTTAAATGCTATCTCTAAGAGTTCGTGATTTCAGCTAAGCAATAGAAACTGGATTTTTTTTCACTATGCACGGTTCATTTATATCCAATTATGTTGATGCAGTGATTTTTAGATAAAAAAATGATAATAAACCAAATCTGGCTGTTAAATCCTTCACCCAGGTTCCAGACAGGCTTTCAGTAACACCAGCACATGGATTAATCAAATATGTAGCCCATACTGTATTTATTTATGTATACAGTGATTAGTGAGTCAAATGTTTGTGAGAGTGTGAAAGAAAAAATGAGAAAGAAACGTTTAATGCTTTATGACAAAAATCAAAAGGGCAAATAAAGCAAATAAATCATTTAAACCTTATACGCTGTATATAAGTACTTTTTGTGCCATTGTGCTTTTTTGTAGACTACTATATCATCTGTTTATACTATAGTTTATATAAATCACACTGCTGTTGTCGCCCAAATGAGCATGAAAATGACCCTTTTGAGTCCAGTTCCTCTCAAGGTTTGTTCCAAAAAGGGAATTTTTCCTTGCCACAGTCACCCCAGGCCTGCTAATCAGGGACATATACAGCACTTATTACAACATTTTTTTTCTCTTTTTTGAGTTTAAACTTGTTGGTTTACTGTAAAGCTGCTTTGAGACAATGTCTGTTGTGAAAAGCGCTATATAAATAAACGAACTTATACTTGAACTTTTGTGCCAGAACTTTGAAAAACGCAGCCCATCTTACAGGTATTGTACTTCCAAGGGTTATCCTATCTTTTCACCACTAGGTGCCACTAATAGCACTGCAAAATAAAACTGAAAGTCCATTGTGCATTTTCTCAAAATTTAATTTTCGTTTTAACCAAAAATTTTAAGAGTAATAACCTTTTTGAAACCTTCACATTGTATTATTTCTGCAAGTCTTTCTTACTACATTAAAAAAGTAGTTTGAGTAGCGTGCAGAGACTTCTAAGGGTTCATGGAGTTTCATCTGTAAGAATATCATAGATTATATGTGTAGGCATGTCACCACCAGGGGAGCTGCATTGTCTGCATGTATCTGTAACTCAGGTCACTTCTTTGGTGACTCAACAAGTTCCTCAGTTATTATATGACAAAAGATCCAGTGTTTATCATTTCATGAACCCTTTAAGAAAAACTAAATTGAATTTTAGTTCATATGTAAACCACTACAGATGCATTATAGCAAAGGCAAATGTTATGAGTATACTTTAGACACTGATCAACTTTTTATCATCATTAGATTGAATTTATTTGTTGAGGTAAATTTTAGAAGTTTAATCAAAATGCAATCATGTATTCAGATTTTTTCTATTGCTCCAGTGAACCCTAAAATGAAAAATTCCTGTTCATGCGCAACATAATGGCATTGAATGATGTAGTACATAAACAATGTACTGTATAAAATAAAGATTTGAAAACAAATGCTGCTTGACCATCAAAGGTAATCATAGAACCCACTTAACAGCTCTGTAGATATTCTTTTGGGCACATAACAATTCCTTACACCCCTCCATACTATTCCGTTGAAGAATACAATCTTACTATATCTCTCTAGAGACTTTCATTGCTCTCTGATTCTAGACGTCACAGTGGGAGTCTGTTATATTCCTGAAGGTCAGAGGTGATCCTGGCTCAGGTCGGATGATTCATGAGATAATGAGTAGAACTCTTGAGTGGAGAGATGTTAGGTAATTATAGCAGTTGACTGACTGATGAATTGGAAATGAGCTGTTCTTCCAGTCATGCACCAGTGATCCCTGATTAGAGTGATTTGTGTTCTATGCTGGGCATCATCCCAGACTCTACTCTGTATAGTCATATATGAGAATTAGGTTTTTTTATTCTATTGTATGAAAAGAGTTCTAAGAATAGGCATCATCTGAGCAAATCATACTCTCCAAATTTTCCTCCTTTTCATTTACACTTTTATTATAATCATTTATTAAAGTTCTGTCTTGCAAGGATTTAATACTTTCCTTTTTTTTCCTCAAAGGGCACAACCGATCCTCAGTGTGTCGTCTTGGACTACGGAAACCCGTAAGTTAAACCTTGTCCATCTTTGAAACACAGAATCTTCCAATTGTAGTACAATATATAATATATAAAATTGAGGAATACAAATATAGTCAGACTTTTTAGCAATCAGAATTCTTGTGGTGGAGTGTTTGACACTTGAATTAGTAAAACCATTAAGTAGACCAATCGTCTTACTTCAGACATCAAAGTTAGAATTTGACATTCATTTCTCAGATTTCAAAACACAAGCTCTTCAATTTCGTGACTTGATCATCGAGAGACCAAATATCACCTGAAACATGCCAGCCTTCTCAGCAGGAGCTTGATTAATTCATTGTCTGTTAATTCCAAACAATGTTACTGTTCCGGAGAGATTTTCACTTATCGAATGATTCACGCTGTGTCCTATTTCACTCTGGATCCTATCTGCAGTATCCTCATTCATCTCCAAATGTCTCCTCTGCTGGTAAAGTTTGGTACAAACACCTCTTTCTGTCTAGAGGTAGCAAAAATGTCAATCATGTCAAAGAAACATGCTTCTGTCTTCTGTTTAGGATCCATTATATCCTCTTGATGCTGTGATTCAGTTTGGTGAAATTCTTTGGTTGCGTTTTTGTGTCTGTTTATTTTGGTGCATTGAGAACGCAGTGTGTTTTGTAGTTCACGCTCTGTTTGTTTTTGTGCCGGAAAACATCTCAGAGTCTGTTTATATCAGGGAGGAGCTACACAAAAGAGTTTCTGAAGTATCACAAATAAGGTGAGGGGATGGGGGGGGGGGGCACAAGGCAGAGAGACACTTCTGTACAGGAAACACATTCTCTAGCACCTTGTTGCAGTGGTTAAGACAATAGGGGCATCTGCTTCTGGAGTTTGATCCTTGTATTTTGGTCTAGTTATTTGGGATTCAATTCTTAATTGACTGAAATCTTTGAAAAACTTGAATAAGTGGGGTTTGGAATATCAGAATAATGGGTCCAGTCAAAAGCTTCTTTAACCTTTTTTTGATAATTTTGTTTTTACAATTTGGTCAAATAAATTACCATTTTTGTGGCAATGTTTGATTAATTTTGTATTTTTTTATTTTTTACAACCCTACATTGACTGGGTTTTATTCATTTTCAGTCAGAGATGGATGCAGTACTGTATGGCACATAACAGATCATGGAATTTATTTTTATATTCTTTTTCTTTTTACAACCCCATCTTCTTTTTTTCATTACATTACATAATAATTCCACAACAAACCTAAGATTGTACAAAATTATATATATATATAATTTTTTTTTTTTGAAACAAATAAATAAAATTATAAGTGGCTAAACTGGCCCTTATGGAACCTGTACCATCAATTACGCTGTCTATGATTGAAACGACTGCCTTTTATTCCATAAAGTTACTGGAATGTTAAAGAAATTGTGTGTGTAAGGAAAGTAAAGTTTATTTATAGTGCATATTTCAAACAGAATTATACCACGACTACATCATTAACATGTAGAGGTAGATGAAGAACATTGGGCGGTGATGAAACTATAAGAGGCAGAGAGTTAATACAATTGCAAGTTGAAGTAGACATAGGTCTCTGAGTTTTGCGGCCTCCACAGTGTGATTGTTTCCTTTTCTGCAAGTCCCCACAGCGCACCTCACGCTACATCGATGCACACACCGGGAGGTGGTCGGCACGGCAACATGCAGACATGACTAGACAGGAGAATGGCGGGTGGTAATTACTGAAGCAGAAAAACGCTCTATCTGCAGGCCGCAAAGTCAATTAACGCAAAAAGCTGATTACCTCTCCTAGCAAATTACATTCCAAATCATTCAGAAATGAATGTGCTAGAGTGATTAAAATGCGTCCAGATATAGAGATTCTATCACGATTATAAACCCAAACAAAATCATAGTCCGAGTCAGTTTGTTGATTGGGTTTTATCCATTATCGGTTAATCACAGACTAAGATGGATGCTGTACTGTAAAGTTTGGAACATCACAGGTCATGGAATTTATTTTTATATTCATTTTCTTTTTCATGTAGATCTTTTGCATTTTCAATGATGTGCTTCCTTGTGCAATTATCAGTTCCTTTGAGCTATTCCGGGCTTTTCAAGATCACAATCATTTTTCTGTCGCCTCATCTTTTGTCTCCCGTATAACAATAGAATGATTTCTAATTGCTTCCAGCTCACTCTATTGCACCCTGCCTGTGTGTAATCAAGTCAAAATTGTGCAGTCTCTCAGAAATCTTTCATTCCTAGCAAATACAGTTCTCTGACGCAGGATTCATGCACAACACCAGCTCAATTGTGGAGGAATCCATATCATTTTATAAAAGTCTATGTTTTTTTTTTTTTTCTAGTTTAATACAGTAATGGGTTTTTTGTGCACGGATTGTGTTAATGCAGTTGTTCATAATACAACAAAAATGGTTTGAATTTTTCTTTAGCATTCTGGTTATTTTGGGTAGGAATCCCAGTTGGCCATTGATTATCCCAATTATGCCACGGCCACTTGCTAACATCAGCATATAAAAGTTATTAATAATATCTGGGCTGCAATAGATGACTGAAATGATGAAAGCTGCAGTTGTCTCATTGGTTAACCTCACAAGTCCATAACTAAACTGAAAATATAGTGCAAGCTCAAGCTTATTCTGCTGTATGGACATAGTTGGGTGGCTAGTTCTGTTTAGTACAACAAGAATCACAACAATTCACCTCAGGGCTAAAGGTTTCTCAGAAAACCGGTGTCATCGATATTTTTACCCTGACCCTTTAATTTAAAAGCTAATTTGATGTGAAAAGATCAGAGACCATCTAAAAGTACCATTATTGTTGACAGACACGTCTATCCCATTATTTTTGATGTTTTTCAAAATTATGGCAGTTTGCAGACGTTCTCTAAATCCACTGGAATAAAAACTTGAGTACACCACAAACCTGAAGCTTGACCTTAAGATGCTACAGACATTCAGGCAACTAAAATAGCAGGTGTATATAAAAAAAAAGCCTAAATGCAACTTTAAATGTGAATGATTTACTTGATGAGCTCCTGATGTCCAGATATAACTTGAGGCACAAATCGAGTTTGTAATTCCAGTCCAGCTTTAAAGGGAAGGACTCCACAAATCAGTTTTTTGTATAATAATATATTACATCTGTTTAATGTTTACTGTTGACAAGTGGCTCTCAACCAAAGCTACTAAGGCTAACAACGTCATGGATATATATTAAAGACACCTGTCAGCAAATCAGATCATGACATGCGTTTTATTGGACCGTTTATATATTTTATAGTGGGTTGTCGTCTGCCGTTTCCACTAAGACATAAGGCCTCAACAACAGCTAAATTGGGAAAAGTTGACAAAAATCTTTGTACTGTGAGATCCTTATAATCTGAATGTTCTTTTAGTTGCAGAATGGACTTACCAGACTTCCTCTTATTGTTTATTTGCTTTTTTTTCAAGGCAAATAATTGTTCTGGCTTTACTCTCGTAAAATCACATTATATTGTGTCTAATCCCCCCCAACCAATTCTAAACCTCCAAGGGACAATTTTTTAATCACATCTGTGGAAAATAGCATATAGCTAAGCAACAAATTGCTTTTGATTCTGATAACATAATGGATGCAGCTTATGAATGTGTGCACAGCAGGCGAGATATGGTTTCACAGGAGTGGACCCTTTATCAATGGACGCAGGAGGTCTCTCTCCGAATGGGCTTAATCTGTGTTCCTTTCTAGTTAGGTTGTTTTGAGGGAAGCTGTGTGGAATTTGTTGCCTGTGGAGAAGGAAGTGGCTTGCATTAAATACATGTACCAATATTGGTTTATAGAACGTTTTTATGGTGCAGGGTTTTTACAACTTGTTTTTTTTTTTTTTGAAACCCATTATTACGTATAAACGCAAAATTTAAATGTATATTCCCTCAAAACAAAATAAAACTACAAAATAACAAGGAATGATAACTCACAAGTTATCAGTTATAGTTACAGTTTGTGGTCCATTGAAGATGGGTGGAACATTGTTTTTTAACCACACAGCATCTTCAGATTCACAGAGCCGTGTAAAACAATAACATTCACCCACCCGTTTGGCTTGATTTCTGTCTCTCTCTCTCTCTCTCTCTCTCTCTCTCTCCCCCCCCTCTCTCTCTCTGTTAATTACACCTCACACTCTTTCCCTGCCCTCCGTGCATCACCGTGTCGCTTCCTGACCTTCAATTGAAGTGCAACTGGTCTCCGCATGCTTTCTTTCATCTTAATGCCACCTCTTCTTCCAGCTGATTGCACTCCCTCAGCTCGTCTTCTCTCCATCCTCTATTCCTCTTGCCGGTTGCCTTGAAGTTCACTTCTGCCTATTTTATCTCTATTCACCCATTTCCACTATCTCTCTCTTTCTCTTTCTCTCTCTCTCTCTTATTCTCACTCTCTGTCTCTCTTTCTCTCTATTTGGCTCTCTCTCTCCATCCCTCCCCTTTCATGCTCATTCTGCCTCACTGTTGTGGTAATGCTTATTAATTGCTTCCAGGTTCCGGTGGCCTTTCCCTGCTGTAGGAAGCCACTGACCACCAACTGTGAAAAGAACAGAGCTTTGAGATCATCATCTAAAATAAGGAAGCAACTGATTGGCTCAGACTGAAACACTCTGATTGTTTTTGTTTTAAAGCTATCAAATATATATATAATTGTTAATGATGAGACAGAAACACAAGACACATTAATATTAAAAGAAACATTTAAATTAAAAGACAGAAAAAACTAATCAGAGTCAGTTTAACTCTATATAGAGAAGAACCAAATGTTTTAAGTTTACTTCTTTCTTGTTTCACTTATTTGCCAATTTATACATGTTTTGTTCCCAAGTTTAATGGATCGCATTGCCCTTTGCAAATAATTATTTAAATTTAAACCCAAAGGACTACTTGTATTTTATATGAAACAAAAAGACAAATAAATAAAAAGATTAATCTTAGGAAAACAGAAACCAGTGCACATTTGAACATTGCTCTGTCGCTGTCCGTGGTGCTGAAATAGCTAGAATCAATACAGTGGCTTCACGCATGGATTTAGGGAGCCTAAACTAGAGCTTAGTAACTTTTGGATAAACAGAAAATGGTTTGTGGTTTTATATAGTTAACAATTTAATTGAAAATCACCTTATTTGCTGCCTTTGTGATGTGTGTATTGGGTGATTCAGTCTTTCTTGGTCATCGGTTCATAGTTATCAGCTTTTTACCAGCTGTTTGTACTAGTGTTAAAACCTGACTTTGGTCACTGTGGTTTGATCTATTTAACAATAATTTTCTGTTAATGGGCTCCGGCTGGCCAGTGTTTTAAAGACACAAGTGTATGGAATACATCCTGGTTGTTTGTTCCTGATGACGTATCTGTATGTTTTATCAGTGTGTATTACCATATTTGTTGACCTATTTAAGTAATGAAAATGTATTTTTTTTACCATTGTTTACAGGCTCCTATGCAGTAATCCTAATTGTAATCGTAACCTGTTTACAGTAATCTTATCCGGATAGGCTTGCACACATATACCCTCCCACATGCCAGTTTGTACATAAAAAAAATGTAAATACTTACAATGCCCTTGTTTCATCCTTCCTCTCTCACTCACTCACTCTGACCTAGAATCATGAATCATTTTTTGGTCATGGTTCGTTCCGAAGTCAGAACAGCAGCATGTTGATCCTGGCAACCTTTTCCTGAATAGGTTTGGGCTAGATGGTTTAATCCGGTTCCTAATCCGCATCTGTGCCATCCATCAGCCTCAGGCCAGAATGTTCCAACTCAACTCCACATTTAAACTTTAACTCCAGAAAAAGATGTATATGTGTGCTTAGGGGTGTTTTCCTTACTGAAACCGAATATTTTATATAATTTGTCCGTGGATTTTTTTTTTTTTTTTATTGTTAAAAATATTATGTTTGAAACGTACACTTTTTCTGCAACTCATTATCTAAACGTGCCTCGCTCACCACGAGTCAACCCCCCCCCCCCTCCCTCTCTCTCTCTCACTCAATTGTCTGCAGATGAGCAGCTTGAACATCTTCGTTTTTATGACTCACCAGAAATGTAATCATGACTCCTGTAGCCATTTGGATCAAAGACGTTTTCATCATAGAGAATCATCACACTGAACTAAACTATTCCATACACATTGACAAATGTCTGCAAACAACTGAGGCAATGAGTCTTTTTAGAAACTTTTTGGTTAAAATGATCTGAACGACTTTGTGAATCCACTTTTTTAATTGTTTTGTAGCCTGTATCTCCTTACAGTTTAACCCTAACCCAGAACCTAAAAAATATAAAGGTCCAGGTCATAAAATTAGAATTTTATGAAAAATGTTTTTTTCAGAATTTCGTTAAAAAAGTGAAACATTTATAATGTAAAAAGAAAAATATCTTAAAGCAAAACTGTACAAGCAATAGAATTAACCACCATGTTGGAGAGTATTGTGAAACAAAACCAAATAAGACATGTACAGAGTAGACCGCAGCTGGAATCAGTGCTTTGCTAACCATCACATACCTTATGCCAAACCTGTCTTGAACAAGAGAAAGCATCAGAAGCATCTCACCTGCAATACACATAAAAGGACTGTATTGATACTGAGAAGTTCAAAGTTACATTCTCAGGTGAACATCCCGAGGTCCCAGAGTCTAGGGGAAGAGAGGAGAGGCATTGTTAAATAGTAAATATTTTACTATGAAAATATTATAAATAATAATTAGTTGTAACTATTAATAACACGTCAATCTAATTCCACACAGTAAGTAGTGAGTCAGACCCAGTGTGGTGTGTTTTCTGAAACTCTGATTTTCTCTTTATGTTTATTGCGGCCCTTCTCTGTTCACTCAAATATTTCTGTCTGACCTTTCTGCATCAACACCACATGCATTTCTCTCTCTCTCTGTCTCTGTCTCTCTCTCTCTCTCTCTCTCTCTCTCTCTCTCTCTCTCTCTCTCTCTCACTGCCACCCCCCCACCTCTCTCAAACACACACACACACACCACCCACCCCCACCCCATGACCTGTAATCTGCTCATCACATTGACTGTGCTCTATTCTGTTTATAGATATGTCATGAAAGTAATGTGCGACTCAAAAATAACTGCACTTCCTGTAGTGCTTCCGTGTGTGTGTGTGTGTGTGGTAGGGGGTGTGGCTTTCTAGGCAGGGGATGGTGTTAGTGTGTCAGTCGAAACAGTAACAGATTTAGTCCCAACAAGCTTCTGTCAGCTCTCATACAGCAGCAGTGTGGAATTAAACTTCGCCAGGTCGGTGAGTAGAGCAAATGTCACGCTTTGTTTGTTTGTCTAGTCGCAGCATAGTTTTGAAACTGTCAGTGTTGGAAATAACCAATATGGGCTGGTAGAACATCTGTAGTAAATGAGTTACCCATTGTATGTAACAATGTTGTTTGACCACTGTGATTTTATTTTTCTCTCTCTGTTTGGATTGGCCAGTTCTGTGTCCATTTCAAGACCGATTATAATCAAGCAATATTGCTTCATCCAATTGGGTCGCTAATTTAAATAGTTTGTTAATAGATGTCCCATGTGTCGTTGACACGGGTTGTGCTAGCAGCTATGCTAACCAGCTTGGAATCATTCCCATTAGTGCACCAGGATGAAAGCTAAGCTCTTGAAAGTAGCTTAACAATTAGCGTCAGGAAAGCAGAGGTGAGATGCCAATGACAAGCATTTCCTGAGCATGATGTGTAGAATGTGTAGTATATATGTTTGTTCAACGTAAGGTCTATTTTTTTTTTCTTTTTTTAGAATTTTTTTAGTTTTTTTTTTCCATAGTTTATTTGCAAACCCATTAAACAAGTGCATCTAGCAGTGCACAACAAATCTTAAAAGAAACGAAAAAAAAAGATGGAAGCTAGAAGTGTCCAGGTTGGCAATTAGCATTTGACTCATTTTTGTCCTGAAACTACATTTTTGCAACATTGACCACTATTCCAGGGCACTGTTTCATTCATTTGACTTAAAGATTGATTTTAGGTGATTTTTTTTATTAGTTTATGAATGCAATGAGTGGCATAATGGCCTTTCAGTGAGAAGGTTGCCAGTTCGAGGCAAACCGGTGACCTTCCTGGGAAGAGTTTACTTGTTCTTGACAAGCAAGAACTCCGAATACTCGGGTATCCTCCACAAAATTCTCTTTTGGAGTGAATGAAAGCGTATTCCATTTTTTCACCCGATGTGAGCTGGAGGTAGAAACCAGGAGACCCCCGTGACCCCTAAAGAGAACAAATAAACTAAATGAATGTAGAGGTGCTTCGATCAAGATTTTTTTAGCCTATTGCTTAAATTAGAGGGGGTACACCAAACAGTTACATCTCTCAGTATATGAGACCAAATACTAATGCATATAAATGATACATGAAAGAGGAGAAAGTCCTCATTTATTTCATATTTATTGGAAAGCATAGTTTTGACCCCCAACAAATCCAGCAATTTATTTTCTTGGTCTCCAGGAGACATTGGCTGTTCTAACAGAGCAATGAACCCCGGACAAACGCACACATCACACGCAGACTCAATAAAAATGAACATTACTCAATGAGATAGTGGCTTTTGATCGTATAAAAAGGGAATACTGGAAAATGTAAGATATTTTCACTAGAAAAGTGTGTATGTGTGAGTTTTATATGTTATTTACTCCATCCCATTCCCATATTTTGTTATTATTTAATTTATTTTGCCTTTTTTTTAATACTGTGTGTTTACTTAATTTAGTCATGAAACGTGTGCATTTCTTATTTGGCATCAACAATATAGCATTTGGCAGAAAAACCATGTCTTGCACATCATATGTTATTTATGCGAAATAGGTGACGATATCATCTAGTGACTTTTGAGCTAGCCAATGGCGACTATTCTCACTGTGATGTTGGCACATGTGAGTTATTGTGCTTTCTATGTCAGGTGAAACTTATCAAATGGGTTTGATAGCATAAACTCTACGTTAACCAAGATAAACCCCATACGGCAACTTTCTGTTTGGTTTAGCTGCACAAGTCTCATCATTAGTAGAGACACATTGAGGCGTTCTTTTAAATAATTAATTGCAAATTCTGTTTTCATGAATTAACGAATGCTGACTCATTCTAGATTACTCAAGTGATGAGTCATTCGCGCAATCATTCACATAATTGTACCAAAAATGCTAATATGTTTTTGAATTAAATATTTGTTTTTCTCATTTATTTCTTTTTAAATACACCTTTAAAACACCTGAAACGCATACAACCATGATGGGAAGATGTATTTCATAAAACATATAGTTAATATAGTTTATCACCTTTGATAATAATTTTATTCAGACTGTTTTACCCTGAGAATACACATTTCATTTCTTTGGTAAAGACACGTTTTCAGCTTTTAAGTCTGAAACAAATCCGACAGCCATTGCTGCATCAATGCAGCAGAGGCAGATTTCTTCTGCTGTTGCTTATCTTTTGTTTTCATTCCAGGGTTTAGGGAAGCTCGTCTTGTAGTGGATATTAAAAACAAAAGCAGAGAGTCAATTTGGTCTTTGTTGTAATCTGATCCCTGCAGAAACCCTCACTGCAGATCTGGACGTTTAATCACAGACCCAAAGCACAAGCACAGGCTGGCCATCAATGAGGTGTAGAGAGAGATGGAGCGGGCAAGCTAGCTTCTGGTTCATTAAACTTATTACAGCATGTGCTAATTAAATAATGGAGTCACAGTTAAATATCAAAGAGTGAAAAAATGTCAGCTGTGGCTTTTTATTTGTCATATGTTTGCCTGTTTGTACTTGCCTTCCACATGTTTTGTTGTGTTGGAATTTATAGAAAAGTGTCAAATAGCATAAACCAGAGACAATAAGAATCAATCGATTTAAAATATGAAATTTATTGTTTTTTTTATTGTTTTCTTATTCTCACCCTCCTCCAATTATACCATAGATGACTGAACTTCTCATTCACCATAGTGAATTAGGTTGAAGTTCAATGAGTCCAGTTTGTCCATTGTTCACCAAATGTGAACCAGAACATTAACATACCAATTTGAATCTGAAGATTTAACTGTTTGATATTAGCCATGTTTCCATCCAAAGATGCAAAGTAAATTTATGAGAAAAACTGGAATATTGCATAAAATAATAAAAATTACAAATGAAGCACAGTTTCCATCCAATGAGTCCAAGAGAACAAATCATCACTTCTTGAAAAATTGGTACCAAATATCAAAAGAAAAATTTTGTGTTTGTTAAGAGAAGCCCCTTTTCGTTTTTAATAACTTTATTGTGTCTTAGAACATGGAGTCGAAATGATAACAGACTTTTTTTTATGACAGACCTTTGCTAAGGAAGTTTAGAATAACCAAAACAACATTTCAGATGTCGTGCAATGAAAACAGTCCGTTGGTTAGTCTGCTGCCCCATCGCGCCCCAGTTCAGACAGAAAAAGGGATTGACATAGCGCTGTATAAACAAGCGGGAATTTATCTGTTAAATGTGATTTCTTATCGGATAAAAACTTTATCCTACTCAGTTGTTTTTCAAAATGTATACTTTTTGTGATACTCCACAATGCACATAAAACTAGGTGGATGGAAACGCAGCTATTGGCATAAACTTGGTGTGAGTCATCAGTAGCTACTGCTGATCCCCAAGATAAAAGTGGTAACAATCCCTCCTTGAGGTCAGAGTTTATAAAACGTGTACATTTTTTGTAAAAAGTTTTTTGTGTTTGAGTATTTTAATTAAAACTTTCATCTATGAGGAGAGTTAGTGAGGTCAATATTCAGTTTAATATTTAACATCTATTTTTGGATAAACAATGATACCATTATGCACAAAAATAGAAAACCAGTTTTATTTCTAGTTGCACCTTTCTTCATCTCTGTATCCCGTGTGAAAACAGCTTAAAGCTACACAATGTCAATTGTTGCCACTTGAGGTCACATTTCCAAAATAAACAGACACCACTGTGTGCATGATTAGTTGCTATCTACGTACATCAACCGCCACAGGACTCTGATGGTAACAAGAAATTAATGCTAGCAGGGATTTAATTTCACAGATAAGAATCTGTTTTACAAAATGATCCAAACACAGCGCAAGTGGATCGTATCTTTGAATCAGTTAAGTTTACTCACAGCTCTCCCGCTTGTTCTTGCCAGGAATTCTTTTTGAAATAATCCTGTTATCACACACATTCATTTAAAGAAGCGTTTTACTCACAAAGCAAATCATAATTTAGATGATTCACCTCAAGTAGGTTCAGTTAATAGGAAGCCATGTCTGTTTTGTTTTACCTTCTACGGTATGTTTTACCTGTGCCATTTAAACTCTCTCCACTAGGTTTAATATTATGAGACAGATACTGACCCTGGGGCCTGTAAATGATGTCCACGCAGTGAAGCCTATTCTTCCTGAGCCCTCAGTAATTGGATGTTTTCTGATCTAAGCAAAGAATCTGCCTCCGCTGCCAAACAATGTTTTAGATAATCATTTCATGTCTACCTGATGAACATCGCCACAAGCTTTTCACCTGATGCTCTCAACGGCAAATACCCAGAATTCCATGCACGTGTCTGTGGGCTCATCTTTGTTTCTCATGTCATGTGAGGCTTTTGACTAGGAGTTGACTCAGATCAGATGCCTCTGAAGTGTCAATCTCCAGATCAAGGTAGAGAAAGATTGCACTTACATTGCGTTAGCCTTTGAGTTATTTTGTGCATGCTTGAACAGATGTGCCCAGGAGCAGAATAATGTATGTTTATGAGTCAGAGAAGGGACCGCTATTTTAGAATTGGGATGTAGTTTACTGTTTTCAGTGCAGTTGTATATGAGATGATTTCAAATGAATCACTTGAATGAATGATTCAGCAAACACTGAGCTTGCCACATTCTGCTGGCTTTTTGTTTATATTTATAACAGATATGACACCAAAACAATTATTTTGTGTGTACATTTTTGTTCTTCAAGAAAGTATTATTAAATCACTTAATTTAAGATTTGCAGTTTGTAATCAATTCCGCTGCAGGTTTCCATTTTATTCTGCATTTTATGATTAAACTTGAAGTTGGACGATTTGTATTTGAAGATATCTTGAAAGTCACGACTTAGTCATGACTGAGTCCATTAATTGCGACAATCAAAGATTCTAAACGTGGAAGGAGCTTGAAATAAAAGCTTGAAAATAGTCTTTTCATACATGTATAATAGAATGATATTCTTCATATTTTGCATTGTTCAAATTCATTGTTCATAATATTTTGGTGTATAAAATCCAAATACCTTTATTTACCTTAGTTCTAATCCAAACTACAAAAATCCAGAATTATTTTTTTTTACTCCAGGATTTTCTCGTGGATTTTGTTAAATCCAGGATTTTTTTCTCTTTTTTTTTTGTAGAAATCTCTACATCACCTCTGATATTTTTTTAAACAAAATCCAGGAATTTTACCCTTTAATTGACAAGATCTTACATGATGTCACTAATTTAATTTATATTGGTAGGTAGGTAGGTAGGTAGGTAGGTAGGTAGGTAGGTAGGTAGGTAGGTAGGTAGGTAGGTAGATAATCATGTTGACTTGCAATGTTCACTGTTAGCAATACAATAACTAATTGTATTTTTTTATTCATTTTATCCTTTTTTATCAACATTTCAGTCTATTTGTCTTTTTTATTTGAATCTAACTTGGACTTGAAAAGTTGGACATTGACTCAGCACTAGAAAGAGCACATAGATTAAGATGTATAGAATGTTTAGTAGGTTAGACATCAGACAATATCATTCACAATGATTGAAATAGTGAAAACTTGCCAAAAAGTGTAATGAACATAACATTATTATAAAACTGGCACAGAACACTTTCAGAAAGTAACAATACAATTTCATAGACATTTTTAAATAATCAGAGAATTCAGAGTCCTAATTGTTTTTTTTTTTGATACGAGACACGAGATATTTGTTCATGTTCATGTACCACCTTCAAGTACTTTAATTATAGCTGCAACATATTTTATTTATCAGTTAATGTGCCTTAATTCTAACCCTCCAGTATCTTCATCTATTAATGATTTTCTTCTCCAGTACACTCGTATACCTCATTAGGAACCAGTTGCTAATTTGTTACTGAACCAGCACCTTTTGTGTTTCTCTTGACAGCGAAAACAGTGGTCAGTGATAATTAAGATTCAAGGACACGACTTAACAGCATTGCAATGATTCATGGCTTAAAATGCAACAGTTTCATTAGAAATCATTTTAACTGGCTCTTAACTTGAATTTTTGTTAACTGAAGTTAAATATTACACACATTTTGCTGAAATCGGGTTGGTGAGTTCATAATTAGAAGTTCTTTTTAGTCAGACCATCTGGCCTCAACTGTGAGTTTAATCTGCGGATCAACATGAAGCTTCATAGTTTACCTTCCACATTAAAGTAAATCTCCCTTCTTTTTGATTTTATGTAGAAAGTGATAAAAAATAATGTGGTTGAAGCTTAAGATTACACCATGCGTTCATCTCTGCCCTTGCAGTAAATCATGAAACATGCATCAAGTGTATCTCCCAGCGCACATCGGTGTTAAAGATGCAACTTAAAAATAATTATTTAAAGCTATAATTATTAGAAAGATCAATAGATATGATTCCAATTTAGATTTAGAATGTTTAAACTGGAAAAGTGTACTATGTTATACCTGGTATAAATGATGAAGCTTGTATGAATTCACCATCACATTAAATTCAAATACCAGCCAGTAGGAGTGTTCACGACGATTCATACCACGATATTATGTCTACGATACAATTTGGATCACAATTTTTTAAAATACTACTGTTAAATGTAAATGTAAAAAGTTTTGAGACCACAAAGCTTTGAAGTCTAGGGTCTAGTTGGATTTGTATGAGAGCATTTGATACCATACATCCAGTAGGGGGCAGTGTTAATGTTTGCAGCAAGTCGTCTTTTTTACTGTAAGTGACGGAGTGCGATAAGTGTATAATATTTCTTGTTTAAAAGGTGATTAAAGGATAATTGTCTTCTAGTAAATATTATCTAAAACAAAGAAGTTTCAGAAGTGACTAGAATCAGAAACACACCGAGACACAAATACACATCAGCTCCTAGACAAATTATCCGAGTATCACGATACATATTGTGACATTATATATTGTGATATTTTGTGCTATACTATATTGTTACACCCCTACCATGCAGCCAGGCACATTTGTAAGGAAATGCTTAAAGGAGGCATTTTGGTGATATTTGAAGAATACTTGATTAACAGAAGGAATCAACTAAATGTTTGAACGCACAACACAAAGCCAGATCATGGACTGTGTGTTCCCTTAGAGTTTGATTCTGATCAAATGGCTCTCCTGCTGAGAAGTGATGTTTCCTATTCTCCTTTAGTGACCCAATTAATGAATTCCATCTTGCATGTTTGTGTGTATGTGTGTGTTTATGTGTTGCTGTATCCTATCAACAGCGAGGCTGGCGAGGAAAACTGGGACGCAGAGAGCTGCCAAACGCTCCCATCGCCGACACTCTCCCACACCAAATGTCTGTGCAGCAAGCTGTCCACCTTCGCAGTGTTAGCGCAGAAAGCTAAAGAACCGGTGAGTGCTAACTTGCTAACTTTACCTTTGAACCCCAGACTTGAGGCCTGGTGCTCGAAGTCTCTGTGGAATTCGATCATTTTTCTCTCTCGCTCCAGACTTTCATTGGTATTGAGCATTTTCTGCTCCTCATAAGCTGGGAGGTTAGCTAAAGGAAATTGATTATTGTTATTATCAAGTTTAGAGTGTCATGTGGTGAATGTCAGCACTGTTGGTTTTATACTCGATATGAACTTGCTTGTATGGTGTGCTGGTTTTGTATGGAAACAGATGGTGGAGCAGGTGTTTAATATCTCATGGCTTGATAATGCGTCAAGTTTTATCTAGCTCGGGATTTCTCAAAGGTGTGGTTTAAAAGCATCGATGCACCAAAATCATGTATTTGTTGATCATTGATATCAGTTTGAAGAATCAGCTTTGAGGTTGTGTATATATTTAATAGAAATTCCTTTTTTGAAATTCGCCTAGTCTATTCATTTTTCATTTAGATGATAACAAAGAGTATGTTTTAACTACATCTTTTTTCAAAATGTGTTTTTAGTCAAACGTAACAAAGACCCTAAATCAAGAGTAGGCTGCCCAAATTAGAGACTTTTATTCATTCATTTTCCAACCCGCTTATTCCTTTTTTGGGGGTCACGGGGGTCTGCTGGTGCACATCTCCAGTGCACATTGGGTGGGAGGTGGGGGTATACCCTGGACAGGTCACCAGTCCATCGCAGTGGAGACTTTCCCAGAGATAAATAAAATAAAATAGAAACCTCTTTTACAGTAATCCTAAACGCAATATTTTTGTTTACAATATAGGTTTAGAATTTTTTTTTTCACTTCAAGTGGCGCATTATAAGCCTTTTACTTTACCAGTAGTTCCCAGTTCTTTTAGCATTTGCATCTTCATGCTATTAACTTTGCTAATGTTCAATTTCCACAGAGAGTGGATGTGTGTCAGCTCTAAACAGGACCAGACATTAAGCGCTTGCATCTGTGATATGGCTTTTGGCTTTCCAGGTTAATGCCTCATTCTGCCACTTGTCGTATTGACCCTGTGCCCTCTTTTCACTTAATGGAAGCGAGAGGTCACCGCAGAGCAACCAGCTGCCTGAACTGATGTTTCAGCCAGGAATGCTTCTAAACAGAGCTCGATCTACATAGTTATCTGTCTCCAGATCGTTTTCTCTCTTTTGTCCCCCCTACATCACCATTCAAAGGATAGTGACCTATTTTAGATTTGCTGAGTGTTTTTTTTTTTTGAAGGCAGTGCCATTAAAGTGATTGATATACATGGCAGGCAGAGGGGATGTTGGGAGATGGAGAATCGCCCAGAGGAACAAGTGAATGTAGAGCAGACAGAGTGAAGCTAGAGGCCGGAGTCACATGGAAGCTGGACCTTATATTGCAGAAAGCGGGTATACGGGGACATACTATGAGGTGGTTGTAATGCCATGTCAAACAACTGCACATTTATATAAGCAGGCGAACTTCAAATGCAGTTGATAATGAAGTCAGAAAGTTCTTTGTTACTGGTTTTAAAATTGATTTGCTTCCTTTGAGAGCTGGTCAGAACAAAATGAAGAGATTGGTCTCGCAGTTAAAATATTACAGTTTATCCATTTAATCATATATATTTATATATGTTGTATATATGTTGTATACATATGCACATTATTCTGTCTGTTCATTCAAATATTACTTAAATAAATTATAATTGCGTTAATAATAAACTGAATTTGAGTTATTAAGTTATTTTCAGGAATGGTTCAAGTCTATCTGCATAATATAGTTCCACTGGAAAAAAAAAAAAAAGTTAGGTAATTCAGACCTGAGCTAAATATGTGTAAAAATGTCAGATTTTTTTATTTATTTTTATTTGTTTCAAGTTTGTAATTTCTTTAAAAAAAATGTATTATTCTTACTTGATTATTACTTCATGTTCTATTAATGCATCATCTTAAAAAAGGTGTCTGACACATATTTGTTCCGTAAATGTTTTATAAAGTATAGAATTGATTTCGTATATAGATTAACATCATGGAAACCCACTTAAGCTTAAAAAATATGCTATTTTTCCGATGATAACACTTTGCAGTTAGTTATATACAGTTGTGAGAAACACAAATTCAATTTCATTTCTGTGACCCCTGGAGCTACAGGCCAATGTCTCCTAATCAGAATGTATCCCTTTCTGTAGCTCATCATGTTGCCATCCTCTGGCTGTTGGGTTTTGACTGAATACCTGTGACATTTGGATGAACATGGTATAAACAACACTGTTAGCAATCTCCATCCATTACTGCGGGGCCAAACACAACTTCATCAGTTCCTTTAACAATATCTGGTTGCAGCAAAAAATAACCCTCCAGTCCAAAGTTCGGCAGAATTTAGTTTATCTTTTTAGGGAGTATGTTTAGGATTAAAAAAAGCTAATTAAAGTTATGTGTCTGTGGTTTCCTAACATGTTACAATTGCCAAATATTATTTAAATAATATACTTTAAAGTACATTAAATATTATTTCATTTATGTATTAAATTATTAACATACTGCATAAACCATTAATTTAATAATATGTATGCAATGATAATCATTCTAACCCAGCAACATTAGCATATTAGCATTAACCGATTCTAAAGAAGGATTTTGTGATGATCAGGACATAATGATTTCTGTGGAGGATTTTGGAAAAGTACATTTAAGGATGTGTGTAACAGCTTAAAGGTTGAGTCAGATGTCAAAGTGCTTTGTTTATCAATGTATTTTCTTTAACAAGAAAGAGTCAACTCAGAGTCGCTGAACTGAGTCATTATTAAGTGATGTTTGATAAACAAGTTTCAGGAGGAATGCTGCCAGTCAAGCAATCACACACTCCATTTTTTAAACCAGTCCTACCCTCCTCTTTTTGACTTTAGTCTGAGATTCACCCACCTGCTACCCCTTCGTCTCACTGGGGGTATAACAAAGATCCCTTCCGTGATCGGACAACTTGCCTTCTATGTTCGTACACGTCACTCTATGCATACTATAAGGCAGGCCCTGGTGTTAAACTCGTGAAAATGAATCTTTAGCTACTACATTGTGACACATAAGTATACTTTATGCTTTATGTCCATCAAGTCCTATTATACCAAGGTTTTTTTTTTCTTTTTTAGAGAGATTGGCAACTTGATTTTCTCTGTCAAGAGCCTTTGAGAAACCAGTGGTTGAGTTTAATTTATCATCTATACCGCAGTGGTATATTAGTTTGTTGTGTGAAGATGACAATGACAACATGCTTACAAAGCTGGTTTCCCTAAACAGCTTTTATTAAAGGACCAGTTCCCAATTTATTTGGACAAGTCTCTCCCTGGCAATCAACACCAGTAAGTACAATGATAACATCTACTGTAATATTCTCTGTAGCATGTGTGTAATATTCTAAATAGCAGTCATGGCAGATTGTGAAACAGATTGTAAAGGATGTGTTTTGTGTGAACGATTGCACAATGAATCATTGGTGCGTCCCTGAAAGATCCGGTAAAAATAAATGTGTATCTTAAGACAATGAATACTCCCACAACCAAAGAATGACCATTGTAAAGTCATAAACCGGGCTACTTAAATGTAAGTTCATATTTGAATCTTTTGAACAATTGATGTTAATAAATTAGTAGAAGCCGGATCTTGCAGTGCTTTAAATGTCAGCATCAGGTTTGTTCAATTATTGCAGCATATGGAGCAGGTTTTACACGTGTATGAGATTTGACCCTTTTTTAGCCATTTTAGCTTTTCTGAAGTATAGATAGTCTAAACACACACACACCCGCGCACACACACACACACACACACACGCAAAACAAATGTTATATAATTTAATTAAATGGAAAATGTAGCAAAGGATCCAACCCTGCCAGACTGTACATTGTAAAACAGTCCTCAAGAGTCAAGTTCTCTGCCATTTTCAAACGGATGTTTTTGTTTCGCTCTTGTGGTTCTGGTTCTGTACTCTTCAGGGAGAGATGTTTAAGTCGCCATACTAATGGAAAATATAGAAAATCACATATAATATGTTCTTGTTTGGATGCAGTGTTGCCTTTGAAGACCTATGGTTATGTAGACATCAAAACATTACATTTGTGACAGAGCTAATTCATTTTCTCTCGGTTTTGAACCTGTAAACCTCCTTCGGAGACACCCGGAATAGGACCCTGTGAAGTACAGCTTCTGCTTTAACAGAATCCCAGTGCTCTAAACACATTCATCTTGTGTTGCTCAGAGCTCTCTTGCCCTCCCTGGACTCTGAGATCTTCTCAGTAATACAGATCAAGATGCTCACGGGCTTTGAAGTTCAGAAGCAGAGGAGAGTCTGCTGTGATGGAAACTGCATTTCTGTTTGGTCCCTGGGACTTGTTAAAGGATGTTTCAGTGTTTGTGAGGGACTTGTCTGAACATTGAGCAATGAAAAAATGTGATTTGTGAACTTGCGATTGTGTTGCGTGGTCTACTATATTCACAACATATGACACACTTAGGCAAAACAACATTTCAGTTTTATACTTAATTGTGCTGTGAATAAACAAACAAAAATTGATCTGAATGGTTGATAAAAAAAAGAAATCAAAATGTAAAATATTTCAAAGTATGCTTTTCGTATTATTTTACTGAAACATGTAATTAATATCCTTAATATTATTAACAACATTCAAATTGATGTTCCATTTTTTTATAACAATGATATTCAAGTTATTTTGTTTATTATTATTATTATATGTATGCTTATGTGTCGATACACTCATAGCGTCACCTGCTGGCTGTATGAATAGCAAGTAAAATGTATTTACATCAATGTATTTGTGGCTGTATCTCTTCATACTTCACTCAATGTACATGAAAAAAAAAATGTAGCATCATGAGCCAGTGATTCTGAAGGGATTATTAGCCTTATGTGACGACACTGTTATAGCGCCACCTGGTGGCTTTTTGAATTGCATCTTGATGTAATTTTATGGCCTATACAAAATAGCTTTTTACAAAAATGAGTGAAAAAACAGTAAAGGTCAGCGGGCTATGTTTTTGGCTCCCGTGGAAACATCGTGCGAGGGCTCTCCCATCGCTGCTTGCAGCTTTTATTATCAATGTTTTTGTTTTTCAAGTTCAAGCCCCTGCTCATAGACATGAATCTGGGATAAGGGAAAAGTAAAAGAGCATGTTTGAGATAGAGAGAGGGAGTGAGAGGGATACACATTTTTATTAATCTTCATCATTTGAGAATATGGAATAAGAATGGTGCATGAGCTTTTAACTTTTAGCTTTTAACTAACACTGCTATTAACTAAGCTTAGAGGGTTGTTTACTTTGCTTTAAATTGTTTGATTTTTACATTTTTACTCTGCGGGTGTCATGTTATGCATAATATAAGCATTATGTTAGATAGCATGCCTAAATAAATGTGCACAACTCTATGTTGATCAGTTACTTAGTGATGGATGATGGGAGATGTTGGCTTCAATAAGACAGTGGCTTCTCAATTTGTCGCCTGTCGGTTTTCCCATGCAACTGATTCATCGTCACTCAGAGTTCAACTAGAGGCACTCGAGCGCAGACAAAGACAGACACGATCCGATGTTATTACTTTCCTTTAGCACAGACACGCATGCCTCCATTTTGAATGAGTCAGCCTACCTGCCCTGCATACTAAGATTCTCAGTGCAGTCTGGGAGGATGAAGGACGGAGGTCTTTCTCTCAGGAACAGGGATCTATAGTGTTGTAAACTGCCTCGGGCTTGTGGAATGATCCTTCCTTCCTCTGTATGCGGACAAACAGGCATGGATGGATGAATGTTACAGTGATAAAAATTGTGCCTGCAGGTTATCGTAGACACTTGGTATCATTTTATATTTGCTCTCGCTTAAGCTAGTTGCCATTTAAACATGCATCTAAGCAGATTTCCCTTTTCTCACTTTGCTCAATCTGAGAAGGGCTAATCAATAAAAGGACAGGTCAACACACATTTGTTTATTTGGTTAACAGAAACCCAAAAGTTGTGTTATTTAAAAAAAAAATTGCCTTTAACAAGCCTTTAATCACAGCTTTCTTCTGTTTAAACCATTGTGAGTGTGGTGTATGTAAATTAGTGCATTCCGCCACTATAAAAACGATTCCATCCAAGTGTCTCTGACAAAAGTGTAAAGCATTAAAACTAAATACAGAACATTCCAAAAGGCTAAGTTAAGATGATGTTTTTAAATTGTTACCACCGTATTCGTTTAGAGTATCTAGAAAGTTTAGACTCCATTTTGACATCACAGGCAAACCCTTTCAAGAAAGCTCCTGGGCTGTCCTGTTTTGGAAAGCTCCTGCTTGGATTGGAGTCTAATGATTGATCAGCCCCTGTTTTGGGCTTTAGTTTCCCATCATGCACCAATGGCCTCCCAAACAGTCCCGGAACTCTATGATTTTCTCCCAAGCACTTCAAAGATAACAAGTGTCCAGGGAACTTGAAGGAAATCGTTAGCATATGCTAAAATGGCACAGAGTCTCTCCTGTAGTGAGTCAGAAGTAGAGTTGCAGTGTGCATCCAAACAGCAGATTGAGGCTCAGTCTCAAAGGTCTGAAGGCCTAGACGGGGGAGCAACATGCCTTTGAGAGTTTCAAGCATTTGATTAATACAGGCCTACGTTTTTCTGAGGTTTTTCTTGTTTTTGCTCATCCTCACTCCTTAGTCCCACTGAGTTTATTTCTTATTGTCATAATGAGTTATTGCGCAGCATAAAGGAATGGGGAGATGGGAGATGAGGGATAAATGCTGGCGAGAAGTAGGTTAAAGTGCCTTGCCTGAAATAGACATGAATCTATTTGCAATGGAGCTTCTATGTGCCCTGGGGCATGCTGGATAGACTCGCTGTAACTCCCTATGTGATATCTGTGCAGTCTATGGCACAGAGGCATATGCTTTTTTAGGACAAGGCTAAAACATCAGCAGAACAGATATATATTTGAAAACTGTAGCGATGTACGTTTTCAAATGTTGAAATATTACACATCTACAATGCTGAGGATATGTCCCAATTCAAAAGTTTCACTCATTTTGTTTCAATTTGTGTTAATATTATTCTATTTTTTGTGCATAGTAAAAAAAAACATTTTTTAAACAGCCACAACGTGTTAAGAGTTCCACAAATCTTTAAAACTCTTGTGTGTTTTAATCACACAATCCTTCAATGGCGTTTGATCCTGCTGGATTTTAAAAAACATAATGTAAAAAGCTAAGAAGTTCTGTCTGTTGATCGGAAAGGGTCATGATCTCAAAAACAAGTGCTTGTGTGAGAACAGATGGAAAAAAGGCCGCATTTTAGGTGTTTTACAAGTCACAATTGTTTGTTTAGAAAAGAAAATGGTGCCAGCTCAAGAAAAACAGAGAGAAAGTTCTGTCATGTGACATACACAGCCTTACCCTGTTCTATGATGACATCTAACGCCACTTCCTCCAAGCTGTAATCTCCTTCTGACTACTGTATGTCTTTAAGGTCATGTTGCATCTGATCTCAATAAGAGGAAATGTTCATTTTTCCTGATGTACTATTGTTAATTTGAGAAAAATTCCACCTTTCTCTTTTGATTATGATAATGAAGTAAATGTATTATTTTATGTAAGAATAAATGGCAAAAAGCAATATAAATAAAATTCCTATCATTTGATGTTGAATGGCATAAAGAAAAAAAATAAGACTAAAAATAATTTATTGTTGAATTGTTTAATGGTTTAAAAAAGTTTGATGAACCCTTTGAAATTGGCAGCTGTTTTTTATAGACAAATAATTGTCTATACAACATCCCAAAATTACTTTATTGGTCATTCTTACTGATTTAAGCCATTTAGATACTAAATAAATATCTATACATTTTTTGTATGCCCAAGTACAGTAACATAATGACTAACACCAAGTCATAAAACAGTTATTGATCTTTTCTAGAGTATTTTAGGGGTACAATTAAATTGTAACATTTTTAACATTTTAGAAAAAAATCCCTTTCTACTTTCAATTCCCAGCTGCCACGCTTTATTATCTTAGAATCTGAAATTAGGTGGATGGAAGTATCTTGTACATTATACACTTGATCATATTACCATTAGTCGTCCCATGAATTCTGTCAAACCCATTTCTGTGAAAGCGAGAGCACACCTATAGTAATGTCTCAGCCAGCTGGAAAAATCAAAATTGCCGAACTGAAGCCGGCTTCGGCGTACTGTTGGCAATCAATACGCCGGCTACAATAGGCAATGCAATAGATGAGAGTGAAAGTTGGCAGCATCTCTCCTGCTGCCACCTGTTACACCTGCTCCTGCCAGATTCTGTAAAAAAAAACTGTTTTATAACCTATTTTCCCTGGTCTACCTTTCCTTTGTACTCAAATGCTCTCGCAGGTTTTTGCAAAACACACTGATGCACACAGTGCCTTGCTGCTAGGCCAACAACCCATACACAAGCTTTGGGGATCTTTGTTTTTTCATAACAGCTTTGTGTTAAAGCCGGACCAGTCCACTCCAGGAGACCAATTGAGCTGTAAGTGCATAAATGAAGCCTTCACAACATGCTGTGAAATGGTTAGAATATGAACAGCTGCATGCTTTATAAACCCTCAAAACATGTGGCCATTTAACAGGCATTCCCAATGAGACCTATTTTTGTTTATTTAACTCTTAGAAATGGTTTTAAATCTATGGTGTCAAGTGTTTTGCATATCAAGAGGAGTGAACTTCTAGAAATAATGAACGGATTCAGACTGCAGCGTTTCAATTAACTCGTAGAACAATGTGTTAATGTTTATATTATTTGTATACATTCAGAATTCATGATAAGTCAGTCAGAGTCAGGTGAAAATATTGGTATATGTTAAAACAAGAAGCTGATGTTGGATGTAGTAGTTCTTAGTCAAAAGTTAAGTTCACTGCACTCTAGCCCAAGTTGCTTTGATGTTTCTCTCAGGGTCTCCGTTCCTTCGTCCTATCTTCGTTAGTCAGGCGTGTTTGCCAGCCAATCAAATATAGTCAACCCTTTTGCTATTAAACTATGTACTTTTGGCTTTTTTGACATTCTCTAAAATGTCATGGTAGACAGCTGTGTTGATTGTGGATTTTTGATAAAATTCAATGGACCCACACCAGCAAATGACAATGCAGCCAAAACTATCCCTGACTGGGGAACACACTCGTTTTTGTGCCTCTCTGGTGTTCCTCTAGACCTTAATGTTCAAATTAAATGCCAGATTAGCTTTTATCTAAAGAAAGACAGAGTTTGGGAGCATTAAGCAAGAGACCAGGAGTTTTTCTCCTTAGCCCTGTTTTGAGAGTTGCTTGACGGATAGAGCTCCACAGCTGTAGCCCATGCCATGCAGATATTTGTATGAGGTGGTTCCCTCAGATTTCAGAGATTGCTAGACTATCCTCTCAATGTCACCTGCCACATTATCCACTTTTCATATACTTTTATACTGCGCTTTGCGAGAAACCTGCAAGAATTCTAGTATTGTGCTTAGATAATTCAAAGTATAGACGATTATTCAAATACTGTTTTTGGTTTTAAAATTTCATAATCCATTCTGATTCAAATTGAAAGAAACAAATGCATGAAGAATCTAACTTTGTAAGCTGTGAACTAATATAAGTTTCACTTTTTGTTATATTTCCACCAGTGTATATTTTTTTTTGGTTGATAACACCATCCTTAAAAAATGAGGTACCGGTAATTCCATTGCTACATAGTGTTCTAAGAACACAAAGAAAATGTTTGTTGAATCTAATTACCCAAAACATTTTTTTTATTTTGTGAAACTGCAGGATTCACAAAATAACTGTTTAGAGCTCCGCACATTTAGAGCATTGTGTGTAAATGATAGTCGAATTGTTATTTTCCTGTGAGCTCTTTCTTTATAAACTGTCAGAGTATCCTTTCTGATACTGAGTCCCTGATTGCAGGAGGCTTTAATCACGCCAACCTGCAGACTCTTCTACTGAAATGGTACCAGCATGCTCCTGATTACTGCCACATCACTCTCACAGACCAGTGCCAAACAGATCATCAGTATGCACGCCCTCTTCCATCAGTCTGAAGAGCTAGGCAGGACATAGTAGCAGATGATGTGTTCTTGAGTTTGTGAAGGGGAACTGCACTTGTAGAAAAATGGTGTTAAATGAAGATATTCTGAAGTAAATACCAAACTGTGTTTTATACGACACTTTTTCACTTACAGCACTCTATGTAATCTAGTATTATCCAAGTCAACAAGTACAATTTTCTTGTTATAATGAAATCTTAAAATGTATATTTGGATTCTTTTGTATCGAAAGTAATATTTTTAACTTGGTAGCTTCATTTTTTATTGAATTATTCAATTCAGAATCAATCATTTGTTTAAAATTGCTGAAATTGGCTCTTTTGTGGTGGTTCATTGAATCACTCTCTTCAGAAACTAATTCTGGATATAATGTTTATTTATTCTTTTGTTTACTCATTCATGGAATACATCAAAGAATGTGCTACATATATGCGCGGATTACTTAAACGATGTAGAGTGACACAGCAAGGTCTTTGTAGGTCTTTGAAACTGGTCTGTGGGCTGACTGTTCTGCTTATCTGAAATGTTTTTTTTTTTTTTGTCTACCATTTCAGGCCTTAATTAGAACTGTGCTTCTGGTCTTCCAATTCCTCCCAATGTTCCTCAAAGTTGAACTGAGACCTTCAATCTCTGAGACAGCTTTATGTTTCCATAATGTTCAACTATCATTGTTTTCAGGTCATTTGAGAGTTGTTTTGAGGCCACTCTTTAAAGAGGATGCAAATAAACTTCCTTTAAATACTTTCTCATGATTGGGTACACCTGCATATTGAGGTCAAGGGTCATTGGGTTAGCAAATCTATACCTAAACCTAAAACTATATTAATATTTGGTGCACAAGGTATTGAAATGATTGCACACCACAATATCTCATTATAGAATCTAGCCATATCTTTCTGGAGAAGTATCTTGTGAAAAGCAGCACAGAAAGAGGAAAAAAAAACTGATTTGCCTAATCAAATCTAATTGAATTCACTTGGAAGCCCCATTTGTGCCCTAAAATGTGTTGCTAAAAATCCAAAGGGACTCTCATCTGATTCATTTGTTTTTCTTTTAGCAGAGAAAAATGAAGAACTGTGACCTATGTTGAGATTCTGGACATGATGGAAGATAATAATGCACTGTGAAGAGCTTGTGATGGGACACATTAACACAATGCTGGAAGTTATTAGACCTCCTGTAGTTCAGATAATAGTGTCACTCGTCCAGTGAAGATGCTATTTCCTCACATCTTACATTACCACTTCAACAGGAACATAGGCATGTCACCATGTTCCTTATTAATAAGCATTCCCTTTAAACTAGGCTGACATTTCTGTATATTTTTTAGACTATTCTAAAAACGTGTGCTCTTTTAATCAATAACAGTAAGAGATACAGTTATTCTGACCAACCATGTATATAAACTTTGTCATGAAAAGATTTGTAAATTTGGGAACTAAAGTAAAGTCACTGCACTCTAATATATCCAAACACTGCTATGATACAAGATGGAGCACACACATGGGAATCCCAGTGTTTATTGCTTTTTTAAAGTATGCAGAGGTACTCACAAAGAGTTATACGAGGGCTGTCAACAAATATAAGCAGAAATGCAGGCAGCTAACACAAGATTACTCGAACAGTCTAATATTTATGCAAATGTACCTTCCACTGCGTTATGGTAAAGAGAAATGAGTTGAAGCATGCTCTGAAATGTTTATGTTTCACAAGTCTAGCCGCCAGTATTGCTGGTTTGATGGATTGTGGGGGTTAATCCTGAAGGCTGACGCATATGTTCACCTGTAGTTACCCTTCTCAGGCAGAGATGCTTGATAATCTGGAGCAAAGGTTTCATGGAGGTCGGAGGGCTTATGGGGAGAGGAGGTTTAAGAAGAGAGTCTTCCAGACACAAACGGAAACTGAAAAATGTACCTGTGGGCAAAAGAGAGGATTGAGTATTGTGAGGCTATTTGGATGGCAAACCCTTGACCTCCTGTTTTAACCCGAGCAGAATGTAATCCTCCTCTTTTGACTTCCTGTTTCTCCTCACTGCACTTTCTCAGTGTGAAACTGTTTTCCTGTGCAGGTATTAATTTAAATGACACTGTATAGACGCTGTAAACTGGGTCAGAACAAGTGGTTTTCAAGAATAAAAACTGTTTTTTTTTTTAAGAATATTGCTTTTATCTGGCACTTTTTACTCAAAGTGACTTGAATCACAAGGAATTACGACATTTGTCCTGTTCTTGCTTTACCTGGGATACTCACCTATGACTTAGCATTGCGTGCACCACTTAATACTGAGTCATATGAAAACTGAAATTGGCATAAAATGCCGAAGTAAAGCACAGCCCACACTAGCAATTCCAATCCACATGGGGATCTACATGGGGAAGCTACATGCAACTACACCCAAAGTTTCCCATATATAGGTCAGTGAAAGTATTTATCCTAAATAAATTAACATTACACAATACATTTTTGTATGGCACATAACGGTTTTGTTTGACTATCTTTATAATTTGACAGCACACTTTGGCTAATATAAGTGACTACGTGAGGGGTGTGCCAAAGCATAGGTGTATATTGTCAGCCCCTCATAGCTCTCATTTTCAAGAATTAAAGGGTAGATGCAGGGGGAGAACTAAGGGGCAGGGGTAGGAGTAAGTGAGAGAAATGTAACCCAGCAAAAATGTAGTATTGATAATGTCTAGTCATCCAGCAGGTTTTTTGGAAACTAGGGACATAGTGTCAATGAAAGCTACACATGGCAATAAACAATCAACTACATCTTCACAGCGCATTACTTCCACTGTCATTCAACATAACATGATGTGGATGAAGCAGCAATATTATCTGAAACCCCAAACTAGTCTGCTCAGTTTGTGGCTAGTTTTTGGCAAACACTCTTCAGTATATTATTCAGGACATTGCACTTTGAATAAATTAAAACTACTGTTGTCATGCTGTAAATGTAGTTTTATCTGTTGTAAAGTTGGGAATTTTAATGTTGGGGATTCTATGGGACTGAGCTTTTGGGACTCTATGAATTGTCACTTCCTGTTTGGCTCGATTGAAAGTAGTCGGGTTATGCTTGGCCCTGTTTCTTGCCTTTTTTGCCTGAGTTACAGAATACTCAATGTTCCACTTTAATGGAAATGAAAATATTCTACTTAGGTTTTGGGAGTTTCCAGCAACATGTTGACTTATCTGTAGGTGAAAATATAATGTCTGTCTTCTGAAATGCATTTTGTTACCTTATGCAACAACTTACTTACTGCGCCACCTTTCCACCCTATAGCTATAGCACGATAATGAATAGCTGAGCACTCTAGATGGAGAAGTTGTAGATTGCTGTACTTGTTTCTCATCCGTTGTCAAGCTGATGGAAATATTGCATCTTTGCCTGTACTGATTTCCACGTCTCATGTTTTACTCATGTTTTATCTCTGTGTGGTTCTTTCAGGGTATGGGGCCTTCCAGCATGCCCTCTGTACCACTCATGGTTGGCTGTGGCATTTCCTGCACGGCTCTGCTCATTCTGCTGCTCATCTATGCTGCCTTCTGGAGGTAAACTTGCAAGCAACCAGTTTGATGTTACATTTGATCAACATCACCATTTCTTTTACTTATATTCTACAATTTTCTATGCACAAAAATGTTTCTGGGTGATTAAATAGGCTAAATAAATAAAAATACACACATAAATCACTAGTTACATGATTGCAAATAATCTCCATATATATGTTAACCAAAATTTAGCTATTTCCATTAATCGATGCATCAAAATAGAAACAAAAGGATTCCTACATTAAGCAGCATTAAATGAAATTACAGGAACTTTTTGAAGACAAACAAACAGAGTTCTTACATGAGACTGATGCTTATAGTGAGTTGCAAGAGCGCTTTGACTGAGCAGTTTTTCCCTTTTTTCCTTGCCACATAAACCAAAACAATTTTTTTCTAACGTACAATGCTGCATCAATCAACATTAGAATTCAAGGTTCTCTTTTTTTCCCCAATATTTACCTTTCAGAGCTCTCACAGGTTCACTCACACTCAACAAAATCTGTATTTCAGGCTAACGCTTCGCACGTGGGTCTGCCCCGGCTGGGACTGAGCAGCTGGCATAGGCTTGAACTAGAGAGGGCCAATACACCAATTAGCAGGAACTGGGAACAAATGAGGGATGGTGGGAGCCGCCTGTGGCTGGACAGGATTACATGGAGAGTGCTAGTCGAGGCTAGCTTGGATGCTAACAGCTCAGTGTGACAGATGGCCTGGGACGTCACATGATCTGCTAACACCATGTCCAGAGAAAGCGTGATACTTAGTCTGGTGCTTGGTCAAGTGTTTATCCTCTCAGAAGTATGACTCTGGAGTTCCTGAGTGCCTTAATGATGCTCAGAAGAACTATATTACATTTATTGCATTAAAGGCTTGAAGAAAGCAGAGACAAAAATTTGGAAATGTTTGAATTAAGTAAATTACACATTTTGTGTATTTTTTTATGAAATACATTGCAAGTTTAATTCAATGTAAATATATTTTAAATGCTAATCCAGGGTTTGAACATTCCAGGAAACAAATCCCATTCCATAGTTCCATGTGAGAGGGTTTATGAGAGCACTGATCCACAAAGTCGTTCCTCTTAAAACACTAAAGCTCAAATACCACTGATGCATGAGTTCATGATGCTGTCTGGAGTTCATCTGCCGGTCGTTTAAGACTAGTTCAATGTTCCATGGAGGGAAAACTCATAAAGGGATGTTGATACGTGGATCACACACCTTGTATGTGACTAAGGTGCCTGAGGATAATTTCAAAACCAATGAATGTAAATGTGTTTGATTCTCAGGTACATACGTTCAGAGAGGTCCATCATCCTGGTGAACTTCTGTATGTCCATCCTGGCCTCAAATGCGCTTATCCTGGTGGGACAGTCCCAGACTCTTAGTAAGGTGAGACAACGTTGCCTTTTGTTAGGATCTAGATTGAAAATATCGCTAACACTAGTTGACATCATTAATACAGTTGCATAAATGTTGTTCTTGAGTTGTTGGAATCATGTTTCTATCCTGTTTGGGTTTTTTTTTTTTTTTTGTATAAAGTATGATTCTGTGACATATAAAACCTAAAGATCAATGAAACCACAACAGCAACCTTAGAAATATATGTAACCAAATAGCACAATTTTCTCAAAATATCTCATCTTAGAATAACTTGCAATATAAACTCAGTTAGAAACCCCAAAATTAAAGAAAACAGGAATTTTATTTAATGCTTTCGTAACATAGACTAATGAATAGCCAGGAAACATTCAAGGTGAAGAAACCCTAACAAAAGTACAGAACTGTGACACCCGTAAAAAAGTTAAGTAATTAAATCTGAGGTCTGAATGGCACTCATGCCTGAGGCATTGGCTCTCTCTGGGTCTGTGGTGCGCGTAGAGCAATTTGTTTTCCCTGCAGCCTGTCATGACATCATGTAAGTGCTTACAATAGATTTGTGAGTCTTGTGTGGAAGACACCGGAGGGTCAGCTTTGTGTCAAGTATGATGGTGACACTGGAAGAGTGTAAGATCCACTTCAGAGGCATCTGAGAAATGAAGCCCTGCCATTCAATCTCAACCTGTCGCTCAAAGCCATGCACAGAACCCTGAAAGCTTCCAGGTGGAGCTGTTCACCGAACACATTCCTCCTCTATTCCGACCTAAAGGCATAGCTCAAAATAGAAATTCAGCCATCTGCTATGATTTAATTCAGAGAGTGTAACCATTGTACACTTAGTTCTGATTTCTCAATCCATCAACCATAATTAAGTATAATGTCCCTCACCACAACCACAAGTTTGCCTAAAGGGAACAATACAAATGAGATAATGTACATACATTGTCAATAAAATTACCCAATGAAAAGAAAGATAAACTCATGAATGTAATACGATAAACAACCCTACACTACCCAAAGGTAGATTTAAACAATGAGCCTTTATTTTACTTTTAAATGCTCCCACTTTCTGTTCGTTCAATGCTCTATCAGTACTAAGTACTAAGAATAGGAGTCGTGACTGGCCAGTCAGCAATCCTGCAGCTGCATTTTGCACAGCCTGTAGCCTGGTCATCAGGGACCTACTTATACTGAAATAAATAGCACGGCAGTCATCTAGCTTCAAGTTTATGAGAGCATTTATTTTTTTGTCATTTTGATGTCATTTCGTCTTGATTAGAAACATTTACAATAGTGCTGGATCAGTTTTAACGGTGTGTCCGCTAAAATCAAGTGGCCTCTGGGGCTATGAACAGCTTTTTTTGGTGGATGGATGGACGGATGAATGAATGGACGGTGTTTTAAATGGATAGATGTGGTGAATTGATGGATGGGGAGATGGTAGGACAAGTATATGAACAGACTGGCACGACTGCTTGCATTTGGTTTAATGGATGGTTGGAAGAAAGGTTGGCCAGTGTTTTGGATGCATAGATGGATGTATGGATGGATGTATGAACGGATGGATGAATGGATGCACAATTGGTAGGAGATGTGAATGAACTGACTGGCATGGGTGGGTGCATGTTTTTGATTTGATGGATGGTTGAAAGAAAGGTGGGGCCGTATTATGGATGGATGGATGGATGGATGGATTTTTCAATGTTTTGTCTGTTCAAAGGGTCAAATTGAACATACAAAATACTTTAATAAAAAAAAATCTTTCCTTACAAATTTTGTTTTTTCAAATAATCCATAATTCCCAGTGTGTTTTGTGTCAGGTGTGTGATCAATGTGAATGAAAAACACGCCTCAAAAGGAGAAAAGCTTTGCATTTTGAACATTAAAATGGATTGATGCATGTAGCTTTACTCAGAGAGGTTTGATGCGTTTCTGGAATCAACAAATGGTTTATAAGCCTTTGATTTCCTGGTTCATTTGCTAAACAAACTAGACATAAAAACATACGTGTTCTCCTTGTGTGTGTTCTCCAATCACTTAAAATGCACTTTAATTCCACTCTGCAATATAGTTTTTATACCAAGAAGTTTACCCATTCTCACTTTTGAAGTAAAGCGTCATCATTAAGTTCAGTGAATGTTCACATCTCAGCAAGAAAGAGTCTTTCTTGCACTGAACAGACCTTTGTTCATGTCATTCACACTGCAATATGTCACTCACTTCATCCCCCGCTTTCTTCTCCTTGACTTTGTGAACGAGTTGCTGAGATCCATTTACACCTCTTGCTTTCTGTACTACTTGTTCTTGCTGCATTCACCATCCATTCTGAACGTACAGCTCTGGAAATAAAAAGAGCTTTTTTTAGTAGATGTTAGTATATTTTAGTACATTGACCAGATGGACAGTTTGGGTTCTTTTTGTGAACTGCTGACAATGTCTGTTTTAAATTCAAGAATACTTTACATTTGTGAAATTGCAATATGTCTTATTGGAATTGCTGTTAGAATTGCTTAGTAGACTTGAATTTTGTCTTCACAAAGGGTCAACTCATGTTGTCTGTTTTGTACTGATTATAGTAATAGTGTTAGCAGTTACTCATCAGGTTCTTTACTTTTGTTTTTGTTTGGTGTTCCCTCCATTTTCATAGGGACTGTGCACTGTGACTGCTGCCTTTCTGCACTTCTTCTTTCTGGCCTCATTCTGCTGGGTTCTGACAGAAGCTTGGCAATCCTACCTGGCTGTGATTGGCAAGATGAGATCCCGCCTCATTCGCAAACGTTTCCTGTGCCTGGGCTGGGGTATGAGACACTTTCAAACATGTATCAGAAAACCAACATCAAAGGTCAAGAGTGATGTTCCTCTAAGTGCTTTTGGTTCACATGAGCAAAACATGCCAGTTTTTATCAGTTCATTGCCATCAGGTTGTCCTCCATGTCGGTTCGCTTTGGTGGAGACCAATGACGCAGCACAAACATGCCACAGGAGCTCAATGTTATACCGCTGAGCTACGAGACAGAGATGTCTGATAACTTGATAAGAAAACATTGTGTTCAGGCGTCTTTCTCTGGCAGGATCTGAAAGGACATTCCAGTGTTTTGCTTGCCACACAGAGACTTGGTGTAAATTATTGATCCATTACCGCTTGTGTTAATTCACAGATGCCCTGCACAGATAACACAAAGAGCTGATAATACATGTACTAAGAGGTTTAACATTTATTTATTTCAAACAATTACAGGGCTGGGTCAAGTGCAGATGAAAACTGGAAATCCATACAGAGTTTGGTTACAAAAAGCTATAAATCCAGATTTTGTCAAGCGTTTGTATTCACAAACCAAAGTTTTTTTTTTTTTCAAAAAGTGTGTTAATTTGCAAAATGTTTTGAATTTTTTCATGATTTTTTCACATGAATGATTATGGGTAGTGCTTGTGTAAAGCCATTTATTGTCAATACAACTGTGTTTTCTCTTTCCATATGACCCTGATCGAAAGACTACATAGCTCTTGTTATTTTGTGTTCCCTTCTTTAACATCAATGACAGCCTGATGTCTCTTGGGGCTACTGTCAATGAGCTTCTCTTTCTTGTCTGTTGGGGAAGCAGTCCTGTTTTGTTGGCAAAAAGCCTCAATTCTTCTAAATTCTTGAGCTGCCTAGCATGAACTGTACATTTGAGTTCTCCCCAGAGTGGGCGAATGTGTTTCAGGTGGCCACTCCAGATCCTTAACTTTGTTCTGATTTATCCAATGACCAGTGGACTTGGCCTTGTGTTGGATCATTGTCTAGTTGAATTGTCCAGTAACGTCCCGTGTTCAACTACTTTTCCTGTAGATCCTGTGACGGTTCCTCCTTGCTTTTTTTATCAGGCCTAAATCTCAAAAAACAAACAAACAAAAAAAAATATTTGATCAGGTTCATTTGGAAAGTTTAGATTTAAAAAGAATAAACACCGTTGTTATACAATAAATGGCTTCACCCAACCACTAACCAAGAGTGGGATAAAAGCTTTTGTGTCATCATTTATATTTTCAGAAAAAGAAATCTGAACATTTTCCAGGTTGTGTAAACTTATGAGTGCAAACATTCATCATCAGCGTTCTTAATTTTTTTGTTTCTTTTTGTAATTTTTTGTGTTTCTTGTTCTTGTAGGTCTTCCAGCTCTTGTAGTTGCAGTGTCTGTCGGTTTCACTCGAGCTCGTGGTTATGGCACGCCAAATTAGTAAGTATTTTTAGCATATATTTTTCTTTAAACAATTAGGTGCACACCGTACCCTTCAAGTAGTTATGTACAACATTAACATATTTACTTCACAGCAGGCACTTTGCCCCCCTCCCTCACCCCAACTGGTTAAAGCCTGCTTGTCTGATCTGAAGCTAAATACACCATAGTTTGATGTTAATAGTGAGCGATTGTGACTGTGTGATTGATTTGCAGCCTGTTTGCTAAAGCCACCCTATTTAAATGATTCTCTCAGAGCCTTTTTGTATTTTCCGTGTAAGGATTTCTGTCTTTTCTGCAGCACGGAGCAATTGGTTTAAAGCAGGGAGCTCAATGACTAATCAGATCTAAGGGTTGAAAACAATGGTGGCCTTTAAGAGATTTAATTGGCTGTGTCTGACACCTGAATTCCCTCAAACCTAAGAAGGAATTTTAGAACCAGTACGAAGAAGGGATTGGCCTCAAATGAACCTCACTTCTGGGCACTGTGATGGCCTGTGCTCGTACCCTGAAGACATAAAATATGTTTGAGTCTTTATAAGTAGACATCGGTTTATATGAAATTTAATTGGACTTTCGTGGATTTTGTACAAATTTCAGCTATTTCCATTCTCACCAGCTCTGAATCTAGAGTTTCCCTCTTGAAAATGTTTGTGTTTCACTTCGTCGCTCTCTCTTTCTTTGTCTTTCAGCTGTTGGTTGTCTCTGGAAGGAGGTCTACTCTATGCTTTCGTTGGTCCTGCTGCAGTCATTGTGCTGGTATGTTCAGCCATCTGCTTTTCTATTGGACAGATTCTGTAACCACAAGAGCTTCCCTTTTTTAATATGCATTTAAAACACAGAGAAAAAAAATCAATCACTAATGCGATTAGAGGCCTGTCCTGTTTAAAATGTATTTTTCATTAGAGCACAATGTAGAAATGTGTGAGTAAACTCGATGAGCTTATTAGCCCAAAGCGTTCAGAGTGTGTTTTTATGGTCTCAGATGCTAGGTGTTTGCATTGTTTTTCATGGTCAGATGTGATTTGCTTTGTTTTTTTTTGTTTGTTTTTTTTTTATGGTGGTGTCTTGAAGCCAACCTCTCAAACAAACAACTGCAAATGAGATTCGGGCATCTGGAGATGCTGTCTTCTTCCTAGGAGAAACAAATCTAATTAATGAAAAATAATTAATCCTGCCTCAAGCAAATAAAAGGGGGGCCCATTGTGTAAGTGAGTAAATCACTTGATCAGAATGCAAGCAGCATTGGTAAACATGTTAGTTTTGCTGAAATTGATACGGTGTCTGAGCAAGGTGTTTGTGGCACAGGGTCTGGAAAGGGGAGTGCTTGTGTTGCCTCCATCTCGTTTCAAAGCTATTTGAATAGATGAAAAACTATGTAAGGGTTTTTGGCAGAACCGAACTGTTCCATAAACAAATTCTGTTTAAAATGTTTATTTTAATCAATGAACAAAATATAGCAAATGAGGAGAGAAATTGAAATCAAACCAATATTTGGTGTGACCACCTTTGCATTCAAAACAGCAGTAATTCTTATGGCTGTTTGGCAGTAACTCTACCACTTCTAGCCACCTTGGACAGTAGATAAGTGTACCTGGGTCCTGTTGGTTTCTGCCAGTTTGGAAATGATTGCAATAAAATCTTTGTGTGTCTTGCATCTGCTGCACAAATTTTAAATTCGATACAATTCATGTCACGATATTATATCCACGGTGCGATAGCACAATATTTAGCATAACCATTTTTAACAAACGGTTTACATAGTCAGTGAAAAAAATAATTACGAGTTTTGAAACCTCAAAACTAAGAATTTGTGTTAGAGCATTTAATATCATCCACCCACTAGGGGGCAGTGCTACTGTTTGCATTACTTTAAGTGGTGAAGAGAGCTCGTTTTATAATGTTTCTCATTTAAAATGTAAGTGAAGGATAATTGTGTACTAATAAATATTAAAAATACAGAAAGACAGCTAAAAGAAGTTTCAGAAGTGACTAGAATAAAACTTCTATTTCTATGTGATGTTTGTTTATTGTGATTTGGTTGATCTCATCAATCTTAATAACATATGAATAGAGGCTGTACATTAGGCCATTTTAAATGTTACATTTTAAATACACAACTATTCAAAAGTATGACGACGAATGCGAGACTTTTATTATTAAAAAGTGCGAGACTAATATTAAGACATTCCAATTCTTATGTAAACATTGCTGTTGTTTGCTACATTTTTGAATTAACATCATCATGACGTCAAAACATTTCCTTTCACTGCAAAACACACACAGCAATTTGATTCACATCTGCACTTTTAGCGTAAAGCTAAAGAACTGTGATGCAAGATTTTTCTGCGATGCAAGCAGTCGAGTGCAGAGCATAAAAGTGCCGGCTGTCCACCAGGTTTTATGTAAGCAGCTCTTCACAGTGCGTGCAGTGGGCAACTGGTTAGAGTGGATAGGTGAGGGGGGTTGCAAGCTTCCAGGCTTAAACCTGCAGCACCTGTCAGTGGCACTTTGTCACTGGTTTTAAAGCTACCGGGTTAAATCTCCGCTCGAACGACTGCTTTATACTTTGTGCTGTTTTTCATACACTTTCTGACCTTAAGGCTAGTGAAGTGTTTTTAAATCCAGATGATCATGATATCTGGTTACTCTACTTACAAACATGCAGACACCATGAGGTATTATATTTTATTGTGTTACAATGTGAGGAATATATGAAATAATGACACAAATACTTTGAAAGGGCATTCAAGGCCCGCCTGAAAAGTTTCTTTTTAGACAGACTTTTCCCTTGTTAGGTGCAGCTTGGTTTTTATTTATTTAATCGATTTTATGGATTTTCTAACTCTTATTGTAAGGTGTCCTTAGGTGCTAGTAAGTAGTAGTATTATTAGTAAGTAGTAGTAACTGCTGATCTGTTTATTTTTGCATTTTGTCCATTTTTTTGTTTATTCGTTGAGAGAAAAATATGTTCTTTTTTGGTTTCACTGCATGCTTCTTTTTTCTTGCAGGTGAACATGCTAATTGGAATTGTGGTCTTCAACAAACTCATGTCCAGAGATGGCATCTCAGATAAGTCTAAAAAGCAGAGAGCAGGGTAAGTGAAGACCAAAGAGTTTCACATGTAATGTAATCTGGATTTTTTGGGGTGGATTGGAACCAGGCTGGAGCTACAGTGACCTGGAGAAACCTTTATTACAACAGCAGAAATAACCGAGCTCAATTGGCTTAGTCGCTTTTAACAAGAATCTAATTAACTAACCTGTCAGTAAAGTGTTCAAATGCTGCTGAAAACGTTATATATACACATCGTAAATGATACATTACTTAATTTTTAAACCTGTAGAGTGCATTGGAATTCAAAACAATTGCAGGAAGGGTTTTTCAGTGAGCTTGCTTTCTCTTAACACTTTCTAAAATTTGGTAGACGCCAGATAGGATATGACAGCTTCATTAATGGACTTGTATTGATTTGCTGCCCTGCTAACCTCAGGCTAGTCCTCTGATAGCTCTGTCATTAGCTAAGTGTGTATTCATTGTTCATGGTGCTGCCCAAACTGACAGGATCAAGGGGCACCATGTGCTTTAAAACACTTGTTCGGTTTGCATTTGTTTGATTGGACACAAAACAGTCATCAATTAAACACTTGTGTTAATGAATGGATGTCACATCCCTCACCTCAAAGCACTCGGGCCATTTAAATAATCCCATTTCACCCAATCAATTTGCTATTCTTGGAAAGTATTCACATATACCTCCATCTTTAATTAAACAGAGTTCACAGTTTACATATCATCATGACTTTGGGTCTATTCTAACCAGGGAGAGTTGGAGACTAATACATTAGTTTATTTTTTTTGTGTGTTTGTAGCAGAATATCAAATAAGAGTTACAATCAACTACCCAGCATTCTTTGTCATCTGCCAAATCAATTAGGGACCAATAGCATCTGCTTCTAATGCCCACTGCAAGAATGTCATTCAGATAGACAGAGTTTCTTTGGTGGACCGCCACACTCATGACTTGACTGGAAACTGGGGGTCTTACTAATTAAATGAGAAGCTAATCTGAGATCTGAGCTGATCTAATGACTGGATATTTGCAATCCCTCCAGGCAAGAACACATTCCACAATCTTATTCTAATTGATTTGCCACCCCCTCCTCCTTCTCTTCTGTAATGCTTGTGTGCAACAGAGATCAGTGCATAACAGAAACAATGGTTAATTTTTTTGTCTATGTACATAACGTGTTGGAATTGTTAACCACTCAGTCATTTTCGTACCTCAACTCATATAATGTCTTCAAGGTGGATGTTTTTATTTTTGGTGTTGACTGTTTTCATTGGCAATAATTTGCAAAGGGCTACACCTTCAGCTTTAAGTTAGGTAAAGTATGTACTAACCAAAAATCTGTCGATAAAACTGCCGTTCTTTAGCTGTTCCTTGTAGTTAATGAAAAGCATTTTGAGAATTTAAAGGTAATTGTTCCTGTGAAGGTGGTTGGGTGATGGACATTTGGGATTTGTGGGAGTCAAAGCTGTGATTGTTAATGAATAACACACAACCACATATTATTACTCTAGTTTCCAAATATAGAGGGTATGCACAAAGCAAAACCCTTTTCACGCACTTCTAAACTCTTAAACTCAAATGGCAAAAGACTGTTGTGCAATTGAGGGCTGAAACCTATTTTCAAAGATTTCAGGCACACGGTTGAAAGCCAAGGAAAGTAGATGCTCGTGGATTGCTTTAATTCAAAGAAATAACTGAAATCCAAGTGAATCTCACCATATTCACTTTAATTCTTAAATGAAATGTTTGACATTTTTATAACTTGATTGAAATGGGTCAAAGTACTCAAAATTAAATAAACCCACTAACAATCTCCCTTGAAGTTGAAATTACTTTTTACAGTATTAAGTAATTAATTGGCGTGCTGAATAATACAAGGTAGTAGCCTGCTCAAAATTAGCATGCAGTAACTACAGAAAGGCTAGCTAGCTAATAGCTACTGTATTAAAAATTATAATAAAGGTTTTTTTCAGAGAAAAATCCGGTTTTAATGCACAACCAGGCATCAAGGCTTGTTTATGCCTTTAAACTTTGTTTTGCGCACTTTTCCAGTGTTCAAATCATGTAAATGTCAGGAAATCCAATTTCTCGCTAGATTTACAGATACCCAGATATCATCTGTTAAGTGAAAAGAATCACAATTGTGTCCAAATCTTTTTAACTTAAGCCTGTAATCATCAGAATAACTTGTGGTTCTGTTCTTTTCAGTATGAAACGGATCCGTTTGTTTTGCCACTCAGTCTTAGTGAAGGGGGCGTGGCTTAGTTTAATATGACAACAATACATACCGTCCATTGTACACAGGAAAACATCAGTAATATACTATTGTAACGTGACAGGATCACAAAGACCAGTATTAATTTGATTCAATTCTTCTTAAAAAATCGAAATAAAAAAAGTAATTTCCTGTTGTAGGACAGGCTCGGACACATTTGACTAATTTCTCACTAGAAAAGTCAATCTATCCATGGACACTTTCTAATATGGCTTTCAGGCAGCTGAGCTTCCCCCAGTAATGGTTTTCTGTTTCCTAACATGAAACCCCAGAAACACACCGACAGTAAGAAGTAGCTTAGCATTCGCAACTCCCAGCTGCCTCATTTGCTCTTTGTTAATGATCTGTGCTTGCGTTTCACTGCGCTTCCTGCCCTTTTCTCATTTTCATGCCATTACCGTCTCTCTCCGTCACACATGCACATTTACAGTACAAACACACTCGAGCTACTTCCACACTGTGACATTCATTACAGGTCTCTGTCGTTGCTGTTGATCATTGCTTGAAGCCTTTCTCTGACATTACTTTTAATTTTGTCTTTCTCTTTCTTTTTCCTCCTCACTATTTTGTCTTCCCTTTCCTTATGTTCTCGTTTCCTTGTCGTTCTCCAATTGCCATCCCCCTCCAATCTGCATTCAAACTGTAAATGCCTTTGTCTTCTGTTCCTTTGGACTGGCTGGTTTGTGTGTATGGATGGATGTTTTTTAACTTTCATGTACTTCCCGTCCTTTGTGGATCATGTCCATCTTTCCCCCTATGTTTTTGTGTGGGGTCCTGAAGTCCACCGCTGGAGGCTCGTAGCAGGCTGCTCCTGAAATGCTCCAAGTGTGGCGTGATCTCCAACACTGGCCTGTCCAGCGCAACGGCCAGCAGTGCCATGTTAGTTTCATTCCATGTTCTTTCTCTTTCGATATCTCTTTTTCTTTTTTTCACCCTTTCCTTTTCTTTCTGCATTATTTCCTTCTTCTCCTCTACCTTCTCTCTCTCTTCTCTTTCCTTTTTTTCCATATCTATCTCATTATCTTTCTTCTTCTCCTCCCTCTCTCTCCTTTTTTGATTATCCTTCCCCTTTTCTTTCTCCTTCTCAACTTCATTCTATTTTTCTTTGTCTTTTCCTTCTCCTCTTTCTCTTTTCTTTCCACTTCACCTTCTTTTTATCTTCCTATTTCTTCTACTCGTTTCTTTCTCTTTCTCTTTCGATCTACAGCCCAAGACTGAGAGTAAGAAATTGCAACTCTTCAAAGAGCCTCACTCCTGTCTGGGTTATTGACACACCCTGTTATTTTTTTCTTGAGAAATGCAATCTAAGATGATTATTTAAAAAAAATAAAAATAAAAATAAATAAATAAATATGTATATGTATGTGTATATATATATATATATATATTATTTTTTTTTTTTTTTTTTTTTTTTTTTTATAATTTTGACAAAAAATTTATTATGGAATTAAATAGACAGCACTGTTTTATTTATGTATAAAATTATATCAATTCAACCCAGTCTTACTTTTTATTCATGTATGCTATACATTCCCAGTACTTTTAATCTGATCATGTATTGTTGCATATTGAATTTTTAATTTATACATTACAATTTGTATATGCATAAACATCAAGCTTATCGTCACAAAGCTTATTGTCACTGCCATTTATATCCAACTAGAAGTTTTATAAATTACATGTCATTCTTTGCTCATGCATGACCAGGTGTTATTAATCAGTATTCTATGAAAACAGAGTCAGCCTAGGACATATATAGCATTTAGATTGATGTTTAAAACACACAGCCGCACACCCACGCACAGAACACATCCACAATGACAGAGTGCAGTGCTCTTCGAAGAGATAAAGAATCAGTGCGGATCAAGGGCCGCTTTTGATTCTTTTGGGCAAATTGAACGTGTCTCTGCTCTTTGCTGGAGGGAGTCATGTTATTGAGATGATAATAAAGGGATTGATATAACTTCTCCGTTCATCTTTCTCAGTCATGTTTTGTTCCTCATCTCATTCTCACTGTCCACTTTACCCTGTGGCTGCAATCCAAGCTTGAGAATGCAGCTTGTGACTTTGTGCTATGTAACATTTATCCGAGCAACTTCTTACGGAAGTTTGCAGGAACACGTGAATTCTCCAGCTATCCCACTTCATAGTTTTATCCAACAGCTAGCGTTTGGAAGGATATTTAAGAGATTCATGCTCTTTCACATTTAAAATCATTTTTCATGTTCTTCAATGAGCACGATAGCTTTTATTTTGAAAAAGTAAATGAGAGTGAAACTTTTCTGTTTGTCTCATTGTGAGTTTTAGACAGATGTTGGAGAATAGCATGCACTTGAGGCACATCTCTTTCTTATAAACTGAACGGCTTTATTATAATGTCAGAACATTCCGGTTTATGCAGTTGTGTGTTATTTAAATTTCCCTTTAAATCATAAGTTATGAAAAAAATATCCTTTCAGCTTTCTCCAGAAGTTGAAGTTTACAATTATTCAAATTTTGAGTTCTAATGATGGGTATTGATGTGATGCCTGATTGTTAATGTCAAGTAGATATTGGCTAATCATAATATATGGGACTCAAATGTATGAAATTTATCACAAGCCTGCGTTTGTTTTTATGAATATGAATATCACCTCGCTGCTTTTGTTTACATTCATGTACAGGGCGTCTCTGTGGAGCTCCTGTGTGGTTCTTCCTCTGCTAGCACTCACCTGGATGTCGGCTGTGCTTGCCATCACTGATCGCAGATCGACCCTCTTCCAGGTGCTCTTCGCTGTCTTCGACTCAGTCCAAGGCTTCGTCATCATAACAGTGCATTGTGCCATGCGGAGAGAGGTCAGTTGCTTGTGTAGCTTTCATGACTAAAGGGAGATTAGTCTGGACACAGAGTTGCTTTTTTCATCGCTACTTTGTAACTTGTGACAGCATTTTATACAATATGCCTTCAGTTTAGACCAGAACATAATAATTATTAATTACTTTTATTTATTCAATTCAAAGAGACAAACTGGCCATTATCAATAAAAAAGTATTCTATAAAAATCATTAGAAAGTGTCAGTTTTACCTATTCATTCTGAAGTGTTTACGGTTTTTCATAGTACAATCAAAAATGTAATTGTATTGGTTTGAGAATTGCCTTGTGAACAGTTATTTGCTACTGAATAACAATGAAACTTGGCACAAATTAACTTTAAGAAGTGTTTTGATGCATAAAAGACATTTTCTAATATTCTGACATTTAAAATTGACATAAGTCTCCATAATGAGAAAAACTGGCCATAACAACATAGAGAAAGAAATAAAGAATAAAACCCAACAACACTTTAAACAGAAGTTGGTTCTTCAGTCAAAAACAAAATTATTATTATATTTTTTTCACAAAAGATGGTTGAAATAATCAATTAAATTAAAGGAAATTTACATTAAATAGAATGTAGATGCTTCATTTATTTCACTGGTTAGTAGTTCTAATATAGAAAATTAAATTTAAATGTCACAGTCTATTACAGAATTTACTCTATATATACTGTCACATTATTAGACAAATACATGGCCAAAAAATGAGCTAAAGACATTTATATGATGCTTTAAATATTTTTTTTTTCAATGTACTTTTGGACAAATTATAAAAATTATGTTTATGAGTAAGAAAGCTGCTAGGCTAACAAAATTAATTTCCCTCTGTGTTTTTCTTTTATTTAAATTTAAATTGACCTGCATTTGTTTACTGTGAAAAAATAAAGTGTGCATTTGCCGAATGAATAAACGCATGTTTATTTTCTGCCAAGTGTTGAGTAAATCAAAATCTGTTCTTAGCGTCTGGGGAGGGAGAGAAAAAAATCCTTCTCCAACTTTAAGCCATATACTTTAAATCAATATCACAAACCCAAAGGATTAGAGTAAAATAAATCTGGGTATTATTTTAGTAAACATACGAAAATTCTCCACAAGCTTTTGATATAATCCCTAATATCTTTAGTAAAATAAGGGAGCAGAATGACATTTGTCATTTGGATCTTTTTACTCTATCCAGTCCGATGTGCAAAGCAATCTCTCAGATTTCATAACTAGCCATCTTGTATGATTTAGCATTCCTGACTTGCACACAGATGAGTAAGGAATTATTTGTGAATAGTTCTCCTCATGCATCAGTGTGCTAGAATACCTGCCCTTGGCCATCGTTCTGAATTATCTACAGCGTTGACTCAGCAGTCATCCAAAACAAGCCATGAGTACAAGGCTTTGTCTTTGCTCCTTACCAAACATCCTACTATTCATTATACACAGTATTTACTGTTTTTAGCTAGCTTTAGTTTAATGCCATGGAAACTAGATTAAAATGTCATTTTATTCACTGACTTCGAAAAATATAAAGGTCATGGTATGAGGTCGTGTAGAACATTTACCAAAATTAAAATGCATCTAAAATGTGATGTGTTGTGTGTGTATTACATTGCTATATTTTTATTTATTCTACTGAACTTGCAGTATTAATATATGTATTATATCTTTTCATCTGGAAACACTAAAGAAATCGAGCATTGCTACATTCTAAAGTAGCGAATGTACGGCTTTTGTAACAGTGTACGTTTGAATGAGGGCCGTTTGATGACCGATCAGACCATAATCTGCACACCCAATCAAATTGCTCCGCATGGGGGGCGTCTAGAGATTTCTAAAGATGATGCACAAAAAAAGCAGCCTACAGACAATACTTACAGAAACCTGTGGGGTGATGAGACCAAGGTGAAGTGTTTGGTTCAGCATAGTGAAGGGAGAGTCATGGTCAGGGGTTGGATGAGTGTTGTCGACACTGAGGCGGTACAGTTCATTGAGGGAACCATACATCAACTGAACTACACCATTCTGGGACTTGGCTGCAGGGCAGTATTCCAGCATGATAAAACAACTCAAAACCCTCTAAGAAGAACCTTGCTAAAGAAGCTGATGGTAAACGCGTAGGACTTTTGAAGCAAGGATTTCATTGATAAGCTCTGGTGAACTCCCAGCTTAGGCAATACTTGAATGCAAGGGTGGCCTTTTCAGTTTAATTTCTATAGTGTTTTCACATGATAACATATAATCAATTTTACAAGAAATATGACCAGCGTATTCATATTTCTTGTAACAGTTACATTCATTTATGTTCATGTTTTGAGAGCACCGATGCCATCCATCCAGTCTTAGAATATCACAGGAAGATCTGACAAATATATAGAGCTCAGATCTCCTTGAAGGGTTCAGAGATCTTGTGTTTTCCCGTTGTCATTCCATAGGCAGTCTGCCCAGAATCTGTATGCAAATGAGTACCATCCTGTTGCTAAGGCTGCAGTATCAATGATAACATCCTATCATGTTGTCTTTTTTAATGAAAGGAAGTGTCTCTCTCTCTCTACTGTATTGTATATGTGGTTATGTAAGGCACTTCATACTGTTTTCTGCCCTGGAGTAAACATCAAAGATATGTTTTAATCTCATGCAGGCACCGTCTGAAGTTTACTGGGCTAGATAGATTAAACCTTTCCTCTTCAGTGTATTGAAATAATGTGCGTCACTGGGATTTTTAGTTGGTAGCATTAGTTCAATATTAGCATTGTCACATGAATCAACTGAATCAGTGTCTTGAAGATTATGAAGACGATAATCTCTGCAGCATTGCAAGGAATATATATAATAGTGGACTATTTGTGAGCTTGATTTTATTAGTGTATTTTGTTTTGTTTTGTTTTGTTTTGTTTTATAGATAGTAATAGATTAGTATGTGTAATCTGTCTATGTGGTTGTCTCCTGTGTATCCTCCACTCAGGTGCAGGACGCTGTGCGCTGCAGGATGGGTGGCTGCAAAGACGACAGTGAAAACTCTCCAGATTCCTGCAAGAATGGCCAGGTGCAGATTATGGTGAATAGCATTCCATTTCATCTCATCTCACATGGGGCACTTTCTAGTTTAAGGAACTTTTTCACTGATGTAATGAAACACCACATTTTTTTACATATTTTTGTGTTCACTGGGATGCCTCCTTTTGGGCTAATATATAGTTTTGCACTGTGGAAGGAAACTGGATCACATTGCGGAAATTACATGATAAAAATGTAAATGGAAAACAGATAAGTTCACCTAGGTTCATGGTTTGTAATGCAGTTAAAACTTTTTTAATGTACTGAAACTTCAAAAATGTACAGTCAAGCAAACAAAAAAATAAAGATCAGAACATTACTTTCACTTTCTTTTAATCACTTACAATCTGGGATACATGGGGAGTTAATGTCTTTTGCAAATTTGTGTTTTTGGCATTTGGGAACTAGTTAATTCTATTGTTTTAAAAGGATTTAATCAGGTTTAAATCCCGGTCATCTTAACAACAAATTGACCAATAATTATGTTATAAACCAGAAAGCACTCAAGCTTGTCAGCGGTGTGCTTGGCTCTTGTGGCCCAGTGGTTATATTTTAATGCACTCCTCCAGTATACCCAATGCCCTGAAGTGATATTTTTATGTTAAAGACTAGACTTTCTTGTTGCCATGGTAACTTTAGCAAGTGTTTGAATCAGTTCGGATTGGAGGGATCACACCTCAGGTCTTCTCCACCCTCCTCACTCCTCTCCTTTGCTTTCTCTCTACCTTAATCTCAACCACAACAGCAGAGGTGCTCGCATCGACCCAGCCTTTACAGTCAGGAGCAGTGTGGCTCGCTCCGATATTCACCTGGTTGCTGCCAAGGCTGCCATCAAAACTGCCCAGCTCACCCTCCACTAGCCATTGCCAATCATAATCACGCACATAGCCACAATCCCAACCACATTCTCCACCAGAACCACACTCAAAATCTAAACCACAACCACATTCATACTCAAAACCATACCCTAGACAAGAACCACACTCAGACGTTGAACCACAACCACATCCATGCTCACAACCACACTCTAGACAAGAATCACTCACAAACTCTGAACCACAACCACTTGTACGCACACAACCACACTCTGGACAAGAACCACATTCAGACTCTGAACCACAACCACATCTATACGCACAACCACAACCAAGCTCACATCCTCCACCAAAGCCAAAGCCTAGTCCTGGAGTCAAATCACATCAGCGTATGTGTCTGAAATGGCTGTCATTTACTGTGTTTGCCTTAGAGTTAGCACTGCCAGTTTTATAGTGTAGCTGACAACTTATTTATAAGCCAATTAAACGTTAAGCTGTCAGTAGAGATGACTTCCAATCAATTAGTGCAACATAACAAACAGCCTCATTTTTATCATGTTTAGCACTAGCTAATGCATCTTTTCTTACTTGACACCTTTTGCTTTTGGCTTCAAAATACATGTAGTTGCTCAAACTAGACATTCTAAATTAAAATGTAATGGCATCACATAATTATTTGAGGCTTTTCATTTATTAACCCTTAAAAGTCTGGAGCCTTTTTTATTACTTTACCATTCTCAAAAATAAATTGCCTTCAAAAGAGTTTTTTTGGCAATGCTTTTGAACAGAAATCAAAAGTGTTGAGACAAAATAAAAATTCTAAATCCCCCAAAAAGCAAAGACAAGGTAAAAAAAAAATCCCAGGAACTTTGAAAAACAAAAGCCTTCTCACAGGTCTTGTACTTCCAAGGGTTATCCCTTCTTTTCACTACAAAATGGAACTGATGGCACCCATCTGGGGTCTGTAAAAAGAAACTGAAACCAAAAATATCCAAAGAGATGACCATTTTGAAACCTAAACATTTTATTTGAAATCAAAATTAAATCAAAGGTGGGTCGCATCATTCCTACCTAATAAAAAACACCGGGTATAATTGGCACACAAAACAGGGCATGCAGAGACTTCTTGGGGTTAATAAGACTTTGAGGCAGTGGCTCATTTTGAATCATTTGGCATTTATGTTGTTTATTTTGTATGGAAAGCAAATGGTGTCAGTCAGTGGGAGTTGATTTGTTGTGTAGTTGCATAGGTTTCCTCTAAAACGTTGTGGAAATACATTGTGGTCATTGGTAATTTTTTAGTATCATACCAAATTAAGCTCCACCCCTCACCATAAGCTGTATATCTCACATCTTAAATCTTGAAATTTAGCTAATATAATCTCTCCTTTGACCTCCTTGTTCCTGTGTAGACGGACTTTGAGAAAGACGTTGACTTGGCTTGTCAAACAGGTATGTTTTCCTTGGCACATCAGTTTACATCAAAAGGTTTTACCCTTCGAGCACTTTCCGCATCAGATCTGTCACGTTGCCCTTTGTTCTAATGCTTTTTTGAGTACATTTCTTCGTACAGTGTTAACCCTGCACATAATTGTCTCCCCCACACTTTCAGAGAGAGGACACCCATGTAAGTCTCACTCTTGAAATGCAACAAAATTCTTAAATGTGTATGATTTTTGCTAAATGTAGTTAGTTTTGTAGTATCAATGGACATGTTAAATTTGCATGTTCGACAACACTTTGGCATTTTTGATAGCATGAATCGTAACTGTTTAGTATATGTTAGTCTTTTAGAGTGAATTTAGATTTTATCAATGAATACTGATTTGTAATACTCTAGCAATTATATCTGACGTAACAATGTAATGACAATTATATCTGATGCATGGCTTGCCAACCAAATCATTTAAAGGCTACGTTCACACTGCAGGTCTTAATTTGATTATTCAAATAATTTTAAGGATGAAGTTTGTGATGAAAGAAACTGAGAAACAATTTTTAGATGGGGATAATGGCAGAAGCATAGAGTTATTTGAACACCACCATCAGCCTCAGAGCTCCTTTCTTTGTCGAAATCACGTAAAACAGTCTTCTCCTTGATTTGTAACTGTGAGAAAAAGCATCCGAATAGTGATTGATGATGCATCTGACTTGAATGTACAGACACAGGTTACTTTTGAAAAAATCGGATACGTATCAAATCTAGGAGCCCATATAAAAGCGACCTCCACCCTATTCGAAAAAAATCTGAATCGTGCCATTCCGATTGTCATGAATAAATCGTGTACAGGTTGCATATGGGCAAAACATTCGCATTTGGGTCACATTGGGCATGTAGTCTGAACTCAGCCAAAGATACTAAAGTTAAAGGTACTTTCAAGTACTAACTTGTTTGATAAAGTTTGATATTTTGACATCTGCACCATTGAAAATCACCATTAACCCATTTTATATCTGAGTTAGTTATATTTATTTGCATTCCCTTCTCATACACTCTTATATACTGCTTCACCTCCTCCAAAACATGTGGACTATGTAACATCATTAACCCCAATGAAATAATTGGTCATGAACCGATTCATCACTTGATTCTCTTTGCTACTCTGTCCATTTGTGTGGCCTTGTGTACTCGACCTCTGCTCTGTCTTTCTTTCTCTGTCTATCTGTTCCTTTTCCTCCCCCTACCTCAGTCATATTTAAGGAGGTGAACACCTGTAACCCAGCTACCATAACTGGCACGCTGTCCCGCATTTCCTTGGATGATGAGGAGGATCCTAAGTTGGTGGCTCATACGGAAGGTGTCAATTTCAGCAGCCTACCAGGAAACATCCCACCGCCTAACCTCCTTGTACAGGTACCAGCTTTAGGTCCCTTAAATGAGCTCAATGAGCAGTCACTGAAGAAGGAAGTAAACATGGAGCAGCAGCGATCTGGACCCATATACCTGTGCACTGATAGTGGACTGGGATGGGCACGGCCAAACCCTTCTTCCACTCTGGATTCAACCAGTATTGGAGGTGGAGAAGGGGACTATATGGTGTTACCACGAAGGACAGTCAGTCTCAAGCCTCCTCCCCCACCCCAGGATGAGGTGAAGCCCCTGAATATTACATTAGATGATCCTCCCTTTCCTCCACCACCTTCACCAATGACTCTACATCCAACTGAGAGTGAAACATACCCTGCAGACTTTGCCACTACAGACCACATAGGCATGAACTTAAATCGCTCCTACAGCATGCTCAAACAGTTGCCATCCCACACCGGACATACACACTCCAACACCCACACGCTGCAGGTCAAGCAGAATCGTCCGTCTGTCCGGCAGATTCTCACCTCTGGGACAGTGGAGCGCACCAGAACCCTTCCCCGCAACCTTGGGAGCACCAACACCAATGTTTCAGCTGGATCTTTGGAAGTAAGTTGGGGTTGAAGAAAATATTCCTTGTGTCATACTCTAGGATCTACCATATTAGAATCTACCATTCCAACATTTGGAATATGATGTATATCGTTTGAAAGGTACTGTACGGCAAGTTTGCCCAATGGTTGGGTTAAGCACTTTGAGTAGATGTTTAGGTATGTGTGTACATGGTTGGTTGGTTGGTTGGACGGGCATGGGTTGATTGGTTGAATGAGCATGGGTTGGTTGGTTCAACGGAATGTGACTTCTTGTATATTGGAATGGCTGGTTTTGTTGACTAAAAGTTGATTGCAGTGTTCAAACCAAAGTAAGACTCCACAAGAAACCAAAGTGCGTTTTTCCATTATACAAAATGTCTTCTTTTGAGAGTCAAAGTAGTGGTGCCATAATCCACATTTACATTCGCATGACAGCAGGTAAATTATCACATTGGGTGAACACTTTCATAAAGGTGTTGTGACAGGAAGGCAACACAGTGGCTTACACATCCTAATAGGAATGTCTCCTTTCATTTTATGGCCGGATGATGGTATGTCGCCTGGGTCTACAAGACCCCAGTACATACTGATCATCTAGTGTCTCTCTCATCTTTTTTGTCAGAAGGAAGCATTGAGGTGTGCATTCTTTACACAGAGTCCCCTGTCAACATGATGTTACACAACTTAGTGACTGGATCTGTGTTTGCATGTGTGTATGCGGTTACACTACAGCTCCAAAGGAGGTAGAGCAGATGGTGGGGGAGAAACAACCAGATGAAGTGCCTGGGAGACCCTGTGCTCCTTCATTAGAGGACACAAAGATTCCTGTTCTGTTTCCAACACATAGTTCTGGGAGATGGAGCATGACTTTTTTATTAAAGTCAAATCTCCTATTTGAACATGCCATTTAAAAGTAGGTTGCCACTTTATTTTTTCATGCCCTTCGTAATATCAACTTTTAATTCTGAAATACTCCCACAAGTCTCTCATGTGGTGGACCAAAATATAGTGGTAGTTCTTTATTAAAGGGAAGGAAGATTTTTTTTTTTTTTTTTTTTTTTTTTTTAAATGAAAGGGTGTCAATACTTTGCACATCAGTGCAAGTAGTACCAGTACCTTCTAAGCTTAACATATTGTATTACATTCTTCATGCCACTCTGTGGTTGCTATTGTTATAAGTGACAAAGAGAAAATGACTTCACATCACCTTCTGTACATCACCTATTGACCCTGAAAGGAACTTTACTTTGTTTAGAACCATAGTAACTCTTTAAGTAAGGTGCTCAATGTGCCTCTGACTACACCTCCTTCTGTGAGTGGCAAAGATCCAAGGTCATGGTGATTTGTCTTCTGAGCTTGTGTGATGTCACTGAATGCTCTGTGCAAAGATGGAAGTTGTTAATGTGTTTGGAAGAGCTGAGAGTCTTGTTATAAAGAATTGCAGCTTAATAGATTGTATAGCATTTAAGCCTCTATTAATGCTAGAAATGCAAATGTTCTGATTAACCTGTCGGAGAAGGTGGAGGATTGCAGTTCAAACTCACCATATAATCCATGTCAAATAACAGATGGAAGCTCTGTCAGGAGAAAATGTCAATACGTTTTGCTATTCATCACTACAGTTGATATTTTTGAATGTTGTAAATAAGAATTAAATGGTGGTTTTCAGTGACTTTAGGACAAATTCTGCTTGTTTTTTTTTTAATTATTAGTTTTAATCTTTTTTTAATTGAGAGGTGACTCAAGTCTGTCAAATATTTCTATGCATTAGTGTCATTAATCTTTTTATTCACATGCACATTTTTACATCTGAAAGCAATGGCATCACTGATGACGTTTTCTGATTCGTTTCTAAAGTAATTCCCTGCTCGATTTTTTTAATCATTTTTATATATTTGTGTAACATTTGTTACATTTCAGATTATCTCATATCATCTGAACGTTTTAAAATATATACATCCTGTGGTTGTGAAGTAAATATGAAACTGAACATGCAATCACCGGCCACATAGGCTCACCAAAATGAAACCGTAGAAGATTAGGAAAACAATGCCTGGTCTGATGAGTCTCGATTTCTACTGCAACATTCAGATGTTAGGGAGAGATCATCATGCCCTGTATCACTGGTTTAGACTGGTGGTAGTGGTGTAATGGTGTGGGGGTTATTTTCTTTGCACACTTTGGGCATGCTAATGCCAACTCAGTATTGTGTAGACGCCAACCTGAGTATTGTTGCTGGCCATGTCCATCCCTTTATGACCATAGTGTACCCATCTTCTGATGGCTTCTTCCAGCAGGATATTGCGGCATGTCATGAATCGTTTGGTTTCTTGAACATAACAAAGAGTTCACTGTACTCAAATAGCCTCCATTCACCAGATCTCAATCCAAAAGAGTACCTTTAGGATTTGGTGGAATGGAAGATTGGCATCATGGATGAACAGCCGACAACATTGAATATATATCATGAAGGATTAAGGCAGTTCTGAAGGCAAAAGGGGATCCAACTTATTAATAGCAAGGTGTACCTAATAAAGTGGCCAGTGAGTGTATGTTGGTGGGGGAATTTTTGGACATAATTTTAGTCACTGTTACGATGTAAAACATTCAAATTGTTTTCTTGATGTTGCGCTGTTTAAAGCAGTTTGTGTGCTCTATGCTGAGGAGTGTTTTATTCTCATTCACCTGCATGAGAGATCAACGTGTCCTGTGCGCCAAAGTTAACCCGTGTGTAGTTGTGATTGATGGTGTCTTCTCTCCCCCTCCCCTTTCCCCCAGAGGAAAAGAGTTCGGTATTCTGAGCTGGATTTTGAGGTAAGAACCATGTCGATCTGTCCTTAGACTGGTGTCTGTGCTGCTGTACAGCATTAGCTGGAAAATTAGTCAGTGATGGTTGTTTTTCTGCTTGTTTCCCTTGTCATGCACTTTGCATTAGTGACAGTCCTAGCAGATGCCTCCAGAGGCAGAACTGCTCAGTGTTTCACAAGCCCTGATTTGCTTAATTTTTCAAGCTTATTTGGTATTTTTCATAGAATGGTGACCACAAAACAGGATTTGCACATCTTTGTAGTATTTCAGCTTAAAAAAATTAGGAAAATTCATTAATTTTAATGACACTTCATTACCATGACGTGTAAACAAGGTTCAGGAGGAGCACGTTGTATAGTTTAACAGTATAAAAGCAGCCTGTTTGCACACATGGGTGATTAAACAGCATCCCTCCAGCATACATTAATTAAATCTAAACCTAATTCATTTCAGGTTGAGATCTCAATATGTACAGTCACTCCACAAATACAATGTAATAATGGGCTAGATTCTATATAGGTGTTAAATAATAGTTCAGTCCAAAAATCTACTGATGCTAATGTAGTTTTCATAAAAAGTCACTCTTTCATTTTCATTTTAATGCACATTGTTAGATAGTTACCATAAATCACAACTAACATGAATCCCCATTTTTTTAAATGAATTCCTGTGAAAGTGTACAAAGTGTTTCGTGTTGTGATTGATGCACTTAATAATTATTGAAATAAAGTGCAGTTGCTGTGACATCATTATACATTCAGTCACACTATCTCGATCACATTCTCCACTGAGCTAGATCTGTTTTGTACCCTAGCTTTTTTCATGTGCGGAAGTGGAACTGTTGAGCATCTTTTAAAGGATGTCTGTGGCCCTAAACGTTGACTAAAAAGTGAGGAAGCATGTGACTAGCACATTGTTAGACTGTGTTAACGTTACGTTAACAGCGAGGTTAATGAATTGTTTATCTTTAAAAGTTCAATGAGCATTTCATGAATCTTGTCACCAGTGTCCTTCATATAAGTGCAGAGAAGAATCACGGCTACTGAAACACTGAAGCAGCGTACAGCTCTTTAGCCATGGAACGAGTGGCATTATGAATGGAACTACTGTGTGTGAAAAAGAAAGACGACGAGTGGAGTAGAGGATGCACGCGTATGACTGAGGAAGCCTGGAGGGCTCCTCCAGTGAATGATCGAGTGTAGGGTACAGCAAATGTCCAGTCTACAGCTGCCCAATCCATTTTTATCTAAAACACTCTTGAGTGCTTTAAAAGCAGCACTTTTTCTATCCTGCATGAGAGGTTTCGTTAAGTTATGACTGGATATCTGCTCTTCAGTGGACTCTTCTTCTGAAACGGAGATTACTAACACATTTAGATGCTTCTAGAGCTTCATAACCAACTCTGCATGAAATGATCCCCACCACAGAATTAAACATGCTTTTGTATAAAAATATAAATCTTTCAATCTTTAGTAATTCTACTTTTGTATTAGGACAAAATTAAAAGTGTGTCATTTTGTAGAGCAAAATAATCTTGTAATAATCATAACCTCAATCTAAATTTAAACAAGAAGATTCTTGATCTAAAACGTGTCAGTTTGATGGATGACTCAGAAATAATATAATGGATTTTAGACTCTTCGGGGGACCCTACCATTTTAAAAAAGGAATTAAGTAGAACGAAAAGTTTCTAAAAAGACTGAGCCATTGAAATAATTCACCTATTTCTGTCATTATATTTGGACATTTTATTGGAATACGTGCACCCAAAAATGTTTTTAGCAGCAACTAAAGATTTATTATTCAACTAATGTGGATAGTTAGCTGTGCAAGACTGCGTTTTACAGCATCTGTATACTAATGTAATCCTGCCAAGTAAATAGGAATGATACGACACACCTCTTGTTTAATTTTGATGTTGAATATAAAAGTGTAGGTTTCAAAAAGGTTATCAGTTTGGATATTTTAAGTTTTAAGCGAATGTTACAAGATAATTTAAACTAAAATGTGAGAAAATGCGTGACCATTTTACAAACCCCAAAAGGGTGCCAATAGTGCCATCTAGTAGGGAAAGAAGGGATAACCCTTGGAAGAACAAAACCTGTGATATGGCTTGTGTTTTTCAAAGTTCTGCCACAAAAAAGCACATCGGCACAAAATTGCATTTTTTTCATACAATTTTCAGATTGTTTTAACCTTTTCTTTTTGTTGGGATTTAATAATTTTATGTTGTGTCAACACTGTTAAATTTATAAGCCAATAAAGCTATTTGTTCTCATTTTTTATGCAATAAAAAAATGACAAAATTCATTGCCCTGAATTACAATTTCAGGTTTGCAATGAAAAAATATTTGTACTAATAAATAAATAAAATTAAATCAAGTATTGCTTCAAAAACTGGTGAATTATTAGAGCCAATTGTAAAGCAGTAAAAATATTTGAAAAGGATTCTTCTAAGGGTAAAATTAAGTAACGTTTAGTTGCAGTAGTCTCATAGTTAAATTGTCCAGGTGCAATAGCGACCCCTTATCTTGAATTTTGTGGGCTCAATCATTTTAGTGGCTCTTTAAAGTCGTTTTAACAATGTCTGACACAAGCCACTCTTGAAGAGTTTGAGCGCAATCTAGTTCAACATTATACTCGATATCGTCAACCCAGATCCACGACCTACCGTTTCTTATTTTTACTTTTGTTTTGTATTTTGTTTTGTTTTGTTGTTTCCCCCTTCCTTGCAGAAAGTGATGCACACTCGCAAAAGACATTCAGAGCTGTACCATGAACTCAACCACTCTTCCAAGTTCCACACCATAGACAGGTATAACAGGGAACCAGCCATGTCCTCCTTCAAGGTAAGATCGCTCTAACCTGCGACCCCAACACCGATGCCAATTCCCAAATAACCTACTTGTTAATATGTTACACCTTGGATTAGAGCAATTTTAAAGCAATTGTGAATAAAATCATAATAAATGACAGATAACCAGATATAATCTGTCAAACATCAATTTAAAACTGGAGTTACTTTTCTTCTCAGGGTATGATGCATATAATTATTTGAATAAATTTCAATAAAAAATAAAAAAAACGGCTGTAGTTAAAAATCCACCCACTGTTCTGGAAACCCTTCTTCACTAGGGCACGCACGGCTCATCATTTCCCCGAGCTCAGTGTTTTCGATGCTAATTAATACAGTATTAATAATGAGATCATAGTCAGTCTCCTACCATTAAGTTTCTCAGAGTAAATCGCTGCAGTGCTGTCTGCATTCTGCTACCCCCCGAAAGAGCTGATTGTTCATCTTTATATTAGCTAGGCTCCTGAATGTTTAATGCTCTATTAGCAGGAGTATCGCAAACATCCATAAACAAGCAACCAGAGGCGTCATCACCTATACTTGTGGAAAAGTCCATTTTCTTTTTAAAATATCACCTACTCATCCACTTTTGTACTCTTTGTACATCACGTAGCTAGAATACTTAGTTACATTTGGAATGTGTCTTTGAGTCAGCTTTGATTGGCTAAATCTAAACAAATGATGAACAACGCAGTACCAAAAACCTCATCAGCTAGAGTCTGATTTGTACTTTAGTGAGGATTCACAAGGAACTTCTCCTTTTAGGTTTATGAAAAATGAACAGCCAACACATTTATTATTCAAATTTGTAATATTTTGACATTTTATAAATCCTCGTCCTCATCAACCATAAAAAGGCTGTGCTTTTAAACCCCTTTAATAATCCAGCCACCTTCACAGGTTCCTCCTCCACCTCCACCACGCCAATCTGAGCCTTTACAGCGAAGAATGAGCTTCGTTTACAAAGAAAGCCAACGTAAGCATGCCAACGAGACCCCGAAATCCCAGCCTTATTCATAGAAGCTCGCATTGGTGCATGTAAATCCTCACTCGTGGAGTCTAAGCGGCATAGAACACATTAGGTTGTGTTTTTCAGTGCTAACACACTGAGAAATATTCCCTGCAATGTTGTGATTGTGTGTGGCGTTGCAAATAGCACAGCCTTGAGCTGCCATTGTGCTCGTGTTAGCTGCTAACATTTATATAAAGCTAAACCAATCGTTTCCAATCAATCAAAAGATGGTTTTAAAAGCACATAAAAGTTGTCAATTAGGATTTGAAAAAAATGTTTCTAACAAAGTTGGTGGAAAATGTTCTGTTTTATTGGCAGTTTACCTTCCATTTGATGCATTTAATTGAGAAGCAAAATAATGCAGCATTTTACTCAATAAGAAGGGAAAGATTGATACTAAGGCACAAAAAAGTAGATGGTTCTGCTAGATTTACATTGGTCTTTCTTGGGATTCTCAAGCCATTACAGAGAATGACTATTTATAAAACAATGGTGGATTTTTTTCTCAAGTGAATGCATCTTGATTTGATTATAAAATTGGGAAAACTACTGTGGAAGTCCATATTATTTTGCAGTGCGCAGATGAGGAGGATCCTTTGGTCAGAAACATGTTGTGTCTGTGTGGCTGTTTGGCCTGTAGAGATGAGTGATCATATAGGAAAAACCCAAGCTATTTTTCTCCCTTTCTTATCTCCTGAACTTCTCTATTATCCCACTGGATCAGAAAAGTGAGCTTAGAGGGATCTCTAACACATCTAAAATGGCTCTTTCAAGAAACAGTCCATTCCCTCTAATCGTCTCTCCCCTTCCTCCTTCGTACTCTGACTTCAATATTGCACTACTGAAATGGGTTCATTCTTTTTTCTTTCTATGGGGACAGTACAGGAGTTTTAGTCACTTGCAGAGGGTTAAATTGCTTGTGTTTGTGTGAATGGAGCTTGATGCAGTTTGAAAGGCAGTTAACCTCTAAGTGAAGCTGCTTGCTGGGGCTGATCGCTTGAGTCGATGCTCCCCATATGCCTCCAAATGGATGGAGCACCAGTGCCCTGTGTTCAATCTATTCATGCTAATAGGGATCCTACAAATGAACACAGCGGGGAGTTGGAGAGCAGAGGAAGGCAACAGTCTGCTTCTTGAAATATGCATTAGTTAAAAAACTTCCACACTTACGCCCACCGACAGCTGTGTGATGGGGTAAACATCATAAATACATGCACGTCGATTGAAATGTAGGCACACAATTACGCGTTTCAGCAGTTTTTCAGAGTGGCTAGATCAGGGTTGATAAAAGTAAAACATTTTTGTTTCTTGGAGTGTAGAAAAAGTATCATTATAAAAAGCAAACCGTATTTAGCATTTGTCACACGCACAGCACAACGGGTTCAAGCTTTCCTGCTTTTCATTGTGAACTTTAAATTCATAAAAAGGATAAAGAGGACAGACTCTGTAAGCTGATGGTGTACAATCAGACAGTTAGCAACATCTCCTCAAGGTTTCAGAGTGGCAAAGTGTTATTATTGAACTTGAACATTATTAATAAAAAATAAGATTGTATCAAAAGATTCTGATTCAAAGTCCAATTTCACAATATAAACACCGTATCTATGGGAGTTATCTTATCATAACTTTACATTGGTCTGACGTGAGTACTGTGCTTAGGAAAGTGAAAGAGAGTAAATTAATTATGAAAGTTAAAAGTTAGTAAAGTCATCTTCTTTCCTCCTAGAGTTGCTAAGCAATATATGAGAACTTCTTTCTTCTGGTGGTTTTCCTGAGCGGTTCGAGCTACAGACATCAAATGTTGCAAAAACATCCAAACTGCTCAGGTTTTTTTTCTTTTCAGATTGATGCCACTAAAGGAATTCTGGGATTATCAAGGAGATCTCTGAAGAATTTTACATTAACGTAAAACCGGGTGCAACTTTGTAAATCTGTAACTCAAACTGAGAGCCTCAACGAAACTTCAAACTGACCACACCTGTGGAGGTTATCAGTCTGTGCAAGAACAAACCAACCACTGTGCAAAAGTATTTGAACTCTAGAATTAGGCTCTAGAATCTAGAATAGCTAAATATTTACCATCGACTTCTAATGGCCATTGTTTGTATTTAACAACTTAAACATTTTCACTGACCACTTCCTAGCAACCACATTAGCAACCACATTTTCTGAACTCGACCTTAGCTTTGGTAGATGACGGTTTGCATAGAAACCAGTTTTGCACATCTCAGCTTATGAAAATCATTGAGAAATGTTTATGCTACTCATGGTGACATTTGGGAACTTTAGCCATCTAGTAAGTTTGGCTATTGTGTTCTCTAAATGTATCTAAACACATTTTTTTTTAAGAATACATGCCAAACACATTTCTTGCGAAAGGTTTATTTGACTGTTAACTCAAGCTTAAATCCTTGTGAAATTGGCTACCTCGACATCTTTGAAACCCTAACATCCCTGTTATTTTATAAGTATATATTGTTTTAATAAATCCAGTCTTGTCAAAATGATGTAATGAAATGAGAAGTTGTGTGACAGTTTGTAAGTGATTAAAAGTCCTGATTACAGTTTTCTCCCCTTGTTTATGGTAGTCTTGGAATATGTGCTTCTGTTGAGTTTCCATTATTTAGAAGCATGAACATTTGCAAATTGACATTAAATCATTCACTTTTTGTACAAACTGTTTGTAAATACTAAATTAATTTGCATCCAAACAAGTTAAATTGTTGCCATCATTCCCAAAATATCATGACACTTTTCTCATTTGTTGAGTCTACTGTAACATTGGTTGAATGATTTTCCCAGGCTCATGTATTGTTTTTCTTTTCGTAGCATTTTTCCCATAACAATGACATGCTATGACCAAATTCAAAGCAGATGCACCAACAGCTTAAGGAAGCTGAGAAGGGACTTTACACACTTGTACACACACCCGATGAAATGCTAATTTGCAGTCTGTGCCAATTAAGACATAATTAGTGAGATGTGTCATGTCTGCAGAATTCACTGTGTAAGGTTTAGCTCTTGAATCATATACGGTTCATGGTAAAGAGGGATAGTATTAAGACGTTTTGACATTTATGTGTTTATTTTGTCCTTTTTGTAGATTCTTTAACATTGAACTGAGTAGAACAGATTACATACTGTTATCTGAGCTGACATAATGCAGTATAGCTCAGCACTGGTTGTCATGGTAGAGACCAGATAAGGCTTTCAGCACATTATCCCGTATACATAATGTATGACTTGGTAATGGAGGAAAAACAGAGGTCATGTATGCAAAGAAAGTGACTCCATTTGTTAGTATATAGATTTGAAGAAGTACATTCTGCTTGAACAGGTGCTCTAGTCTAATCTAGTTCTGTTAGTGTTCACGATTGGGAACTGAAACTGTTGTTTCTCTGTTGCTGAAGCAATTTGCAATCATTGCTATATTTGTCATAGAGTTTACAAAGAAAGAGTGAAAAGTAAATGATCCCCCTAAATCTTCTCTTTTATTCAAATTCACAACAAATTCATTCCATGTATGAGCAATTCCACCAAATGGCTGTTTTTGCTTGTTGTAACTTTTCACTATTTTTTTAATAGTGCAGATACTTGAGAATTTTAAACGATTATTGGTCCATCTTAAGTAAGAAATGTTTTATTAGACATATAATCAAAAGCTGGATGCCAATTGTTAATAACCTACTTGTTATTCCTATCTAAGTGATGCAAATTTCTGCTGAAAAACTGAATGGAAATTTTCAGTTTTTAAGGAGGGTTTTTTTTTTTCTTTTTTGTCATTTTCTTTTTTGTTTTTCTAAGAAAATATAGATATTGGTGTAAATAAATGTATTTGAAACAAACATTATATGCAAAAGAATCACTATATTTTACGGTGAAATGTAGCATGGGGACAAGTAATAAATGTTATTTTTCCTTGTTGTATGTGTATTTTATCAACAAAATAAATGTTATAGCTTACATTTGTTATAAGAATAGTACATAGAACACTTTACTTCTTAAGATTATTTTTGCAAGGCAGAGAGAGAATGTGGTGGGATGGGATAGACAACAGCCTCGAGACTTGAAGCTGCGTCGCCTGCGAAACCGTGCATACATGTCCTGCGCACCATCCACTATACCACAGGCCACAATGTAAAAATGTATTTTTGAAGCAATATTAAAGCTTAGTTTCACAATTCCCAGGGGCGGGAGTGGCGTTAGTTTCATGTTCCTCATATAATGTTAGTTTCAATGTAGAATGGAACATAAGCATTGTATTTTAAAAAGAAGAGGTCATCTGCTGTGGTTGGTCCACTAGGTTTTCTAAAGATCACCATCTATGCAGCCATTTACTGAGAAATTTTGGAGGTTTATGGAGATGCCGTTTAAATGAACAACTGCAATTATAGATGAAAAGTCACAGGAATTACAGAAATACTAATAAAACAAAACTAACTAAACCTAAACTATAAGGAAAAAATGCAAAAATAACTGTGGATACAACAATTAGGCTGATATATTTTCATTTGCAGCACCAAACTTTTTAAATCTCAAAACTCACTTTTAGATCTTGGCTTTTGGTGACCACGTTGAGAAGCTTATGCTCGTGCATCTGTTAAGTTATTCTTGTGCTAGCAGTATTTTGTGTTTAACAAATGAACAACTTACATGAATGAAAGGGAAATTCACCTAAGACACTCATCTCTGATTTAAGGCCTACTTATTTCATCCTTTCATATTGTTGTTTTACACCATAGACTGCAATTTATGTTCTGAATTCAAATATGTTTTTTTTATTTAATGTTTTGTTTATTTTTGTTGTACTGCATCATGTCTTTGTCTCGTTTTGGTTTCAAATGTCATGTTTTCTGTCATAGTTTGATTGTAGTCAAGCAGTCAGGACCCCTAATGGCCACATGGAAAGAAAAGGTAACCAAACAAAACGAATCTCATCATATTAGAGTGTTCCTCAGCCGCAGCACTAGTACAACAGTGTTTCTTTTTGTCCTTTCCATGATAGAGTCACCATAGAAACATCTAGAACTCCCACAGAGACTAAATTCCCTCTCCTCTGCTGCCCTGCTTCTGTAGACTCTGTTCCTTTCACATCTTACCTTTGCTTCGCTGTGCAACTGCTGGCTTCCTCGTGGCCTGTGCTTTCTCATTATCATGGTGGACAGACACCTCGTTGTACTTTCTTTGCTTTCTATGGATTCGTAAGAACGGTTATCTAAAGATTGTATTTCTGTTGAATAGCTACTCAGCTGTTATAGGGATAGTTCACCCAGAACAGAAATATTCATTCTCAAATTGCTCAAAATTACATTGAAGGAGGAGTTTAGAGGTATACTGAAAACAGACAGCCATCAGGTATTATTATATGAAGAAAAAAAAACAGACAACTCTGTTTCTTCTTTTGTGAGGGAGATAGAGAAAAGAGGGACATGTGTTTCCTTTTTGGGTGCATTATCTCTTGATACCATTGTTGTCTAAATGCTGAACTTTTCTTAGATTTCTTAAATTCAGGGATGTAGATCTTTCATTTCACCCAGTAAATGCTTTGAGGTCATCCTGCTGAGAATGGATAGTTTCAGTAAAGGAGATACATGCAAAACACTTTCCAAGTACACTGTATGGACCACTCTACTGTACTTATGTTACTGGTATTGACAGAATATTGCTGTATTTTTAAGGTGGCGTGTTACAAAGTGTTTGATAAGAAAAACAATCAATGGCAATTGAAACACAGTTGAGGTATATTTAGACCAGTCAATGTAGTCAAAACTAAAGCCATTTGAACACAAAGATAAGTTAAAATAACACAAGATGAAAGATCTACAATCATCTGAAATATCAGGTTTTATGGATCCTCCTGGTTATATGGAATGGTTGAGAGTAGATCGCTTAGGTTACTTCAATAAAGAATGACATAGTGGACTGATTCCAGCACACCGCATACCAGAGACCCGTAAGATTTCAGCAGGAAAATGGCATCATGCAAAGCCTACCAACCAGACATTAATCAAGGGGTTTCTTTTGCAATAACAACTATAAACTAGACACGCAAAGAGTAATCCTTTAAATGTATTGAACTTTATCGTGTGCATTGATTCTACGTGATCAGAATGTGTTAAACGAACATAACTTAAATGTTCAAAATAACTAAAATCATGTTGGTTGGACACATTCTAATCTTTTGGAAGTGAGACAGAAAATAAAATAAATATTTATCAGGCACAGCGCTAGACGCTTTTCCTCTTAGTTAGCAGTTCGCTCATCTATCATATGGAGGTGTAGATGTTTTCTTTGTTTTACTTGAAAGTGGCGATGGGGATGTCTTCGATATTCAGTGTAGAATCTTCTATCGTGTTATAAAGAAATGAAGCATGGCTCTCCCAGACATCTTGAGTTACCGTGGGCATCCTCCTTTTTCTTGCTTACTTTCTCCATCACTCTACAATCTCTGTCTATCTTTCTGTTTATTTTTCTTCCCTCCCATCTTCATGTTTATTGCAACAGAAGGAAAAGCAATGGAGCATTTCGTCTGCCGGAGGTGAAAAGAATTCTTCTAGTGTAAGTAGAAAAGACCTGACAAGAAAAGATGGCGAAAGCTAGGGGACGTGATGGAGGGTTGTTGGGAACAGAGTGATCAGGAGCAAGAGAGACAGAGAGGAAAGGAAATGCACAAGAGCAGCACAATCGCGTTAACGTTCTCTTAGGAATAGTCAGGCTCCACTTTGGCATAAACAGTGCGTCTGCTCAACAAAATGTTCCTTCTTCGGCGTTTAGCATGCAAATTGCCTGCCAGATTACGCTTTTTGTATCAATTTCACCAACTGTCAGGCAGTTGCAATGGCAGCGTCATAGCAAGGCTGCTATCGCCTCCTTGTGGATGGGAAATTGCTTCAATTTAGCTCTTGGTATTGTTCATTTTATGAATGTGAATGCAAATGTTGTATTGTTCCCAATGTCTCCAAGTGTATATATGTTTGTATTTCCATAGGGAAAACCCCCAGCTGCTCTGCTAGAGTTTAACTAACAAAACAAGGGAGGCACAGAAACAGGCACTCAGTCGTACCTCAAACAAGTTATTTACGTGCTGTTTTCCAATCTTCCGAATCTGTCACACAAGCAATCAGCACGCGTTTGAGCTGAGTGTGAGCTGACAGCAACCCTGTAATTGATCGCCTCAAACGCTTCAAGATATCCAGATTCATTTCATTTTCAGGGAAGTTGGGAATAGAGGAGGGGAAGGGTGAGATGAATTTTTGGGAGTCTTCATGGAGTACAATTCTAGCCTCAGTTTAGATTAGATTTACCTACCACTAAGAAGCTGCATGGCTGTAGGACACGCCATTAGTCTCAGTGGGATGGTGGGTGTGTGTGTGTGTGCGTTGTGACCATCTGAAGTAATGAACACCTGGAATAGCCGAGCTTAAAGCACACCACAGACCACTGCTAATGCAGATGAGCGAATCACTCCATATGTTGTATAGACAAGTCATAATGTAGCAAAACTGTTACGCCATTTAGTCTTTATGCTGCTGTTGTAATGCGCGTTGAAGCGTAGAAAATGTGCATTACAAATGCCTGAGCGCATTGCCATTAGCTGAGTCACACATGAGATAAGATCTTGTGTTCAGCCCTGTGACGCTCTGGAAGGTCATGATATTTTCACTGGTTGGGAAAGAACTTTCAAGTGGCTTAGACGTATGGACTGTTTGCTTGGTAAACTGGTTTAACATTTGTAATATTGTCAACATCACTTGAATAATCTGAATTGCTTCCTCAGACTCGGAAATAAAATGGGGTTTGCAGGGACCTCAAAAAGCAGGAGGTTGTGTGTCATCTGGTTACGTTTTGCCCTTAAATCGTTTTTATGTTTTAAAATATAATGCAGTCTGTGAAGTAGTTTGGATGCAATCTGTGGGGAATATGTAGAAAAAGTTTTTAAACCAGCTACGTTTTAATTTTGAATTGTTTTGTGTTTCTTTCCTGTTGTATGTGCACATTCAGGACAAGTCCACCACAGATGATCAGCGATCCTGGGACAGCTTTAAGACCATGATCCCTGAGCAGATGTGTGGCTCCAGCGAACACAAGGACAGGCTGGAGCTACGCAGTAAACCCTGGGACACATCCTCAATCAACACTCCTGATGCATCCGAAGGAGACTTCCAAACTGAAGTGTGAAGCCAAGACACACTTACAATACACCCAGAGACAACTTCACCCTCTTATGTACTCGGGCTGTCCTTGATCTTCAGCAAGACCCATTTTAAAGGATTCTGTACTTGTTTACAGGTTTGAGGACAAAGCGGAGATGACAACAGTGCTCTATTCTATATTTTCACACAGAGACATTAATGGAAAGAGTGAGGCCTGGAGAGAATGGTACAAATTTTAACAAACTCTTTTCTGAAATGTCTTCATTTTACTCCAGAAGGATTCTCTTTCGCCTGTTTGGTTTGGGAATTTTAAAAGATATTATTTGTGCTCCCTTCTTTTTATAGTGGAAAATAAGGTTCAACCCCGATGGCTTTAATTTCCATTCTGTCCCTTCAAGTTCTCTATAGTTGTTCCTCGGCTTTGTTTTTCAGGGGAGGGAAGAGGGTGTTTGGAAGCATTTGATAAGAAGTGCCATCCCCTTTGAGTTTCCTCTGCATCAGGGCGTTCTGTATGCACAGGGTTTTTTTTTAAGATGCCTGTGCATTATTTCACTTTAAATACTTTAGATCATGTATCCTTCTTTGAGTGGAAGTAGTCTTTGTTGTCATACCGCTGTGTGTTTGTGTTTCTTTTGTGTTTTCCAAAATTGTTGCAGTTAAAGGTAGCTTTGGTATTTGAGAGTATTTAGAAGATTTCCAAACTGAACACATCTTTCTGACATCTGGGAGCTTAGTTACCATACTTTCCCGCTCTTTTATTTTACCTTTTTCTTTGTTCTCTTGCATGAAGTTATATTGAAAATCAATGAGTCTACCAGTTGGCCTGAATGGATTTTGGTTAATTCTTACATTTCGACTATGAAGTTTGACAGTTGGCTTAATATTTGAAGATTGCAGAGGTCGTTTTTGCCGATGACATTCTGTTCGTTAGTTGTACCTCCACATTGAGACCCAGAGAGAGCGAACAAGGAAGAGATGTGTGGTAATTATATTGTGGAATTACGATTAGTCTTGACATTTTCGAACGTGGTAGGAATTTCATCTTTGCAAAGATCCCTACTGTCAGCATATGATGTAGGCACAGATGGCAAGACTAAAGCTTGCCATTTAAACCTTTGCTGGTAATCTGCAGTCATGCAGAACTTGAGCTTCCTCGTCCCCTTAAATCAGAGACTTCAAACCACCATGGCAATTAAATCTAGTTTTCAGAGACAACATCTAGAAAGGCTATATATCATTCTCACATTTGAGATTAGAATTGTCACAGAAACTTGAGCTTTCCTGCTTTTAACAGCACATTTTTAAGTTGCTAGTTAAGGTACGAAGCAAAATACGTCTTAAATATGTCAAAATGCTTGCAAACTTATATGAGCTCAACCAATTAATATTTCAGCCGATTGAGGTAGAGATTCAGAATGGAAAACTAGAAGTTTGGTTTGTTGCCATGGTCTCCGTGAAAGTTTGTTTGTTGTTCCTTTACCAGTGTGTATGCTGCCCAAACCTGGTTGAGAAGAACCAGAGGTGCCAGACAGTAGATGACTGTAATTTGGACAATCTTACAGGAATTGTAATTCCTTAATTTTTTTATCCCCACCTTCAATGCCAAAAAAGAAACAATAGGTTCAAGAAACAGTCAAGGAAGGGCAACCTCAACCAGCTGTATTGCATTTGTGCCATAACTTGGATGGAATGTTTTAGATTGTTTAGAGGAGCCTCTAAAGAACTTTGTGCATAAATAGAGATTTATTAGCTAAGAACTTTAGCATTCATGTAAGAGCACCTATCAATGCTGAACAATCCTGAGGGGTGCAATCAGCATTTAGATCACGTCTGAAAGAAGCGAGGAATTTTGGGAAAAGCACTGGTAGCCTTGTTTGCACAGATCAATCTGACAAACCAAATACTGGAGCTGGCTATTTAAGTTCATGTCTACACAACCGCACAGCTGTATGTAAACCTTCTTTATTTACAGTGCCTGCTTTGTTTTGTTGCAATTTGTCTGATGCAGTCATCACTCATTTCTGTGTTTTTGCCATTTCACTTTGTTTCTGTCTTTGTCTCTTGAAATTTCCTGGGTTTTTACAGAGACCTGCGCATTGAGCTTGAGTGTGAATCCCCAAACCTCCGTTAACAAACTTTGTTTTACATAGATTTCTGAATTTCTCTTTAAAAAGTAAAAAAAAAACTTTATAATGGCCTTACAGTCAGATAACATTTATGAGATGTGTATTTTTAAAACATTTTTGGGAGGAGGATCTTCAAAAACGGGAACAGCTGAGTTTGGTCTGTTGAAAACAATTTTCTTGAACATTCGGAACTTGTGGATTTTTTCATGGTGCGGTGTGTTGGAACGTCCAGGTCCTCCCCTTGCCAGCGCACACAGTCCCATTGGCTAAAGAAGTTGGCACAGAGAATCCTCCTTGCACCATTTAAGTTTTTTATACAAAAGATTGTACAAAGTAGTCCTCTACTGTTTTCATAGAGTGTCTTTTATATGAAAATAAATTTTGAAACTGATGGAAAAACCCTAAGGGTTTTTTTTCCTCTTCCTTGTGATTTTGGTGGAATATACCCATTCTTATAAAAGTCTTATTGATGCACAGAGAAATGTTGCCATTTAGACTTACATTTTTCACATGTTTAGGGTTTTTTTTTTTATTATTTTTTTTTTTATTAATATTCAGTTTTAAAACTTGTTTCCTCTGGAAGCTTCTGCTCACGTAGGTTTAGTTGAAATTAACAAAAAGATGTGTTGCTTAAAAAGATGTGTACAAATCAATTTTTATTTGCCCTATGTGATCCTGTATGTGTGGTTTTTTTTTTTTTTTTTTGTAAAAGTCAACATTTTGTTATTCGTCTTTTGGATTCTGACAAAATATTCTAAACAAATCTTCTCCAGGACCGTTCGAGCTACAGCCAGCCAAACAGCCATCAAAACATCCCAAATGCTGGGATTTTTTTTATTGACTTAACTATTGGTCAAACTTTGTAAAACTGTGACTCAAACTGTGAACCTCATAGAAACTTCTAACTGACCACACCTCTGGAAATGACCCATTTGTGCATCACATTCATCACTGTACAAACATATTCAATATACCCCAGGCTCTAGAAGGGGTTAAATATTTGCCATCGGCTTATAATGGCCATTGAAAATAAATGGGAAAAGGAAATCTTGAAGGTGATACATGATAGAGAAATGGGGGTTTGTTTATGATGATCATTGTAACAACTTACATTTTTATGACGGCTCCCTAGCAATGAAACCGTTTACCCTAACAACACAATTTTATGATCTATGTCGTAGCTTTGGTAAATGATAGAGACATTGGGATTGGTTTATATTACTTAGTGAAAATGTTACTTTACATTATTTCACTGATTCCTCCATAGCAACCACACAGTTTATCCTAGCAACCAATTTAGCAGAAACATAGCTCAGGTTTTGAAAATCATAGAGATTTGGAGGTTGGTTTATGTGACACTTTCACAAGACAACATCAAATCTTGTGTACAAACTTTATCCATCTAGTTACTATTTATCTTGTAGTTGTGATTGCGAGCTACTAGCCACATTAGTATGATTTTTCACATTTTAATTTTATTTTGTGTTAATTGTAGGTCTTTTCCTGGAAAATTGGCTTTAACCGGTTTCAAACTGTATTCCTCCTGGTAAAACCATGCTTATCCTCAAACCCAATTTGTTCTAGATCATTGCCAAAAGAGGAGAATAATGAAGACTTCCATATGTCTTGCTCAAACACAAATATATAGAAGCCCTTCAGTAAGCTCAGAGATTGCCGGCTTGATCCTCTCATATCTACAGCCCGACTGTGAGAGATTCAGCATCATGTCTCCACAGAGAAGCACTTTAGCCAATTGCCTCATCATAAATGCAATTGGCTTAGTGTTCAATGGGCAGCCTCTTGAAGCACATCAGTCCAGTGTGCTATGCCTGCAAGTGATCTAATGCAATGGCTTTATACGTGGCCTTTGAGGGCTTTCCGTTACTGTGTGGGAGTGGAATGAGAGGAAACGTTGCTCTATTCAGAAGTGGAGGATTCATGTCCATGTAATGAGATGTTCTAGCTCCTGGACAGATGCTCGCTAATGGCCCCTCTAAATTAAGCTTTTGAGAGTATGTTTATTTTGTACAGTAGTGGTTAAACTGGTACTGTGGTTATTGGAGTATAAGCAAAGTTTAGGAAAGGATTGCAAAGTCACATATTTTAGGGAAAATCCTGACAACCAGTCCTATCCCAAGGTCTCTACTATTAATGCGTAATGGGTTCCCTGTAGGTGTTAAAAGAGTCAGAAACAGAAGCTCAGCTCTACCATTTAAAGCAGATGCAAAGCAAGAATCCTTCAAACATGCAGAAAACGTGTGTTTTATGTTTGGAAGGGACTCATCTTTCCAGTAACTAGATGAATCTCCTCCTCTGGATTCCTGAATGATGTTTCTGGATTGGATAAAAAGCTTTCAGGGCTTATACGATACTTCAACCAACACAAGAAGAACCAACTACATCCTAGAGGTGAGACAAAAACACATTGAGCAAAGAAACAATGTGATTTTTATCATGTGGACTCTCATCAGAGAAAAGCGTTTATAAAATATGTTTATAGAATTAATATCATTAGTAGTTAAAGATCATAAAGTTTTAAAGAATAAATCAGAGCTGTTGATAAATTTCACATTTTTTCATAACTGCTGCACCTGTCAGATATAGTTTTACGAACCGATTTAAAAAAAAAAAGTTTATGCATCACTTACTGCTACTATGTCCAAAAATGTGTAAAGCCACAATGAATTGCCAACAAAGTACCCAATGCCTGATGATCATATCCTTTAAAACATCTGCTGCACCTTTTGCAACTACAGTAACTTCAACTTCTCTGCAATGGCTTTCCTTGCGGTTTAGGAGTGCCTTTATTGAGGGTTTTCAGCATTTGCCTGCATTTGGATGTGAGGAAATCTCTTGCAGTCCTAACTCTGATATATCGCAAAGGGTGTTGATGTGCAGTCTCCCATCACGTTCTACACAAAACTTTGCTTTGTGCACTGGTTGGAGGGATGCATTAAAAGAAGCTGTCCTCAAACTGTTCCCACAAAGCTGGGATCTTGGAATTGTTCACTTTGTTTGCTGAAGCGTTCAGAGTCCCTTTCCCTGGAGTTATAGGGTCTGCAAGCCCAGTTCCTGAAAACATCTCCACCTGGTAATGGCCGAACTTGTACTTCCATATGATCGTCCGTTTGTGGTATGTGGCCTGTGTTGCTACCATTTCCAAATGTACACAAACTAATAATTATATATTATTCTAGATGGATTTCTTCAGATGCTAGTTGAGTGTACCACCTGGGTCCCATTGGTTTCTGCCAGTACAGGGCTGATTAAGCTGCAGGACTTCCTTTTCAAAGCATAATCAGATTGACTTATCTTCTTCCATCTGCTGCTCTAGGTTTCCTTGTCCTAACTCTGCATCTCCAAACCTTAACGTGGCTTGTTTGCTTCTTCAAAAATTGGAAGTTTGGCTGTTTCTCAGTCATTATCTTCCTTCACAGCTGTTTCTGTTTCAGCTGTTAAAATTGGTTTATCTTCATTTAACTTTAATCTTTGATGCATTTATAATATTATTTTGTTCAAGGGAATGAAAAATCAAGATTAAATGAGCACAATGCTTCCAGTCACCTTTCTGTTTGTTTACAAAAGTGTTTTATTCTGCCTTTTCCCCCCTGAGTAATGTGTAGGTCTACCTCTGAGCAATCTCCACTGTTGTTTTCTCAAAGAGGAGAGGGTACATTTCAGAAATGTGATTCATAATCCACAGTGACTTCCAGGCAGTCATGCAGGGACAGAGCTGGAGGCCTTGGCCTATTCAGAGCTGTCTTCAGATGCCAAGCACTTCTCACTAGAGCTTGTGTCACTGATGCTTCATGATGGAAAAGAGAACACACAAAGATGCTGATGCTTCAAGGTAAAGAAGTCTGGTAAAGGCTGCTCTTGAGAGATGCATGACACGCTAGTGCTGTAACTGTTTTTGTCTTATATCCAGATGGAATGCTATGCAAGAGATGATGCTAATGGTCCCTTGTGACTTCTGGTGTAGAATTTCATAATGTGTAATAACACATGGTATAGAGTGGGAGGAGATGTCGTCACATTGGGCGCAGCGGCCATCTTGTTTGCCATCTTAGTTTCCACCAGGAGTCACCAGGAGGCTTTTTTTATGTATCTTATCTGATAAATATTAGTATAAGTGTTTGTTTTTAAACACCAACTATTTACTTGTACAACTGTACATATTCATACTTTGCAATAACAAAATACACCATTAAAACAATTACAGTGGAAAGGATTACATCGGTAGGATTCACTCTGCTTAACGAGTAACCATGGCAATGGTGGCGTCACCCTACAAATATGGCGACAGCGATGATGACACGCACTTAATCTGTTTGAAGAACCTGCTATAAAACTAAATCTGCCACAGAATAGTTTTTAGCTTATTTTTATTTGTCATACATTAATACACTCCTTATATCCCATTATTTAAGTAATAACATGGAGTCATGGCAATATCATGTGCAAAATGTTAAAAAGCTTCTCAAACCACAATAAATGTATTGTAATTCAGTCCAGAGACCAGTCTTTTTTGTTAGAGTTTACATCTCCAATCACAACAGAAATCTAGACTTATCTTGATTTTTGTTGTGATTAGAGATGTCAACTTATGTTTAAAGTTTAAGTTTAAAGTTTAAATTTTATGTTTAAGATGTTATCTTCCAATAACCGTCTCCGAAGTTCCCTATAAAAATTCCAAACAGTTCCTGGTCCATCATCAATGTGGTACTTCCTGGACTCCCCCGTTTCTATTATATACTTCTTACATGTGCAACGCTTGCTCTTCAGATCCAGAAGCCTCAACTCAGAGTGTTCCTGTTGGTGTGTGAACGCCACCTTGGCTTGGTCCCCAAGTTGAGCTCACCAGTTATCACCCTGGCCAGTGTGCTCCCACACTCTTATTACGTTAGTGGTCAATCTTTTATGTACAGTTACTCTGATATGTTTACCATTCACCATAGACTCAACTCACTTCATCGCCTGGTTCTTATTTTTTCAAGTCCCTCCCTTCTGTTGTCTCCTTATCCTCCTTCACCATTGATCTTGGGTCTAAGTCCTGGTTACCTGTCCTATATGCACACAAACATTTCAATGTTCAAAGTAACATTATTCTTTAATCTATCTGCACTTTTATGTTTCCAGTTCTCTTACAACAGTTGTCCAGACCGATAACAGGATACTAATTTCATCATCACCAGAAATCAAACCCATGATGTTAAACAATGTCTAGAAATGTTTGTTTTTTTTTAATAGCAAATTTTTACTGAACAAATTTGCATTTTTATGGTATGTTTTATCCATATGTTGAAGCATAGTGACATTCTCACTTCCTGTTGAGCATCAAGGTTAAACCGAGTTCGTGATAAATACACTTGGAGTCTCAGGGCAGCAGATGTTTCAGTGAGAACATCTCTTCCCCTGTTCCCTGTGCTGAAAATCAAAACTAATGCACACTTGACGAGTCCTGAAACCTTGCAATGCTTTGCTAAGCCATGTAATGGGATTCCACAGCACATTCGCCGGGCTGCCTGACATGTTTTATTAGAGACAAGATGGGATCACTGTTTGGGGGGCTTTACTTCTAATGTGACTATGAACAGATTCTTGTGCTTGATCGAAGTTAAAGCTAGGGGCATTCCGAAATTAGTTTAAGTTGTTCACATTTGTGTTGATCCTCAATGTTTGTTCAGTCCTTATAAGGGAAATTCAATCTTATGTCAGAACGAAATAAAACTGTAAAATCCATATATCAATGCACCAATATCACACAATCAAAAAAAAAAAAAAACATCTTTACCAGGAAATGTTTGAAGCATGTTTTGAGGTTCCATGAAATCTGGCAGTAATAACCAACAAATGGGAGCATTTTGTGTTGAGTAATTATGGCATCACCAGGTTCTTTCACACATTAGCTTTAAGGACTTTGGCAGAACATGGTAAAAGCCTTTTATCTGCCAAATGATGGGCAGTGTTTTTTTTTTTTTTTTAGACGGACTTGTTGAGTTTAAGAATCCAGGTCAGGAAACATAAACGATTTTGTGTTTGAAGCAATACAAATTCTTACACAAGGTACAATATAGCAATATTTGTTTAATCTACAATTACTTTTTTAATCTACAAATGCTCTTTTTCTTTTCCTTCCAGTTCCTTTATAGGCACGCTCTATAAAACCTGTGTAAACCAGTTGCCTCAACAAATTTGAGTTGATGAACCCTACTTTTTTAAAGTGAATCAATAGCATCAATAATAAGTATTCAAAATAATAATAATAATTTAAATTTAAAAAAGCTAATCACATCAGCTCCTGGTGTTAAAGCGACAAGTGTAAGAACAATACTGAAGGTAATTTCCTGTCCTCACCCCTCTATCTCCACTTCCTGTCACAAACTCCTGTAATATTAATGTAGGCATGCTCTATAAAACCAAAAGAATTTTGAGTTGATAAACCCCAGTTTTAAGTAAGCATTACTCAAAAAGTATAATTTGTTTAAAGAAAGTATAAAAGTTTTGAGTACTGTTTACAGTAATAAGTTTACACCAATATAAGGTACTATAAACTTTCTGGATTATAAAAAAATTTATAAATTGCTATTTGGTTAAAAAAATGGTTGTCTATGTTTTGAGGTATGTTCATCCTCCAAAACTCATTGCTACAGTGTTGTCAGCATCGAGGCACAGTGATCCAAGGTTCTACACAAAGGACAACAATACACCCAAATATACAGCCCTGAAAAATTACCTCAAATAACCAGAAACTGTTATGTGATTTCTGAGTTTAGATCCTTAACTCCTGTCATTGCTTTGGTTCTAGACACTTTCTTACCCACATATTACAGCGAGCACTAGTTAGTTAGTTATTTAGCTTGTCAACAGGGCATTTGTTTCACTACGATGGATGTATGCGTGTATTAGCATTTGCCGTTGGATTATGTTTATGAGAACATGGAGTAGAGAAAACTGAGTTAATGAACAAATTACAGCAGAACCATCGTCACCTTTCGAAAAACACATCTTGACTTTGACAGATATTATCAGCGGAAAATTATGACATTTTTTGCCTGTAGCAGCCATTGAACTTGAAATGTCAGACTACCCCTCCATTCCCCTTCCTGTCTGTCTTCAATGCTTTTTATATGAGCGAATAAATCATGCAACCAGTATAATATCGCACAGTGCCCCCTATGGGCCATTAGTTTCACCGTCTTTATCAAAAACTGTTGATTGCAGCACAATCAGACTTGCATACAAATCACGGAGCCAAGAGGTCAAGGTCTACTGAAGGGAATTTAACTCCTTTAAGACAAAAAGGCTATTTTATTTAGTTATTCACCCTGAGAAGAAGGCGGAGCATTGTGCCCTTTTTTAAATGATGACAAATGACTTGCTAAGGATCATTTATTGCCAGAGTTCTTCTCTGCTGATAGAGCTCCAATCCCAGTTGAGGATCAATTAACCTTTGCCTTACCATTAGTTACTGATTGAAGTCTATAGTTTTAAGGTGAGTGCTGTGTTCTGTCCCTTATGTCCCTTATTGGTCATGAAGCAGACAGATCACCTCAACGCCTTTTCCCAGATCAGTGTAGGAAATGACCACTGAACTGTAGAGCATCTCAGTTCAAGTCGGGGTTAGTAGCCTGTCTGCGGCAAGTCTCATTAAAAAGCTTGAGACTTGTGGAGCAGAAAGGCTAGCCGAGCAAGAGAAGGACAGATTGGCCCATTAGCAAGAAAGAGGTAAGAGTGAGAGAGGAGCTGAACGTCTGAGTCAATGAAAAGTATGTGTGAAGAGGAGCCATGGCAGCTTGAAGATGGCCCTGTTATCCTTAAAGAACACACAGATTATTTTTCTAGGTTCAAATCTGATTTATCATTCTGCCTTGGAGCAATGTGTAGCCTCCACAAAGACACGTAGCCCTTTGCAGCAGCCTTCCAAAAACGATGCAGGATGCGCTGTGATTGGTTGGCTTAGTATCAGAGCATTTCCAGTGCTGTGCACACATGAACACAACAATCACTGAACGATTGATTAAAGAACTACAGCAGTAGTCAGATGGAGCTTACCAATTAAATCTAAAACAGGAAGTAAAAAAAGTTGAATAACTCGCTGTTCTTTTACTTTTATCCAGGGCCTTGTGCGTACTTGAGCCATTTCCCTTGGCTACACTTGGATATTCTCTCCAAGTCAACAAGGAGTCTACGGGTGTATCTGAAACAGTACACTTGTATAGCGCTCAGTAGAACAAACACAGTATGTGAGCAAAGGAGTACGTTTGGTTTCATTGAATTCGTATCAGCAGGCGATGAAACACACTAAGTGTAAAGGAACAATTTGTTTGTGGTTGAAACTATTACTGCAATTAAGGGAAAAAAAAACAAGAGAGACCTTGTTGATGCACTATAACTACATTGTGTGTTGTTGTGGTGCTTAATTTCGTCATGAGAAAAACTTTTACTCAACCTCACCTTTAGGAAGTATGCTTTGACTGTTACACAGTTTTCTACGTGAATTATATATATGATATAACGGTTGTTTACGTTTAATACCATGCAGCATTACCATATGAAGGGGCATTTTGGATGAGAAGTGCTCCTGACCTCATAATTAGAGGATAGGTGATGGGTTTGCACATCATTAATTTGTAATGTGAAGAAAAAGATATATATAAAATTAAAACGAGAATAAAAAATAAAATTAATTTATCTGCGTAAATTAATGCATGTTTCATTTATGGCTGTAGTCTGTGCAGTGCAACCTACATTCATGAAGCAGTCTCTCCGTGTGCTGGAAGTTGATCAATGTGGGAAATGGGGAAGGAAACAGATGGTAAAAGGCCACTGCCATTCCTCTTCTCTGACTGCCAGTATCAGTATCCTCTCAGCGCTTTGCAAAATTAAAACAACCACCATCCCATTGATTCCATCTCTGACGAGTGCCATAAATCAGAGAGGATAGGAGACTGAAATGAAATGTCACATTTCGGTTAGAGAGTTGCAGATGTGGGTAGAAAGAGAGTATATAGAAATCTGATTTGCACCACGATTGAACGGGCCTGTTGTTTTCTGCACCCTTTCTTTCCCATTCATTCTCCTTCACAAAATGGGCGATGTGAGGCTCCCGTGGGAAAGGGGGCTTTTGAGCAGATTGCCTGGCTAATGTCTGACTGATTTGTTCCAATCATACGGCCCCGCAGCCAGAATCTTTGATTGGACACAATCAAGTCAAATGGACCAGTGCAATATTCTAGAGCTCTGATTCCATCATTATATTTCAGCAAGCTACCCAAGAGAATAACCACCCACCCACTGTATTAGGAGCTCGGCCTCATCTCAAGATTATAAAATGCTTTTAAAAAGCAATCCACATTCATCGCTATTCAATTTTGAGTTAACCCAGATCAATTCTAGAGCACAATTATGTTTTGTTTCAACAGACGATGCAAAACCTCAGCTCAAGTTGAAGTATTATATAAAATATATATAAATACAGATAGTTATGCTAAACTTTTTTTTCTGTTATACATTAATTCATTTTCTTTATCTGCTTCTTCCTTTTCAGGGCAATGAAGTTCTGCTGCTCTCGAGCACCAAAAGGTGAAGGTACACCATGGACAGGTCACCAGTTTATCAAAGGGAAATACTCACACATTTATTCTTAAGGGAAATTGAAAGAATTCAATCAACATAAACATGTCTGTCCGGGAAACCAGAGCACCTGCATGGTGGAAACACACATATGGACAGTAAGAGCATGCAAACTACTCTCAGGCATGTCGCAGACTGGTTTTGAACCAGCAACTTTCTTACTGAAAGGACACAGTGGTACCCACTGTGTCACAGTGTCATCAGCTTCCATATATTTCCTACTAAAATCTCTTTGTGAATTCTAGCTCTGAGACCAGGGATATTAAAATAGTCAAAAAAGGGAGTTAAAAATCAATTCTAAATTGAGATGGAGGCTCATGCAAGTCACATAATTTTTGTGTAGAAACATGAAATAAGCAAATGTGGAGGACATGAGGACAATATCTCATTGATATTTGTGTTGCCTTGAGTAAAGTGTCACAAAAGCTCTGGTCATGACAAAGGCAGTGACGGTTTTCTCTTTTTTTTTCTTTTTTTTACAAAATGTTTACTCTCCGATCCATCAAAGCCCATTTCTACCAGGTTAAAAAATAATAATGGCATAAAAAAGTCACAATTAATTTAAAAAAAATTTGTCTCAAAACTTAAATCTCAAAATGTTGACTTTTTTTTTCAAAATGTTAACTTTTTATATAGTTATTTTAATATTAAATACATTTAAAATATTTTTTCTTCCATACAGATCAACTTGATTATTCTCAGTTACAGAACCAAAAATAGAACCTCTTCAAACGTCTGAATTCAGTAGATAACCAGCCAAACGTGTGCCAAACGGTGCTATACAGTGTAAAAGTGACCTAACAGAGCTGGTTTTCACACGTTAACAAGACGGTTCACTTGTTTGCTTCTAATACAAAGAGGATCAAGGTCTCATGTCTCGTTATCAAAAGGCATGAACACCTTCTTCATCACTCTCATCCTCTCCCTTTCTTCCACTTCTGAGAATTGTCACATAAAAAGCTATGCTCAATTTCCCGACACATAAAAGAATAGGCTTTAAGGGTCCTTCAGTTAGCACGGGGATGCCAAGGCCACTGCCCTTCATCTTGTCTTCCTTTACTTTAATTAGCCAAGAGAAAATTGGGCTTTTCTTCTCCGCTCTCCTGATTGCCTCTTTTGTTCTAATGCAGCTCAGATACAGGGGGGCTGAATTGCTTTTGCGGACGGAGGGAACTAGAGCAAAGCAGAGCCCAGTGCTGCGAGACTCTAATGATAATGAACATGGGCTCTCTAATGCAGCTTCATCTGCAGAGAGAGTATCACTGCTCATCAAGTGCCATTTCCCTGATTGAGACTGGAGTGTTTCTTTTCATCTAAAAGTCGCTGAGATACATAAAATGCCCTTTTAATTATGAAATGAGACGGTGTTGTGCATCATCATGTCTGGTTGTCTGGACATGCTTGATGAGATCTCTGCTTTATGAGTTTTATAGATATAAAGTCTTGGAGAAAAACTTGGTTTCATTCAGATGGCCATTTGTTATCTGCAGTGAATCTCTTTGCACCGTTTGGTAGATCACACCACAATAGAATTTTATTTTAAAGGTACAAACAAATCCTCTCTTTTTTATGATCATTTTAAAATACTTAAACAAATATTTTGCTGAGCTGAAATGTGCAGAACCTGATGGATGGATGGATGGATGGATGGATGGATGGATGGATGGATGGATGGATGGATGGATGGATGGATGGATGGATGGATCGATGGATGGATGGACGGATGGATGGTTGGATCACTGCTTTGACAAAATATTCAAAATAACTTTGACAAAATAATTTTGTTTCTTTTTTTTTTTAGATTAGATTAGATTCAACTTTATTGTCATTACACAACTGCAAGTACAGGGCAAAGAAATTTAAGTTTAGGTCTAACCAGTAGTGCAAAAAAGGATTTAAGTTAAAGATATATACAAAATAGAAAGATTATTGCTACTATTTATAGATGGTTGTGCTATGGATATAAAGCTATATATACAGTTGCTAATATATTTACAGAAGGTTGTACTATGAACATGATATACAAGTTTTGCAATAAAAATGAGCAGTAAATGTATTAAATGTATTAAATGTGCAAATATTGAATGTGCAGTATATTAAGATGCAGTAATGGAGGTGCAATGAGAAAGGTGTGCAATATTTGGGTAGTACAATACAATTTCAATAACTGATTGCGAGATATTCGTGGAAATGTTTGGGAGAGAGTGTTTGAATCAAAAATACAATATTCACAATTAATTAAAAATAACTTAGTCATGTTGTTTCTAGTTGAAAATGTAGTGGACCCAGATGAATTAAAATCTTCAACAATTAGAAGTGTCCTGGTAAAAAGCAAGGCAGCATTCATAGACATTTACTATCACCGAATACCAATACTGCACAATTATAATTACCGGTAATTACATTTATATTTAATATACGTTTTGCAGGGTAGAAAGTTATTTTTTACTGGATCCCTTCTCTTTTTTTTGAAACATTCAAGGAAAGCCTGATGCCTTTCCAGAGCTATTCAGAAAGCTTTGATGTTTAAAGTAAAACTCCACCATCCACATATTAGTCAATGGGGATATGAAATTATAATAAAATCATTTGTCTTCAATTACATTATTCTAATACTTTTGTTTTAGTAATAGTTCTTTTTGTAATAGAACTGTGATCCTCGTTACTGCAGGAATACCAAGAAACATGATGTAAGCATCTCTCTCGATCACGTGTCCTGTCAATGCTCTACTCACTCTCATTTTCACATGAAATGGCCCACTGACAGGACGCATTGATGTGTAGTTATTATTATTTACAACTAATGGTCCAGAGTGTATGGCCCGATGCTTTTCACACAAACATAGTTTTGAAGATAATAGCCCTCTTTGATAAAAAATGAGGTCATTAGAAGTACATTTGCATAGATTGTCCAGTCACTCACATGGTCCTTAAAATATCTAACAGTTTGTACATCCAAATAATTCTGCTTCTTTACATGTGGATTTATCTCCACGGAAACTCTCAAACATATTTTTTGTGTGCATCATATCTGCATTAAAAGAAATATGTCATCTTGCTTTTTGGATGTCATCAACTTCTGATTTAAAAAGGTTTTTCCTCAAGATGCATGTAGCTGATAGAGGCTGTCAATGTGGGAAGAGAGATGGAAAGTCAGCCATATTTTTCTTTCCCTGTTGCTAAATATTCTCCACACCACTTAAACCCCAGCTGCTTTCAAAACTGACTTCCGGCACCAAAAAATCATTCAATGTTTAAAGTGTTACTTACTAAGGAGTTTGTTTCACAAACATGTGAAATAGCGGTTTGAAAACATGTATTTTGTTCCTCAGGAGTCAGAGTTTAGGAAGTCTCTACAGAGAGGCTGGGGATTGACCTTTTCCTTTTCTTCCTCGCCACCGTTCCACTCAAGCAGTCAGAAGGACACCACATACTCCTCACACAAAAAAAAACAGGGGTTGGATGTCATTTGTGTGACCCATTCAGGATTTTTTTTGGCTTTGAGTACAATTCTTTGTTGAGAACTTTACATAAAATATGCAAAGCTTGTTTGAGGGGGAGGGGGGATTTGCTTTTCTGCTGAAGTTTTACACAAAAGTTGCTTCAGAGACTTTGTAATTAATATAAGAAAAGAAATCCACCACAGTTGCAGAAACAGGAGTTCATGGAGAAAAACCAACACTAGCAATATAAATTTACATGGGAGCTTCATGGGGAAGCTACATGCTGCTACACCCAAAGAGGCACACCCAGTGTGGCAATCGCCTCACAGGGGCAGTGAAGATAGGTTAAACTTGGGCTAGTCTCTTCATTTCCAAAAAATGATCTGATTCCAAGGACCCAACGCAGAGCGCACCAGCTTCTTATACGCAGTAGTTAAGTGAGGACCACCCATGTTTATTACTTTTATCACATGCTCCTCCCAAACATTGCTTATGAAACATCATTTGTTACAGTTTAAACTTCTAATTTATTTGCGTTCTTCAAGGATGACCAGTGAAATTACATTCCCAGAGCTGCAGGAGAATCCCAAGTAGCTAACTGTCTTCCATTTAGAACATTTTCCAGATTTGTTTAGCTGAGATCTATTGCATTCTTTACCTCTAGTGACACTGGATGGCTAATCCAATGGGAGTAAGTGAAGCTCTCCCACATCGACGTGCCAATGCTCCACAGCACAGCATTAAAGAGCACCGGAGCATGTCTTGCAGCCGGCACACTTGTGGGGTGAGATTGAACAAACTTTTATTACCATCTGCTTTCTTCTTAATCCACTTTGGAATGGCCTGTGCAAAAAACCTTGATAACAGTGGTGGAGGGTGTTGTGCTCCGACTGCCAATTCTCTCTCTATCTGCCATTCTTCTGTTTCTCTGGACGCCTGTTTCTAGCTCTATTTTCTTCCTCCAGAAGAGATACAAGTCACTCAGCAGACATCTTGGCAGGGTCAGGAATTAAAGGACTCAAAATATTTGTATAAAAAATGAATCAAACCAAGGCTTATTTATATCCCACACCCTATGCTTATTATCCTGTACATTCCTTCCTCCTTTCTCTTACCCAATTACCGCAATGCTTTTTGCCCATAGGTGACGGAGAATGACAGAAACTTGTTGTACTCGTGTCAGCTGTGTTGTGCACTGAAGGGCGGTGAAGCACATGGTGACACTGTCATTCTTGGACACCTATTCGCAGCATCTCATTTATCACAAACTGATGGTTTTCATATGCCTGGCATCATTTTCCCCAACATAAACAAGGGTTGCTGGAGAGTGATTTATTAGCATGTCAGGCTTAAAGATGCAAGAGGTGAGAGGGGATTAGTGTGTGACCTGGATTTTAGGTCTTGTCTTTCTATGTAAATGTGTTGTTTAATTTTTGCTTGGTTGCTGATTTGTTCATTCGTTTTCCCCCTATTAGATAAAATATCTGAGCACAGATTGAATTCTACATGTGGAAGGAAGATGGTGGAACATTGGTGAACCTAAAAATTGGAACATCTAGTTTGACAATGTTTTGGTACAAAATAACAAAACATTGTGTGACTTAAATTTCGAGAGGCTTGCTGCCAGTATCATCAATCATTCTGATTAGGCCACTCCTTTAAAAACTTAACCATACTATCATCCAATGACGTTATCCAAACTAACCCTTCTACTTCTCCGACACCTCCTTTGGTGTCGTCAAATTTTAAAAATCTGTTTGTGTCTATTCTAGGATTCTCATTTTTGATGCTAGTTGTCCAAACAGTACAATTACTGAGTGATCACCAGGGAGGGTTTGTACCAGTCCATTTACCAAAATATCAACATATTTTAAAATCTCAACAGAATATACTAAAAGACCTATTTAGGTTATTATATGGTCCTCTACGGGTTCCACAGGAAGGGAGTTCTCCTCTCTGCCTCTGTCTTCCTTTTATTAAAATCCCATGATGTAATGGAACTGATCGGATTTCCTTACAATAGGAGAAAATCCTTCAGCTTGACAGCCCCATTTAGGCCTAGAACTCCACATGTGCTCTTACATCATGGCATATCCTAATTCTCTTTTGAATGAAAGAGGAGGACTACGACAAAGGGAAGAATTCCCCTCAAAATGAAGGGCAAAGATGGATTGGAGTTTATGAACACCATATTTTTGTGCAAGATTCGCTCAGTAAAATAATTAAAATCCCCAAAATATTGCTAGTTTTACAAAATATTGCTAGTTTTACTGCTCTATCAGTAATGTTAGTGCATCAGTTTATGGTTAAAAATGTTACATTGTGTTGAAATATCTCCATGTTTTCTGAACAGATCTCCCAAATGGATTTTGGGATGAGATTCAAGGTGACCTCAGCATCAGATTTCAGATACCAGAGATCAAACTTTAGGCCAGTGCGGTGAGGCAAGCTCACCTTTGTTCATATAGATATTATAACCCTTTTGGTTGCACAGAGTAGACACAATCATATTTAAAGTGCCATTTCTAGTGAAGAGTCGGGCGCACAGCATGCTAAAGACTGCAACCTCAAGTATCAGCAGATAGGTGCCTCTGGAGGGCAGGAGAGTGATGCTAGCGCAGACAGCTCCCACACAGTCAGGCCATTCCTGCAGCCCGCAAACAGCCAAGTGTCAAGCAGAGAATCCATATGTACCTGTGCTTGAGGGATATATGACTCAATACTATGGCGGAAAGCCAACGATACATTGACAATGAAGGGCCAAAAGAGCGAGACCTGGAAACAATAGGACTGTGTAAATAGTCAACCTATGACTGATGGCAAATATAAAAAGTGAACATAAAAGAATGGAGGTTACCATAGAGAGGTGCCTTAACCATTTATTCTGATTTTATGAATTCAATCCATAAAAATGATTAGGGTAAGTGTGTTTTGTTTTGTTTTTTTTTTGACTGACAGAAAAGTCTGAATCCAGTGGATGGATGGACCAACAGATGGATGGATCAATACACTGATGGACCAACCAATAGACAACATACTGACATAACGAAGTAAGGACAGAGATGGACAGACCAACCTACTGATGCTGGATGGACAGACAGTTTGACGCACAGAGAGCCTGACAGAAGTATCAATACACTGGTGGACCAACCAATAAATGACAGAAAGGCATAGGCCAACCCAGTGATAAATGATGGACTAATGGATACACTGTTTGGATAGATGGACTGACAAATAGGGGACAAAAGAGATGGATAGATCACTTGCCGGGCTACTATGGACTAAATTATTGAAAGATAGACATGCTGACAGATGACCATACCAATTGATTCGGCGGACAAACAGACGACAAACCGAGGTACTAACCTACTGAAGAATGGACAGAGAGAAAGATAGATAAAAGATGGACAGGCTGGTGGGTGTGACTGGCACAACGGGCATTGAAACCATGCATCAGTGGAGCACGCATTGGGACATCTTCGCCACAGGACAAGTTCTGTCTTGAGTCTCCCGTAGAATTCTCTTTGAAAGACTGGACAGGTCCGTAAGCTAGCCATTGTTTTTATCCAGTTCATATTTTCAAAACGCTTAGTTTCTGTATGTCCATGTCTCTCTTGCCACCTGTGGCACCACATATAGATACACCAACAAACAAACAACAAATGATGCACAAAATGAAAAGAATGGACAGAGCAAACTACGAGCAATGGAAGAACAAATAAATGGATGAAAAGACAGGGAGAATGAAAGATATACCAACAGATCAGGGATAGACAGACAGACAGACAGACGATCAAAAGCACAAACTGACAGACCAGAGTAACAGACTGACAGATTCTCATTTTTGTTCCTTTTTCAAAGATGTTAGGTCTTAGTTACCACGCTAGTTTTGAGTAAATTCCAATAAAAATAAAAGAGAATTAAAAGAGAAAATAAAAAAAAGAATATTTATAAAATGTAAAGTTTAAGTTGAGGAATACGGCAACATGTGCAATTATTATCTTCATATTTTAATGCAGATGATGAAAAAAAAAATGTTTTCACTGAATGATTTCCACTAAACAGGAAGTCTGCTGCATGACACTCCATGATAGAGCCCACACTGTGAGTGACTCAGAGAAGATCACCTATCTGCAGGCTCCCTCCCCTGGGCTATATTCTTTCCTGTGCCTTCACCGCTAGCCATGCCCGCAGGGCCCTGCTGTGCTTGTGCTAAAGTCAGCTCTAACCGCCCCAGCTCACCCAAATCTTCACTCCATGATGAACTGTCACAGTGCCACACGGTGACAAGACAACCCTGACAGTTTCGCTCTTCACTTTAGCTCTAGAACAAGGTTAAGTGTTTATAAGTGCAGTAGCTAACAACACAGCGGATCATTGAACCAATGGCAAAACAAGTAACTGTGGCATGGCACATTCAGCAACAGTGATTTCCTTTTGGACCAAGATGCCTGAAAACCATTTAATATTCGCATGAGATAATAATATCATTTTCATTTTTGTAAGGGGAGATGAAACGAAACATTTTTGATCAGAATATTATACTTTTTCATTTTAGTTCAATAATTTTGTGATAAATCTTGCTATTTTATTTTGGATAAAAAAATGGCCAAGCTTATTAAAAGTCAAAGGTAAAGCTAGTTAGCTGCTGCTCAGACCTAGCTAGAGAGCAGACAAATCTGGATATCCATGATTCTTTTTCTCAAAATAAAACTTCAAGCTTGTCAACCACTTGTGATAGAGCTGGAGGAGTGACGTCATCCCGTCCGCTGTACATGCAGCATAATGCCAGCGTTGCCAAGGTTACTTGTTAACAGGAGTGAGTCCTACCGAGAGAAACGATAATGGAGCGAATTACTTTTGTTATTCTTTTCTATTATAAGCAATAGTTGTTTAATTTTTTAATAAATTGAAAAGGGTAAATATTACAGAACAATCTCGAGAAACTCAGTAAAGATGCCAAGTTTTAAGCGAAATTGAAAGAGATTAATGATATCGCCCCATGACGAACATTTATATAACAAAGCCAAGTGCTACTCCTAGTGGAAAGAAAGCAAAAATGAAGTCACTTGGCCTCGGTTTCACTTAATTATTGTGTTTTTTTTTTCATCAGTGTGTTTAGTTTTAATCAGTTCTGTGTTGTTGTAATTGTACAACACCACAGTGGTCATAACAATGAAATATATATATTTTTTATTAGGTAAAACAAAACCCAACAAAGTGAGTTTTCCATCTTTTGTATTTACCCTGGCTTTTTTTGTTTTCTCTTTTAAAAAAAATATTCTTTACAAATGTTAGAAAATGTTATTTTATTGTCAACCATAAATGCCAACATTTAGATTTATGCGTCCATTACTGTCTCTATTTTATGCGTTCTTTAGAGTGTTCAAATGGAACCTCCACTGCTTTTCTGAAACATTTTTCTATTGCATTTCAGTTTAAGATTTGCGCATCAAATGTCTATTTCTGTCTTCGAACTTGAAGTTAATCGAGTGGGAGTAGGGAAGAACTTGACAGCCTTTCAGACTCAAGAGGTGCCTTCAGAAATGATAACAAAAATGACTGTTTTTATTCAATAGCTCCTTCACATGTTTTGAATTGGGATTCCTCAAAGCGACCTGTTTATTTTCACTCACTTGGTTTTAAGGCTTGGAAACACATTTTGTCTCACCATCATCTTTATTCTTTGTTTCTCCTCAGGAACATGTCCTCCCCCTCTTTTCTGTCTCCTTCTTCTGACAAAACTGTGCGTTCTTGTTTGCTAACTCCAACTCTCAACTCATCTCACCCTTGTCTCCTAACCTGCTTGAGTTTTTAATCAATGGAGTTCAGTAAAAGCCCCAGGGGAGCAAGGCACTCTGGGTAAGGAGGTTAATATGCTGGCAGTTTTAGATACACTTGTGACATTTTCATCCTGCATCTGTTTTCATCTGGTCTGACTTAGGGATGGCTCGCTGCATGGTGTGGTTGGCCAATCAGTCAGTCACACCACTATGTATATGTTGCCTCCAAGTGGTGAATTGGTGAAATGCAGTTTAATGCATATTTTATGCAGTAGATTAATGTAAAAGTAAGCACCTAATGGACTGCGAGGAACAGAAATATAATGAGATTGTGAATATAAAGCATCGAAGCTGATTCCACAAAGCAGCTAATATTAAATGACAGAAAGAATGGTCAAGAGAAAGTAGAACGTGATAAATACAGGCTGAGTGTTTAAAAGGTCAAAGATAAGGCCGGAATGAGAATGAAAGCTATCTTTGCAAAGAGATTAATTAAATAAGTTGGGAGAGTTTCACTGAGGATGAACAGCACGCACAGTTTGGCTTGTACTTCAATTGAATCTGATGTGAATTCAATGAGAAATTGTGATCTTTTCGACTGCGGAGTAATTACCGAAGGAAAAAACAGGCGCTTTTTTTTTTTTTTTAAAGACTGCAGTCTAAAAGGCCCATTTGCTTCTCGTGCTGAATGTCGAAGAATGTCAATGATCATCTCACAGATTAACTGAAATGCAAGATATAGAGGAACCAAAATGCAAGTGTTCTAGTCGCAGGGAGACGTGTTGCTTGTGTGAATGCTAATGTTACAGCACACCTCTCTGAGATGAAACAAGCTGGGAATGCTAATTATGCAGTTTTTCACAAAGCATTTTCATAACACATATATTTCCCAGCTTTAACATAGAGTGGCAGTCATATCCAGACATAAAGTTGCAGCTCAGATGTTAACTTTTGCATGATGGAGAGATCAAGATACAGGAGAGGGGACTAGGTTATTATTGTCTCCTATATTGTCTGCTTAGTTAGGGCTTTATTGCTTTATATACATAATGCAAATAATATTGTTTGGGAGTATATATATATATATATATATATATATATATATATATATATATATATTAGGAGTACCTAATCTGAACAATAAATATTCTTTGATCTTTTTTTTCCTTTCACCTCAGCCTTTCTTCTTTAAAAGTAACTTTCCTCATGTTCCCTGGATAACCATCTTTAAGAGGATGTACCAATTAACCATATTTTGCTTTTTGTTCACCAAATTGACATTAGGTTTTAAGTCTGTAAATATGTAACATTGCTTTAGAATCTGGCTTTTACAGACTTTAAGGTTTGTTTGTGTAACAGGTATCGAGAGTAAGAGATTGGATGTGTCGCCTTCAATTATCCCACCTTCCTCCTCTTCACCTCACAATGGAAGGGCGCAAACTCAGATGCATCCTAGTAGAACAGGTAGCCTTAATATGTTCCTTAACACCACTTATACTCACAGACAAAAGGCAGATTCAGTTGATTGAAATATAAATTTGTAACAGAACATAAACAGATTTTATGGCCCTTAAGGCTGATTAGATAATTGTACTTTCTTAAGTGATAAGAAATATTAGAAATAACTTGGACCAAGCTAAGAAACTTTAAGAGTGTGATTTAAAAAAAAAAAAAAAAAAAAACACATTTTACCATCAAATGCATTTTCATATTTGCAACTCTGTTTAAATCACAGTGTTTATACGAAGTGATTTAAAGCTTTTAGAAAGTTGCTAAGTGGTTTGGCAACTGTGGTAAAAACGTCTCAGGGTCTCGTCTTCCACTTCAAATGGAGCTGGGATTTTAGCACTTTAAAGCAATCTACATCTAGCAGAGAAATTAACAATAGGAAATTCACTTGATAGGGATGCATTAACATTGCTCTAGGTAACCTGTTTAACTGCTGAATTTAAGGACAGAGCATTTAAAGTGATCTATTCCTCACCTAACATAATATTAGCCCAAGAGTGAGACAAAAATGAGGTGATGAATATTTCCATCTCATGACAGGAAGTAAAGCTTTGATCTGTCCCTATAGAACTCTCAGTTGTGTAAACATCATGAAAAATTGAAAGAAGCCGTGCTAATCCAGAGAGGTGGATCTGGGCTGGAAACTCAAGGCTGCATTATTTTCCCTGAACCTCTCCATCTTCACTAAGCATGCCACATCTCTGGGTGCATTAGTAAGTACACTAAAAATGGACTCTTACCTGTGTAAGATCTTCTCCAGACTCAGATAATTGGCTTATTTTAAGAGCACTGTTCGCTTCAAGTGGGGATCATAAATTAATTGCACCATGCACAAAGTACAAAATGAGCAATCCCCAGTGGCTCCTAGAGAATGAACAGTGAGCAAGTGCTTCAGAACAGCCAAATTTGCCCTTTCATGCAACACTTTAATAAACAACATACTTTAGACCTATTAAAAAGCTAAAAGCTGTTAAAATGATCATTATTAATTGGTCACTTGGACTCAGAAGCTATTAAACACGTCTAGAAAGCCAAGCGCTGAAAGATATATAATTTTCAAAGTTCCTTCTGAAATATTGAAACAATAAAGCCTAATATGTTTTTGGTCAAAAAAGCTATTTGCGTGGTGTAGCTTTTTTTTGTCTTGTGTCTGATTTTAACTAAGCTGCACCCTTGAAAGTCTACATATTTTTAATAACAAGAACATTCAGTACTTCCATGGCTTATTAAGTGAAGGAAAATCATGATCATTCAAGGGCTTTATTTTGTTCATTTATTATTTAGCTTTGAGTTAGATGTGAGTTCAACCTAATTAGGTTGAATTGTAGAATAAATACAAAACTTTTTGCTGTGTATATTTGAGATTTTATCCATTTCCTATTTTGTTTTTATATGTAATATACAGCAGAACCATTTTCCACCATTTCAAATGTGATTAAACATTAGTGAGTTTCAACAAGTAAATGATTAAACACCTGTCTACAAAAGTGTAAAGTTTTGTGGTTTTGATGTACTCTGAATGTGTAGTAGTAAGCAGCAATTGATCAAGAAGTTGGTCCCAGAACTTGATCAGCTTGATGGTCCCAGAAAGGAGCCGGTTCCCAATGAAACCAAGTAAGAAGACTCTGAAAGCAGGGTTAAGAAAGATTTAACAGAAATTGCTGCTTTAATTAGCCCAAACATAACACATGATTTAGCTAACCAAAGCACTGTTATGAGAGATAGGGCGGGGGAAGGCAATGGAGGTGGAATGAAAGAGATGTCAAATGTAGCAAGAGCACTCTCGAGGGTTCAAAGCAGTAAGAGAACAAATCTCTCAGCAGCTTCATTTAAAGAGTTTGTGACTTCCTGGTTGTGATGTATTTCCTGTTCTATTTCACAAAACAACCTACAAAATAATATATATATATACCTTCTCCAAACTTTGGAGGGCCACATGCTTCAACCTGAGGTATGTCTACATGTTTAAGTTAAATAAAGCAACATTTCTGTTAAATCTTCGCAAAACTCTTGCTTCAAATTCTTCTTACCTGGTTTAAAACAAATATTCGCTTACACCCAAACGTTTTATTATTTTATTTAATTTTATTTTAAAGTGTCATGTACGGTTTTATAATGATGATTCAAACCACAGTACATTATACCTGGCCTTTTGTGAACACATGTGAGAGTAGACATCTGAACAGTTCACTGTTTAGCCATTTTTAGCTTTTCTATTCCATTTTAAAAGGATGTTAATTTACCAAAACTATATCCACGCATAGTGCCAAAATGAGTTGACTGAAAATTATTTGGAGTTTGCCAACATGCTCTCAGTAAACCCACCCTTGAGTAAGGTTTTATTGAAATTTTAAAATCACTTGATGCACAGCCTCTTGATCGTCTTGTCGCCCTCTTGATCTCTCATTTCTAGCTAAGCCTCTCTACTCGTTTGGTTGAGAGTTAAGGCGTATGTCTGTTTACACACTTGTATGCCATATCCTCCCTCCCCTCTTCTAAACCCACACACTTGCTTCTCTATTGCTTCTTTTGCTTGTTTGGAATACACACTGAGATCAGAGGACATAAAACCTTCAGAGGCCCTCTGAGCACTTGCAATCCTATTCGTGTACCCGCATCCCCTTCAGAGAGAGAAAGAGAGACTGAGAACAAGAAAGGGATAAAGAAAGAGGCAGGGTGTTGAGGAAAGATCACAAAATAGCAATATTTTGATAAGATAATAAGGTTTCCCCACTGAGTTCCACACACAACAATATATAAAAAAAAAGAGCATGGCCAGAATCGAGTAGCCTACATCTGCCAAAACAAAGAAAGTTCATTTGGTCAAGAATACCGGCATAATGAGAAAGATGGCAGTGGAGGTTGCTCGAAATGACTGGTTCAAGGTCAAATCTTGAGGGTCAAACTTTATTTTTATTTTTATTGAAAGTCAGAGTTGAATTGTATCAATAAGAAAAAGGACTTTTGCTCATGTGATTTTTAAGTTTTTTTTTTTTTATAATTATTCATAGTATTATATAGACAACTTGCATAATATTAGTTAATATTTTTTTTCATAAAATAATTCAAAGGTGTATTTGCAGGCTAAATGATAAGGGACTGGGCGGCACAGTGGCGCAGTGGGTAGCACTGTGGCCTTCCAGGTAGAAGGTTGTCGGTTCAAGGCTCGCCGGTGACCTTCCTGGAAGGAGTTTGCATGTTCTCCCTGTGCTTGCGTGGGTTTCCTCCGGGTACTCCGGTTTCCCCCACAATCCCAAAAAACATGCGGTTAGGTTAATTGACTAATCTAAAATACCCCTTAGGTGTGCATGTGTGTGTGTGAATGTTGCCCTGCGATGGACTGGCGAACTGTCCAGGGTGTACCCCCGCCTCTCGCCCAATGTGTGCCGGAGATAGGCACTGGCAGACCCCCGTGACCCCGAAAGGGAATAAGCGGGAATGGAAAACGAATGAATGAATGAATGAATGAATGATAAGGGACTATAGTTTTGAGTTGGTAATTGAAGTAGAGTGATTATTTTTAAAGTGCTTGTAATTAAGATGATTATGGTTTAAGAGAAAGCAACCGTTTAAACACCTTCCACAATCTGCAAGTATCTAAATGTCCCTTTGACTGAGACCACCCACTGTCCCTGGTACAGCTACAGCTTTTGCATCCTGAAAGCCACACAAGAGACGAATGCTTAATGATCCACTCCATTGGATCAATGGCTAGGAGACAATCAATAATGCCTTGATCCTGTGCACAGCAGGATTCTATCTAGAGATAAAGTGCATAAATCCGTAAACTCTGAAACTGATAGTGCGCTCTTAAAATGAACAGAACAACAGGCTCATAAATCATGGCTTGGGTTTCACAGACTGGGGATGTTTTCATGAGCTTCTGGGAAGGTTGTAGAGCTGTGGTTGATTTCATGTGAAAAGAACAACCAGTTAAATGATTAGCATAGAAATATATTTTATTATATTTTTATTATGAGCTAAAGTCTGTATTTTACAGGTACTTTTAAATTGGTCTTTGCTAGTGAGCTGCTCTGATGCAAGGGTCTCATTTTCCTCTAGCACAAAGTATAACATATTTTCTGAAAATTTTTAAATTGTTATTTTGTAAAACATTTTTGAACATCTTGGGATTTCCTGTGAAGAACAGCAGATTTCAACGTTACATCCCATCTCTACTAATGTTGAAATGTACCTCATGGTACAAAGCACTATTAAATTAACTCTTCTGGACCTATATAGACACTTACCCAGTGTTACATTTAAAATTAAGCAGATTGAATTAGCACCCTGTAGTTTAACAATTAACACTAGGCCATAATTGTGTGAGTTCACATCGTTGACGTGTTAAGTGTTCATTCATCTGAATCACGGCGTATTTATAAATGAACAAGGTATTTAGTGGCAGATTCTAGAACTGAATAGTTTGATTCTATTGATCTCACAGTGGCTCTGTACATTGCATTTTTTGAAATTACCAAGAATGCATAGATTTTTTTGTAACTTATATGTTATAAGAATTCTAGACTATTTATACTTAAAGTTAAAGACACAATTATTAGTCCTGAGTGATGTTTTCAGATCAAGGGAATGTTTTGAATCCTGATTTTTTTCCATAAGAATGGAAAAACATGGCTTAAGAGAGAAAAACTGGCTTTGTATTTTTATGAGCATATAACAAACACAATTTTACAAATGACTTGCTAAATAACGCTAATTTGCATGATTATCCTAATTAACCTAGTTAAGCACTTCACAAAAATGAGAAGCAGTTTCAACAAAGACAGTCGTTAGAGCCTTGCACAGAAAGCCAGAAAGAAGTTTGCTAAGAAGAATGTGGGGAAAAGTGATGAATACTGGAAATTGATCCTTTGGTCAGAAGAGATTAAACTAGAGCTTTCGGCAATGGGGATGTTGTGTATGTTTGAAGAAAGAAGGCAGTTCCCACTGTGAAACATAATGGTGGGAGTATAATGCTCTGGGGTGTCTGGGTGTTTGGTTCTGTGGATCAAATAGGTGTAGAAGGAAACATGAAATAGAAACTATATAGATTTTGAAAGACACACTTTATGACTATAAGTCTGTTTAGAGGCCTAATCATTTTGACGGGTAGAGTTTTGGGAAATTCTTAGAACTTATATGAATAAATAGGAAAATTAACACTTTTCGATATTTTGAGTAATGAAGCGGCAGTGTCTTAGACAAGTGCATTATGTTGTTACACACGTAAAAACATTCTTTTTCTTCAAGGAGTCTTTGGTGGCTGTCAAATCTAGCATCTGGTTATTATAATGAGCTTTGATCAATGGCTGGCAGGTGTGGGGGGTGTGTCTCTTGTCTATGGTTTGGAACTGGGGCACCAACGACTCTTACCCATGTCCCAATATTCCATCTGGAGTCACACTTCCTCAATCCACGTTATTGTTTTTTCAATAAAAGATGATGACCAGCGTTAATTTGGTCTGCAGCTTCTCATTTAAGGGCAGAGCAGCAATCATTTAGCAGTGCACTGATGCACACAGTAAAACAAAACAAGTGAGTGGGTGTCGAGTGAAGCAAGGGGTGCTCTAAGGACAATACATATTAAAATTCAGAGAAAGATGCTCTAAAACCTTTCAATGCTTTCAGCTTTATCAAAGTCCATTCATGTATTTCCTCACATAACTTAGCATTAAATCAATCTGTGAGTTATAGCCTTCACCTTTTCATTTGCATAATTTTCAGCACGCTGATCTTTCCACATCTGCTGCTTGGTGCATTCCCACAGCAGACACTAATGCGGAAAGGATGTGAGCATTCATGTTGGCTTTCATTGCCCAAGGCTCTCTCTCATTGACTTGTCTTTATAGCTCTCGCTTTTTCAAAGTTGCTTCCTCCTCAGCAGGATTCTTCACTTGCTTGTTATGATTTCTAGGGGGTTTTGTTAAAGCATTATTTTGGTGGCGTAAAAAATCATTTTGGGTTATTAAGTGTTGAGGAAGGAAAGAAATGAATAATGACTTAATGTGTTTTTGTTTGGTTCGTCATGCATGGCAGGTTTCATTATGATTGGGGCTTGGGGTATGTTTGGTACAATCGCTGCTGTTAAATTATTGGGTTACACTGTACACCAAAGGTTGATTGATATTTTGATGACATTGACTAGTCAGAATGTTGGAGCATCTTCTAACCATCTTTGAAATGATTGTGAAAAAAACGTGCCTTCAAAAATGTTTGACTACATTTAATCACAAGACTAAAGTAATCACAAGAAAATGATCTTGAAAGTTAACGGTCAAAGTTTGGTAAAAATTACAGTTGATTTTCTGAGCAGAATCTCATGCATAGCAGCTTTAAGAAATACATTCTTAAATATCTTTTGTATAATTTACACTCACCGGCCACTTTATTACGTACACTTGTCCACCTGCTCTTTAATGCGATTTGTAACCAGCCAATCACAGCATCTCAATGGATTGTAGACATGGTCAAGACAATCAAACTGACGATAAAAACGAACATCAGAATGAGGAAGAAAAATGATGTATTCAAAAATTGCTGATACACTGGGATTTTCACGCACAACAATTTAAAGGATCATAGAGAATGTTCCAAAATAGAGACCACAGAACAGTTCTGTGGGCACAAATGTCTTGTTGATGTCAGAGGAAAATGACCAGAAAGGCAACAGTAACTACTCTTTTCGAGGTATGCAGAAGAGCCACTCTGAATGCTCAACATGTTGAGGTTGAAGGGCTACAGCCACAGAAAACCACGCGGGGTGCCACTCCTGCAAGCTAAGAACAAGAAAATTAAAATTCAGTTCACCAAAACTGGACAATAGAAAATTGCAAAACCGTTGCTTGGTCTAATGAGTCTTGATTTCTGCTGTAACATACGGATGATGTGAGGTCAGAAGATGGCATCGACAACATGAAAGCATCGATCCATCCTTCCGGCTGGTGGTGGTGTAATGGTGTGGGGGGTTATTTTTTGGCACACTTTGGCCACATTAGAACCAATTGAGCATTGAGTCAATGCCACAGAGTATTTTTGCAACCATGTCAATGCATGATGCCCACCTCATGCATGGACCAAAGTCTTCAAGGAATGTTCCCAGTATCTTGTTGAATCTATACCACAAAGGATTAAGTGCATTTTGAAGGCAAAATGGGGTCCAACTTGGTACTAGTAAGATGTACCTTATAAAGTGACCAGTAAGTGTATATTATTTAGTTCTCCTGATTTACAAGTGTATAGCGTGTTACAATTATCTAAAGCGAGTTTTGCTAAATATATTGTATTTACTATATAAATATATTAAATATTTGGATTGTTTTTAATGCTGATTCTTTTTTTTATCCAGCCAATGATCATTATTTTATAATAGTGTAGCATAAAGACCAAGTGCCTTGAGCTCTTCAGTGCTTTCACTTTCTTGATTTATTGGTGAACTCTGCTCAAGCTATGTGGGTCAATCACTGTTATTCCAGGGCGACCACAAACAGTTAAAACAGAATATACATGGAATTTTTACTGTCCGTTTAGATTTACACTTTCACAAAAAATGCTGCGCTTCAGGACACATGGCTCACTGATCTGGGACAAATCACCTTTCATTAGGTTTCCTCATTTGCTCACCATCACCAGGCCGAGGCTGTCAAAGCAGGAGGAAAGGATGAAATAAATGGTTATAAATGCTGAACTCACCGAGGCATGGTTTTATTGATTGGTTTGACGCTAACTGCATGTTTTATAGACCCCTGGTCTGGGATGAATGAATCTATTTGATTTCACATGTGATTTTTGCAATGTTGAGTTTTTCTTTTGATTGAATTTGTGCTGTCAGCATCTTTACTTGTATGCAGGAATTTGTTTGCTTTACTTTAGTAACTTGCTCACACCACACAGCCTTGGGTGTGTTTGTACTGGGTGATGCATTCAAATGTCTTTAGCCCTACACACTCAAATTGAAAAGCATTATATTCAAAGTGCATCAAAGCAATTCTTTCAAAAACACGTTTAAGCTGCCAGAAGCTAATTAAAAAGCCTTGTCAACAAGAATCTGGTGGAACCCTATTTTAATATTCAGCTGGGAATAACTAACAACACTTAAACGATGCCCAGCAAGAAGATGAAATAAACAAATATTTTCAAAGTCAAAGAGTGTCTCAAGCAATCATTTATTTTTTTGGACGAGCAGAAGCAGTTATGTTATTTGTCATATCAGATCAATTGAATGTAAAAGGGATATTGCTCTCAGGAGGCTCTGGTTTTAATGACTAGTGGCCCACTGTTGTATCGAAAGCACACATTATTAGGTTTTGTGACCAATTGTTTATTTATATGTTTTAAAGATCACCATATAGAGTTTTAAATATGCTTCAAAGTTAGCATGAAGTTGTTTCTGCACATCTGAATGTCAGTATTGTGCAGGGTTAAAAGAGAAATGAAAGGTGGAAGAGGAGTGAAAAAAAAAACTGTGAAATATTGAAAGCTGTTTCTCATCTTGACTGGAAAATGGATTTGGCAAAATCAGGAGTCATGTTAGGGTCTGCTTTCAGGGCATGTTTGAAAGGATGTCTGGAAAAATTGTGAGTGTTCAAACAAGTGTCTGTTTTTCTAATCTTCGGGTTTGTGTTTATATCATTATCTTCAAATGCAGATGAATTGTTACTGTACATGCTTTAGTTACTGTCGCAATAATATATTAGTATTATAAGGTATACATAGATGATTTTGGTTTATTGGTTGTTTTATTATTATGTTTGCCAAAACATCCAAATTCGTCTGACTCAGGTTGCTACATCTTTTAAGAAATTTTCCATTGACTTAACATGCTTTGTTAAACTGTAACCTCTTCTTCAAACAGACAACACTTGTGGAGGTTACCAGTCTTTGCGAGCAAACACACAATTTGTGCAAGACTATTTGAACCCTAGGCTTTAGAAAGGGTTAACAATTTACCATTGACTTATAATGGCCAATGAAAACAAATGGGACAACAACGGAAATATCTTTGAGAAAAAAAAATCATAAAGAAATGGGAATTTGTTTATGTTAATCATAATAACAACCTAAATTGTTATGACATCACTGTCATCAGCTCCATAGCAGTTTACCCTAGCAACAAAAATTTGTGACTTCAATGACCTCATTGATTCCTCAATAGCAACCAGATTGTTCAACCTAGCAACCGAGAAATAGCTCAAGAAAGTTTATAGCACTGGGGCACATTTTAACAAATAATTTTAAAGTGACACTTCATAAGCCACATCAAAGTTAGCCACAAAGAAGTCCTAAAAATTGAATATTATTTTATGTGAATGAATTATTCAAATTTTTACCCTCACAGTTTGGCAAATTGATTAAAAAATTCATTACAATATGTGGCAGAAATAGCCGAATGTGAACAGAATGTACTTGGAACTTGTAGATCACAGAGAGTTAATTGATTAATACAAAGTGTACTTTTTTAGACATTTTGCTATGTTTGTATCTTCAATTACAATCTTAAAATCAAATAGTTTAAGCTAAACCTATTCACATAATGCTCAAATAGCTCTGCTTCTCTTTTGAACTTCTATTAACCTTATAAAGACACATTTGTTATCTTCCCAACTCCATTGGCTCTGGTTATGAATATTTTCCCATCTCCAATTCCTTTTCATTCCCCTCATTTCATCCTCCTGTAAAAGGATCAGGGAAGTCTTTGAATGTGTGTCAGTTGGCCACGTGGCCTCTCTTTTCCTTGAAAGTAGCATTTCTTTGTCTGGCTCTAATTTCCAATATGTCCGCTCCCTTTGCATTGAATCAAGTACAGGCAGGAACTTTAACAGTGTATTTTTAAATTAAACACTGTAAAAAAGATGAAGAATTTGAAATGTAAACATTGGAGAGAGGAAACCTAAATAGCTGAAGCTTCTCTCCGCATGGATCTCATAAAGTCTGTGGTTAAGGGTCTGTGTTGAAGCTTACAGATTAGATGATTCATATCTGCCACTTTCTGCTGAACCTTGAAATCAAATCCAATTGCGTGGCTGGATATGTGTGGCCAGTCCTTGAGCACTGGCTTCTCTGTGATGTTATTTGTGAATTATCCACCAAGGGCATTTGGTGGAAAAAATGTACAAAGAGTATATATTTCTTTAATAATCTTCATGATATGGCTTCCCCATTCCTCATCTTCTCTAGAGGGGTTAGATAAGGAGAAGTTTACAAGTAAGATAAACAGAAATAATTTTATTACATTAACTAAAAATTCAAATAATGTATGTTCAATCCAATAATTCTTCCTTTCTGATCATGTTTGTAAACATAATTCACATTGCAGTGTTTTCAACCAATGCATTACTTTCTAAAATATTTATTGTATTTTAAATATAAAACCTGACTTAAAAGAAAACACCCTCTTCAAATCTTAGTCAACTTTACCTTAAAAAAACATCATCATTGCCAAAAGTATTCTATCAATCATCTAAATGTCACAGTGTTGGAAGAATGGAGAAGGGAGTTACTTTCTATTCTCTTTTTAATGGCACAAACTAAAATATTTACAAGAAGGCAAACATTCTTCACACAGTGTTGTATCATCAACCAGCAGAACCCACAATGTCTTCAAAGGTGGTGAGTTAAGTAATCCACAGGAGGAAAATCCAGAAGGCAGGAAGGGATCATGGAGTGTCAAGGGGTGTGAGCCGTAGGTCTGACAATGGAGGCGGAGCATGGATGAATCTTGGGAGGAGAATTGGAAATGAGCTTGGATTGGCTGATGGGTTCATTAAGGATGATCGTTTGCAGGTGAGATGATTTGGATGATATTGGTTTTTGTTGCAGTGATGGACTGGTGACCTGTTTAGGGTGTACCTCCGTCTCTCAAGACCCTGTGACCCCCCAAAAAATGAATGAATGAATGGTTGCTGTTGATATTGCATTGAACTGGGCCACAGGGCAATAGAATCAAGCACATAAAAATGCAGACTGCATTTATGAAAGAAAGTACCATTTTCAGGAGCCCAGTGTTTTCCACTGTGGTAATGTCATTGAAACCCGAGTGAAACTTGATCACTGAAATTTAATTTAGTGTGTTTTATATGTGAGAATTTGACTGGTCTGTCCAGACCTCCATTCATCCCACACCAGTGCCTTGCTCACATGCAATTAAGAGTGGTAAAAAAATGTCACATTCAACCTTACACATTTTGATGGAATGGCAATATTTTAGGCGATTCATGAAAAGAATTCTCTGTGAGTGAAGCACCTTTGAAGAACATGCTGATGTCAAAGACAGATGGGGAACCATAAAATCGTTGATGGTTAAAGCCCAGACTGAATGTGATGAATAGTTCCCTGTGTCATAATCTTTAATGGTCTATCGCCTGGATGAAACACATTTTGGCTATGTGCCATCACGACTGCTGCTTGTTTGTGTTCTCATAGCTCTGCTTTTAACAACATAGTTTACATCACCTTATCTATATTTTATGCTTGTGTACATCCAGATCGTCCATCACTGTAGGAAAATCAGCATGGTATTTTCAGATGTCGGAGACTGATGGTGACACACACACACACACACACACACACACGCACACACGCACACACACACAGCATTTATCTAATATCTTGCTTTTCTCACTGTTATGATTCTCAATGCTATTTGAACATCTGCAGCACATCCAAACTAGGTTTTGGTTTGAAATATAAAGTCGTAAAACACCTTTTTTTCTCTTGTTAATGATCAACATCATTGAATCAATCATTTCCTTCTTAATTTCTAACGTCTTGAACTTTGAGGATGTTATTGTTCAGAAACAGAACGCAAAGCCCCCCAGCTCTTCGCTGAGTTCTAAATGACAAAATTCGAAAATATAAGGAAGTAGTTATCTGATAAAATTTCAGATTGGGCACCGAGCCTGGACACATCTCTATAGCAACATACAGTATCAATTATAGCGCCACCTGGTGGCTACAGGAAATACATTTTACATTGATATGATTTCACAAATTAGTACAATAATAGAAGAATATTCATTCTCATTCATAGCGCCACCTGGTGATCTTATTGTGTGTGTATAAGACCTTTGATCGCCACTTGTAGCTCTATTATTATTATTTTTTTGTTCGTGTGCTTCCTTTTATGGTCTCATTGAGTGATGAGAAGGGTGCTTCCAAGTAAAATTTATTATTATTATTATTATTATTATTATTACAAAATCAAATGTTAAAAAAACTACTATGAACATATAGTCTGTTGCACAATAATTAAGTTGTTCAGTGAAAATTAGTAATGCCTATTCATTTTAAATTTCCTGTTTTTTACCCAAGCTCGTTGCAGCCAATGATAAACGAACTAATTAATTAAGCACCAGCTGCCAGCCGTGCAGCAAACGACGAGATGAAATAAAAAAACAAACGAAGTATACTTTTGTTAAATGTTACATCTTACTTTCAGTCACGCTTGAGCTGGCTGCTCTGAAACGCTGTATACGTTCATTGCCATGAGCTCCGATAAGTTCCTGGGCTGTGGAACCATAGCAAAAACCAAACAAAGCAAAACTTGTGGGGGGCGGGAGGGAAAGAAAAGCCCCCGGCAGGTTTCCATCAGCCGGAGCAGCTGATGTCATCACGCGAATCCCGGAGATTCTCTTTTTCTCGGCAAGGAAAACGACCAGGGGAAAGTTTATTAAAACAACGGCAAAGGGAGGAGGGAGAGAGTGAGAGAAGAGCTGGAGAAGTCCCAGGCAAAGTGTTCTCCATGCAAAAGAAGACTCAGAAGTTTCTCTTTCAGCAAATTGGATTACTCTAAAAGTCGTTGTCTGTGGATTAATGTTGCAATAACTCGCTGGATTAACGTTCGCAGACGGTAAATTAAGAATTTTATTTCTGTCATATGGATGACTTACAATTATTTACATATCCCGAAAAACTTGGAGTTATTTTACATATTCCTAATTTACCAAATATCTGACTGACCTACACCCGAAAAAAAATCTATACACCGTACATTTGGTTGGTTGGATGTAAATGTGTTCTCAGTTAAAGAAAGAATGTCTTAATTATTATTGTTTTATAATAAGTAGTTGCAATTGGAGATAGTCACTCATCATCCAACATATGGCAAATCAGGGTTTTGGGGAAAAAAATATAATAAAAAAAGAGGAATTTTTTAATCTGGTCAGCAAGTGGTTAAGAACCATAATTAGCTAATTTTAATGTCTGTGCATCTATAAGGTTAATCACATTTTAACCAATGTCAGTTACTATTTATTTACATTTTCTTGCAATTTCTATAAGAAATGCATATTAGTTATTGATAATAAAGGTCGGCAATCTGCAATGGAAACAAGCACATGTGTTTTACAATGATCTTTGGATGACCAGTTTTACAAAGACCAGTCCATTTTTAGTGGACTGTACATGTACAACACTTTTTATTCTGATTAAGCTGTGTAAATTTCAAGTTTGCTTGTTTTACAAAATTCTGCTCGTATTTGGAATTTATTTTAATGAAATGCAATCTCATGGTGTGAATGGTTACACTAACATCCAATCAATAATTCAATAAAATAAACTGGCTCGGAATATAAGATAATGCAAAAAATGAGGCTAGTTTGTTTGAATGAGATTCTAAGGAGTAAAAATAACAAATTAAACGCAATGGTTTATCTTTCAGAAATCTTTCTTGCAGCAGATATTTGTCTGCAGTGAAGGAATTTTCGGCAATATTCATATTTTCTTATGCAAAAGCGCGTCATGAGTTCTGCATCTAGGCAGTTATTTCTGATTATTAATATTATTCATCTTGAAACCTTTTCAGAACATCCACATCTCTGGCAAAACATTTTGTAACCATTGAGACTGGAAAAATGCATGGATTATCTGATTATAAAACCATCTGCTGTTAATAGAGGGGCGGACGAGATGAAGAGCCATTTGTAAAGTAACACGTGGTCACATACTGTTCCTGTTTGCTTTATTTGGCATCCACTTTTATCAAGAATTAAATTTCATTTATTAAACCAAGCTGCAAGCAAACCATCCCCAGTCTCAGCATTCAGTATAGTGAAAGATGCTGTACCAAACAGAAGAGATGATTTTCCTTTTGAAAGAATTATTGCTAAACAGCTGTAATTGAAGGTTAAACAGTGCAGCAGACATGATTACAAATGCCACAGAGCCAATTATAAATCTCTCAGGATTGCTCCCTGCTAGTGTTTGATGTGTTTCTCCTCCTCTAAGGTACCCTTAACCAAATGTGCTTTCTGAAATGTTTGTTTCAATATATCCATACACCCAAGGTCTGGTCTGCGGTCAAACTAGACTGAGCATGCTAAATTTCTCTGCATGCAGGGACCAAACATTATGAGACCTCCCACATGGCATAAGAAAATGAAGACACCCACAATGTATCAATCTGCACCAAACTCTACTCTTTTAGTTGGAAGTAAAAAAATAAATAAATAAGAAAGTTCCAGGTTGTCTCACATATGTTATCCAAAACTTATACTTAGCTTGTAAATTTGGTCTGTCGAGTGGTATCCTTTTGAATGGGGACTGAAATTTGTACAGGTATTAATGTTTACATTCTAGTATTGTTGTATTAAGTTTGTGTTGCCATTAGTCCTTCCACTAGTTTTGCTCAATGTAAGCTAGAGTAGACATTTTTCAGGCCGACTGCAAAAACAAACTCAGTGCCAGTCAGCACTAAGTTGCATGTGTATCCGTGATATGGAAATATGAGGCATGTTTGTTTTGGTCATTTCAAATCATTAGTTTACAGAAACCCTTTGTGCCTTCTTTAAAGGGCATTTTTTTTACTAATTAGGCTATATGTTCACTCTACAGGTAAACCCAGCATTTACAATAATTACAAATAGAAAAAAAAACAACGTTTGGTTTTCATCACGTAGAGTGAGGCCAGATCAAAAGGCAGACATTTTCTCAAATCATCTCAAAGATGTTGTTGTGTTTGTATTTATGATTAAGTTAAGATGCCTTGTTTTTGTCAGTGTTTAGCCATTTCTTTTGTAAGGAAAATTACCCTTTTTATTTTTTTACAGTTTGTCCTTTGAGTATTTTTTTACCCTTGACATCTTTTACTATATCATTTGTGTTAATTGCTTAAAATGATAATGAAGAACAATGTTTTGTTAACACCAACCCAAACATTTCTTGCACAAGCGAACACTGTATTCATTAAAAAAAGCATTTCTTCATTTGTTTTTAGTTACGACTGGTTAGTAGATAGTTCAATCAGTTAATTTTTTTAGTCCACTTTTGGTTCGGTTGCTGCTTTCAGATCTGCTAAATCCTGAACAAAACATGTCAGGTGTGAAGGCACACTTAGATGCTTGAACTGTTCACACTGCAATCTAATGATCTGATAAAAAGTAATGCTGTGTGAATGTAGCATTTTTTCAAAACACATTGTATAAAATATGTCCTGATGCTTGTGTTGAGAGTGAGTGATTCTAACAAGAAAACTTTTGACAGCTTGCTTTCTGTCAACGGGCCCAGAGAACAAAATGACATTTTAACAATAGCTAATTAAATCTGCTGTTTATTAAAAATGCACATTGTTATCATTCTCTGCTTCTGAATTTGTGCAGAGATTGACTGCAATTATAAATCTTTCATCAGCTCGGAGCACTTGATTCCCCAACTTTTGTCATTTCAACTAAAAACGTTCTCTAGATCTCCAGGAACTGAGCCAGGATAGAATGCAAGAGAGACTCTTTGCTTTATCTGCTCATTCCAGCTGTTGTTGCAGGAAAGCAAACAAAGTGCACGGAGAACAAAACAAGCACACACTTTCATTTCCATTTCTTTTTCTGTCTATGGAAGCAAATGCTAACAAAAAATTGCCCTGAGGCATTGAACACAGGTAATGGGGTGTCTCCACCTCAACATTGTCTTGTGTACAAGAAGTGAGAAGTAAGATAGCGCTTTGTAAACATCTGAATGATAGGAGCTGACGTGGGCAGCCAGTGAAGGAATTGAGAGTGATTCTTAGCCTCAGGTTATGGTGTTATTTCACATGACCTCAGTCTTCAGATGTAGATTAGCGTCTCGTGCGTAAACCTTTCAAATTTAAAGAAGTTCCAGAGAGAAGGCCTCGCCTCTCAAACGCTTTGACACATACAGCGCTCTGACAGGGTCATGTTCAGACACGTCTGTAAAGGTCACTTTGTGTTTTAAACAGGTACATGAGCTGGTTTTCAGTCAACACTTGTTACAGATTTGAGATCGCTTTAGTAGCAGTCAATGACAAAAGAAATTTCACATCCTGTATTTTATGGATACAACGTCAAATGTTAACCAGAATATTTGGTGACCGCATGTTCCAGATCCCATATGCAATATTTATTTCCAGTATGATGGATTAGCTGTTTTATGTTGTAGATACAACGTATGTTTCTTGACTTTAATAATGGTTTCAGTTTGTGCATCTAATTTAATCCAAACCATCCTGGGTGGATGCCACCTCAAAATAAATAAGACACATGAAACCATTTGCCCGGTTGGGAAATACATTTAGTGGCAGCATGCATTGATAACCCAATGCTAAATGGTGATTATTATTGAGTTACGGTAATTATTAACTCTGAATACTATTATTGTTATTATTTTACCATTGGTCTATTGATGGCTGAATCCTGCCTGCAATATTTTTCAGCGTGATCTTTAATTGTGATACTGGTCCTCTCTCTTCTGCAGCCTGATCAGACCATAGCAGTGAGTAGCTTGAGTAACAGGAACTGTCCAGGTTGACAGGGTGTGATTAGACTTTTGACTGTTTGTCGTGTGGCAGTTCTGTGCAAGCACACATGCAACTGCAAACTCCGCTCACCTTCTAACCTTCTAACAGCAGCACACTGGAGAAAAAAAAAACACTGTTATTGTATACATCAGTTCCATATTTTTTTCAGCGCAGTTACTGTTTTATTACCATGCTTCTCTTCAAAAACAAAAGAGGGACATTAAGGGGAAACTTAATTTGCATAGGACACTTTGTTCCAGGACTGCCACGACTCTAAAGATAAAGTGTCTTTATGAGCTACAAAGTTCACTTGCAAATATCGAAAAAAAAAAAAACACAATTTTGACCCTAAAAATAAACAATTCAAGCAAACGAGGCTGCATTATTAATTCAGAAGAGGGTGAATTGCTGTATCCACAACTCTAGTCATTTTCTCTATAGTTTCAAATGAAAACTGAAGCATGCCACAAAGAATTATTGCATATAAATGGTTACCACATCTAAGCGATTATGTTTCCTTCTCATCTGTTCCCTAATTCTTGTTTCCCGCGGCAGGAGCTGAAGGAGGAGGGAGTCATGAGGGTCATCTGCTTCACTCTGGTACTTCTCAACATCTGCTTGGGTCACTGGGGTCGACTGGCATCCGCTGAAGGTGAGTGCCTGCTTTTGCAATCAAAAGATGAGCTTAATTAACGCTAGTTCAAACTGTTTAGATGCTGTATGTTCAATTCATGTTGCTTGTAACCTAATTGAATGTGCTTTTAAATCATGCGCATGAGCTGTTCACGTGAGTTCTGTTCGGCCTGCTTGTGTTTCTACAGGCTTTAGTATCTTGTCAGACGGGGGTGTTGTAGTAGCTATCATCAGAGTAATTTAATGCCATTCCTTCCATGACGTAATAAAGAGTGTGACTTGAGATCAGGAAATATCTAGAAAAAAAGAATGAATCCTGAACTGTTATGGACTGTTGTGCTTCTTGGATTTCGGGTGTTTTGAATCCGTAATAGCTTTACCTCTCTGCTTTCTCAAGTGTGACTGGAACAAACTCAGTGTTTCTGTATGTAATGCACATGGTTCAATGACACAAGCAATGCTGACTCACATACGTAATGCTTGCTTGGCCAATCAATCAAAGGTGTCGTTTCTAGAACCTCCTTAAATCGAGCTCCTGAAATGGTGTCGGTTCCACAGTCACAACGCAGTGGAAAGGAACTGTATCGTATTGTGCAGTGGAGAAGCGGCATAAGTTCCCTTTAAGAGTGAATGTGAGTGTTGCCTTGTGATGCACTGGCCATCTTTCTAGGGTGTACCCTCAGTCAAAATGCGCTGGAAAACCCCTTAACCCTGAAAAGGAAGTAGGTGTGAATAAAATGAATGACAGTTAAGGCATTTCCAGGGTTTCCTGTAGCTTTATAGTTGCTTCATTGATTAAAAAGTCAAAGTCTCTCTGCATTGAAGGCAGATTTTGATCAAATGTTGCAAAGTAATATTTTCATGGTAACTGTTCAATGTCGATGGCCTTCTTCAAAATATGTTGTATTAAAATGCTTATATAAGGTGAGTTCACATTATTAGAGCTGTAGAGCTATGTCTTTTATAATCTTTATTAAACAGAATTGCAATGCAATGATCTCTTTCTTTCTTGCAACGTCATTCATCGACTACATCTGCCCAAAAAAAACATCTGACTGAGTGTGGCTTGTGGCAAGAATGTGGAACCCATTAGATAAACTGTGCTGGCCACTGGTTAAACACACGTTTTCTTCCTTGAGAGTAATATAAAAAAGAAAGTTTTCAGCTGGAGATTTCACCACTTGTTTGATGGAATGGTTTTCAAAAGTATTGATAACACGTTTTCAACATTTCTCTATCCATGTTTTTTATAGTATCCATTCTTTTTCTGGGATGTCATAAAAATAGTTTTCCGTTATGTGAATGGTCTCTTAAATGATCAATATGTAACATTGCACAAAAACTTACCTAAAAAATACTGTGAAGAGAGGTATTCCTCCTACTCCTATCAGACGAGAGGTTGCAGGTAGATTGCTCTACTACCATAGACGAAGAGACTCCCGAGAAGGCGATTTACCACAGTGTAATATGTGGGAACACACTAAAAATGCGAAAATAGAATCTAATATAACACACACTCACACATATGAGAACCCCTGCTCTCTCTCTCTCTCTCTCTCTCTCTCTCTCTCATTTGCATAACAGATTTGTGTGTAATATAACAGAACATCTCTATACAAAACCTAAAAAAGAGACTCTTCCCAAAAATTCTCAAAATTACCTGCAAGCATCATTGTACATTACAACATTGAATGGTGGTCTGTCATCATCTTCCTTATCACTGAAGGAGTATAACAATCAAGCTCTGACTACACAAATGAGAAGCCCTGGTATAGATCTTCTCTAAATGAAGGGGCTCTGCTCCAATGTTAGAAAAGAGGCACATTAGATAAGAGACCTTTTTAAAAGTTGGTCACCACAGGGTAGTGACTTATTCAGGATTAACTGGAAGGCTCATGATGCAAAATAACCAAAACATTGTTTGCATGCAGCAACTCAGCTTTTTAAATTCTTCATGTTTTTTTTGTTTTTTTTTGTCTCTCGACATTTCAGAACTTTTGTAATTATTATATTACATATATCACAGATATTACATATTACGCCATTAGAGTTAACATGAAATGAAACTGAAGGTTGTTTTACTGCCTTTAAATACCATACAGTAACATATCCTACATATGATTCATACTAGAACTTGGGAATTATTAGAATTTGGCTATAATCAATGGCTATAAAAACATTGTAATTAAGTAAAAACATGCTCGATGTCCCACATCATGAAGAAAGCCCTACCATCCCATATGGAGAGTAAACTAATAAAGAGCCATCCATGTTTTGTTTCTGTGAGGATAAGCATGTGACTGTTGCATACTTCTGGGTCAAAAAGTGCTCCGTAATGTCAGTTTCACCAGCTCTGATAATACAGTAGATGACAGACTAGATTGCTACGAGTCTAACAGTGAAAGAACTAAAGGTACTTTAGCTGCCGAGGTGAAAACGCGCTAGAAGTAAGAAAGTTTTGCCAATATCTATATTTAATAAACGTATTTTTCACTTGAGTGGTTATCCTCTTGATTTGCTTTCATGTTTTGTTAATTTAGGGACAATCATAAGAAGTATTTGGACCATATAATCAGTTGGTGATTTTAAAAATTATGCACTGAAAACTAAAATTAGAATTTTACAGCAATTGATGCAACATATCTCCGAAGTAAAAAGTTACTGATCATGTAGCCCTACTCTAAAAATAATTTTTTTGTGTATTTTTGTTCTGATTGCACCATTTACCATTCCATCACTACCTGACACTATGCTCAGAACTGAAGCCTGATTGCAGGTAACAAACTATATTCCCCACCCCAAAAAAAGCATTACTTCCTACATGAATCCCCCTCCAATTACCCTGCGCGTGCATTTCACTGAGTTGGAGGTACATCTCTGGGATGTCGTTTCTCACCCCCAGCTGTGCGCATCCCCAATTGACTTTCTCCTTAATGAGTTTCTCCAGGCCAACTGAGACCTAAAAATATAGAATGCACAAGATGCAATCAGGGACAAACTGAGCAGAGGCAGCAGGAGTCATTCAGAGCGACTGTAGGACACAGCATTTCACATTTATGAGTTTTTGAAATAATGCTAATGAGAACTTTGTCAGACCAGGGTTTTTTTTTTTTTAAGTGACGTACCTTTCTAGCTCTTAAAAATGTTTTTAATTACAATATTTTCACTACAAAAGTTTTGTTTGGCAGATTTCATGAAACCCTGGTCTAGATCAAGTCCGGACAACACACCAGTCTGGACCTAGTGCACACCCTTGAAATGTCAAAATATTGGCCTGTAACCACTGGGACCCTCAAGGCCATTATCCTAAACTTAGGGGGCAAAAAGAGCTTGCATACCAATGGTCAGATGCCTCAGGCTTGTTTTTTTTTCTTAGTTTGAAATGCTATTAGTGACTGGCTATCCAATACGATTGGTTGGTTAAAACCACATTTTAGTGGCGCATAGGAATAAAATAAAAGTGACATTACAACCAATTATTGAGTGATGCATATACTAGGAATATGTGCTCTGCATATAACCCATCCAAATACACGGACGCTGCAGGGAACAACTAGTTGGGGGGGGGGGGGGGGGTGGGGGAAAACTGCTGCATTTCTCAAGTTGTTGTTGTCACAGGTGGGAGAGAGTGAGGTTTGGTCACTGAATCCACCATCAACTACCAGTGGAGCTGGGGATAGAACCAGCAACCTGATCACCAGTCAATCTCCTTTCCAGGAAGCCACAACTGGAAAATGAAGCATTTCAAGATACATTTTCCGTTAATGTCTGAATTCAGGGACAAACTGTCTTCTTTCTTCTTTTGTGTAATCAATTGAGACATATGTCAGACACAGAAACTGGGGTTGTCATGTTTTTTTCTTAAGTGCCATCTAATGTCAGGGAGGGATTTATCATCTTCACTTTGCTCGCCACCAGTAGCTCCAGTTGGAATGGCAAACAATGGTGACAATAAACTGTAGTAATGTTCTTCATATGTGTCAGTTTAGAAGAAACTGTTTAGAAGACCAATGTTTTTTTGGAGATCATTAGAGAGTTCCACTCTTTAAAGAGAAGCTTCATCTTCAAGATTATCATGGCAATGTTCTTACACTAAATGAGCCTGCAATGCATACCCTCTCTGTTCCACAGCATCGTATGCAAACATGTGCACATGTTAATTACGTCTGAGCTGCTTTATGCCATGTGTTTTGTCAGTAGCTTGCAGACAATATTCCTATGTTGGAATGTATTTTGTGTTGAACTGTGAAAATGAACAGATCTGACTTCGAAAGAGCTCATCGTCAGGCCTTTGAGTATAAAGTTTGAAAACTATTGGTCTAAAGTCTACTGCAAGGCAGTTTTTAAGGCTGTATATCTCCAAATTAAAGAACGTTGGAGCTCAACATCTTCAAACTCTTGTGAAGCCCACTGATCTTGATGACGTTTTTGTTCTCCATGCTTTTGAAATGCGCCTCTCCTCCTCTTGCACTCAAACATCACCTTGGGAGTAGAGCCGCCTCCAGCTTTCCTATCTCGCCTCAAACATCCCCTCATCTTAATCCTGCCATTTTGCTGTGCGAGTCTTTGTTGAAAGCACAAGGAAAGGGACCTAGCTGAACTTGTCTGAGAGTGCAAATGCAAGAACAATTGAAAATTAATTCCTCATCTGTCAGATAAGTATTTTTTGGAAGGTTTCCCTCTATATCTGGATGTGCTGAGTTAGCTGTGCAGAGATTCAGGTGCTGTTGATCTGAGAAAAAAAAAAAAAAACTCTTTATACCTTGACAGAGAGAGAAAGTTTAAGCTAGAAAGCCATCTCCGCCTCTTTGCTAGAAGCTCATTGCTGCAGCTGTTGAGCTTCTCACACCCGTCAAATCTCTGTACATCTAAGTGAGGTTCTCCAAACCAGTAATTTGCTAATGTGTGTCTTTGAGCCAATCAGTTCTTTGGTGATTAAAAACTCTGTGTGCCTCGGATGACTAATATCAGTTCTCTCACACAGTTGATTTTAACATTTTTTGTAGGTTTTTATAGCCCCATACTCCTTGAAGACAAATTAACACATTCATAATAGTTGAAAATGTAACACTTAACAGTGTTTCCCCTACCATTCAATGGTGGGGGTCTGACCACTTGAAGACTCCAAAGAAAAACTCAATTAAATATTTATCCAAATACTTTGCTATAGATAAAGGTCTACGTGTTTCATAAGAGGATTAAATGCTGAAACATCCATAAAGCACAAACCATCCTCTCTTTCTCTCGCTGTGTGTAATCTTTTTTTTGATGATTTGTTTGGCCATTTTTTTGGCATTAGATAATTTAATACCATAAAGAACTTGCTGTGGTTAAACCTTTCTAAAGTTCTTGTTCAGATGCCATTATATGAAAGTCCTTCTGTCTGAAATGGCTTCTATTTCCTTGTGACAGTCTGAACTTCATGGCTAAGTTTTGAGATTACGCACTGGTTGTTTTTTTTAAACCTTTCAGAGGTAGCTGGAAGAGATGTGCTGAAACCTGACTGCTTTTCTCTCTTTCTACAGATGTCAGCTGCCCGTCCATACAGGTTGAAGACTGGAAGTTTCCTCAATCTGCTAGACACAACATAACAGGTAAAGACAGCTAAAGAAAAAAAAGTACATGCTCACTGCCAAGTTTTTCCAACACTAGTCTTGGAATGATTTACCCATAGTGAAAGTAAATGGTCAGGCTCAGTAGAGGACTGTGAAAATGGTGGCTTGAATAAATATTTTGGTTGTAAGTCAGGCTGTTGAAATGGTGTGATTTAATGGGGTGTTGTGATTTCAACATTCAATACAACATGATTTATCTTAAACAATTTCTCATATTTTAACATTAGACACCAAAGCTTACTTAAACCTAAGGATATGTCAAGGATTTACCAGCTTGTGAAAAAATTTTTTAATAAACTTTTACCCGCTAATGTCCAGGTTTCAATCTGGCACGGCAGTTCTCTTTACTGAGGAACGGTGAGGTCAAGAAAATTAGAAATCCAAGAGGTCCTATCATCCTCCGCCTTGGTAAAGTCCAACTAATTCAGCCCACAGAGTAAGTTGTTAATCTTTCTTTTCATCTTCTTGTTTAAAATATTATTTTTTTACCATTTACTATGCTTGTTGCCATACATTCAAACAACTTGTTTTCGAGAGTTAGTCCCATAATCATTCTATCCATGTTTGGGCTTCTGCCAGTAATGTCTGTGCAAGATGTGGGTTTGAGACATAATTGAAAAGATAATTGAACTGGATGTTTCAAGCAGCATTATTTAGCCCAATTATAGGAAAGCAAAGTTTCAAAGTGTGTACTAAAATCTTGTGTTGGCTTCCAGACACAAAACACAGAATACACCAAAATGACACAGCAAAAAGCTGAGTGTTGATTTTACTGCTTGATGGTTAATTTCTGCTCTCCATAGAGTTACATTAATACTGTTAATACTTGCTGTTGCATGATTAGATTGCTAAAGATAATGGAAACCTTTATTTTAGCACACATTTTCGTAACTCTGAGAAATAATCCAGATGCAGAGCACGATTTTACTCCGAATGTGTTGAAAAACTGAAATCATCTCTCTAGTTTTTGCTGTGTGGCTTAAACAAATTAGAAAAAAATAAACCCTAATCCCCCGAGTTTTGTTTCTTTTTTATGGATTCTTATGGTAAGTACTTAAAGTAAGTTATATTATATAAATAACGTGAGTTTAGAAGAAAATGCTACATGCTCTTGTTGAAATATAGCTAAAAAAAAGTTTTTGAGAAAGGTTGGCAGTTCATTTATAGAAATAGTCTGCATTACAGAAGGATTCTTCATTGTTCTCTTCAAATAGCTTATTCTGTAAAGAAAAAAAAGTATAATTATTTAAATTAAAAAGCTAATATTTTGGCTTTAGAGATTAAAAGTACTTGCATTTATATCAACTTTTTTATTGATTCCTCCAGTCACGATTCCCGCTAGTTGTGTTTCCAAATTAATTATTTCAAATAAATTTCTAGAGTGCACATTCTACAAGCAAAGGACTCCCAGGACGCAATACAAGCATACGTTATACAGACTGAAAGTGAAAGAGTACCCAAACCCCAATAAATAAACCATGCAGAAAGAAAATGGCAGATATTGTGTGGCCCACTTTATTGTGATTGGTTCATAGTGTGCAGCTCGTGTTGGAAATGGAATGCCCATTACCAAAATTAACAAAAGTTCGTCCTAATTGAAAGTAGTGAAACCTCAGACATTCACAGCATCTTCGACAAAAAAAAAAAAAAAAACTTTTTCTCAAAGGCTCTTCATGACATCTGTAATGAAGTAATGACCTGTAAGTATTTTTTACAGGGGAAAAAGGGACATAGAGCACTTTCTGATTTTAAACTTTGTTTATTTTAGAGCCATATTACAAACATGTTAGTTACTTTTCAAAAATAGGGGTGCTATAAATGCATTGTATGCATGTAAGCACTGGACCAAAAACAAATTCTAGCAGGTCAACCCAAGCCTTGAAATCTTGGCCATTGATGTCAGTAGCTTTAACATTTACACCAAACCCATAAAAGAATCACAGCACTGTCAGAAATTCAGATTTTATCCTTCCGCCACTCTCAAAAGAAATATTTCTTTATTTTATAACAAATTACTTGCTTCTTTGTGCTTTCACACGGAAATGGTGGTAAATGTTTTATTAACAATAACTTTAAGTGCTTTGGGTTAGACCTCAAGCCACAGGAACAATATCTGGTTTATGATGGTGCTTTTACTATGTAGCAATGTGTTGATAAAAAGTGGCAATGCAAGCTAAAGTTTGGTAGATTCTCTCGTTATTGTTCATTCATTGAATGCTGGGAGGGAAAGGCCAGTTGCAATTGTTTTAGACTGCAGGTCAGTTGAAGTAAGAATGCTTCCTGTTATACTGTTGAGTGAGATTCCAGATGCTCTCGTTTGTGGTACAATGGTCAAATTCAATCTGTAGCACTGTGTATAATAAACCAGAACATCATTTTCCACAAAGATGTTGGGTGTTAAATTAATAAAGCAGAGTTTGTGAGCAGTTAATCAACTGTTAGAGTTATCTGGGACAGGGCGTAAAACCTGGGAAGTGTGGGGGTTACAAGACAAAGCTTAACCAAAGCACAAAAGGAGTGGTACGCAGAGAAGATGGAAAATAACAAGGTTGAATACAAGGCTAGACTGGTCCAAGACAACTACTTTTCACATGTGGATAACAGAAAACTGCCATTAACATGCCTCTTCTTCAGAAGTTCTACTGTGCTCTTGTGGGTGATGTGTATATGTCAAAGTGTCTTTGACATTGTATGACAATCATATGAAAAAAAAATCTACGGCAGAATTATGAGATACTGCATTTTGAAAGAACTTTTTAGATGTACTAAATGACTGTTTAGGGAATCAATAGGATATGCTACAGGTACTGTCCTGTGCTCTTTTTCTTTCTCTCACTCCCCTCTGCCCAGCTCCTGTTTGAGTGCCTGTTTTCCCTGTGCATGTGCTTGCACATCCTTCATTGCTTATGTTTGCCCCTTCCTTACCCCTCCCCCCTTTTTTACAATTTTCCCTCCATCAGGTGTTTTTTGTTTTAATCCTTATTGCTCTGGGATCATACTGTTGCTACGCGCTTGCATTTCCTGTTCCAGCTGTAATACGACCTTGCACTAATATTTGTATTACCAGACCACATCAGTCTTTTTTTTGTTATATTGCCCTTGATTGTGTTGCTTCTTAGTTTTCCTTATGTAAGGAAATAATTATTTTTAATAATCTAAGTTATACAAGTTTTTTCCTGTTGTGGGTTTTCATGATTGTTGTGTGCTTTTGTCTTATTTTCAATTAAATATTCTGTTTTTTGCATCTCAGCTCTTGCATTTGAGTTCTGTCACTTGCAGTTCCTGACAAATGGTTGCTTTTATTATGGAAGAGTGCGAAACCATTAGTTTTTCTGATTATTTAATTTAGAATTGGATTTGACTGGGATCCACATGATTTGCCAGATGACTTTCCTTCTTTAGTCTCAACTATTAATTTTGACCAAAAGCCAGGGTTTGTGACTCTGTGTTTTTTTTCTTGTTCCCTTTTTCTTCTCCTTGAACATCAGCAGTTATATCTCTTATAACTCTCTCTATTAACATAGTCTGGAATTAATTATTTCTGGGTTCTCTCCGACCTAATTCATTGGTTACTTAACCTCCCCATTGTTTTTACTCTATGCTAGATTATCACATATTTCCTTGAGACCTGTCCTCTTGTTGCTCTGACCACTTATTATTGTTCATTATCAATGTCTAATGCTGTCTTGTCCAGTCTGCTGATGTCTTGTCAGTCATATACCAAAGTTAATTAATGTGTACACACTATCTTTGGATTCGAGGTTGTACAGTTGAATCTTTTAAACTTTAAAAGGAAGTCAAAGATATACACATCCACAAAAACATGCCCAAATCCAACCATCGCCTGGGAGTTCCTCTGGAAAAAATGGCTTTTCCTGAGCCCCAGGTGCTTTCCTCATTTGAAACATGAGCCATTTTCTGTTGCTTGATATTATGTCTAGGAAGAAACTGAGAAAGAGAGAGATTATCTTAATCTGGGCTTTAATAGTTTCTCTTCTTTGGTTTTTCATTGGTTTTCTTTGATATTTGTTATCAGAATATGAAGGCAAAATTATTCCTTTATCTCAGATTTAATTGAATTCAGTGAAAGGAGGTTGTATTTGCTAATCATGTGTTCTGAATGGATTGTTACATGAGAGCCGGGGTAAAATGGATAAAACTTTTCTTGCTGTCTGAGGTATTAAATTCTAAAAAACTGTATATTCGGTTTGAATATTATGTTCATGTGACGATTGTCTTCCACCAAGGCAACACAAATGATAATTATCAACTAAAGATATGTAACAGGTATTGAATTATTCAGAGACAGACATTATGAACTGAAGAAAAACATTAATCAGTGATTTATGGTTTTCCTTTATTGAAGCAGTTTTGTTCAAGTAGTCATTGAAATAGTTGTGTTCCTCAACCCCTTGTCATAACAAGTTTCATCCTGCTCAAACTCTCTCTCGGGTGCTTACTCCTGACTTCATTTGTTCCTGAAGCAGCCCAGCCTTGCTGTTTTTACAGAGGATCTTAGGTTCATGCCATAAATCACTGTCAACCTGCTCATTGTAATGTGTGTTATGTGTCCGTGAATATGTGTTTGTCATCAGCTTCCTGCTGTTTTTTGACTGGTGTGTAAATAAACTGCAATTCACAGTGAGTGTGTGTCTGAAGGTGTATGTTGCAATGATAAACGCATTTCTGGAGTTTGTTTGCCCTTGGCCCAGCAATAAGAATGCAGACTGTTTATAGCGAGTGGCAGAGGTTATGAATGAAGATGAGGTTTGGAGGAGATGCATTTATTTTCAAAATTAGTGTCATGGGTTAACCCTGTATCTATATCCAAGCAGCTGCATTAATAAAACTACACTCCAATTTTGGGTATCATTCAGACATTATAAAAAAAAACAGATTGGCACAGTATTCTCTTCTGAAATAAAGACTTTTTTTTTAGACAGCTTTTTTTTACCCCATTATGATAAAACTGCTTTTTTTTGGTTATCACAAATCTATAAACAAATAATTCTCAGATTGCAATATTTGTGACATCACAAACCTTGGTCTCTCGCACACTCCTATAAGCATCAACACAACCAATTGTTGTCTTCGATCTGTCTGCTATTTTTACCAACAAGAGAAGTGCAGTCTATTATTTCTGATGATCTTGTGGAAATGTTGAGAGGGTGGGCCTTAGAATATTAATTCAAAAACAAATAAGAACACTTTGAAAGCAAGGTTTAAGAAGATTTAACAGAACATACCTTTAGAAAAAAATGTTTTATTTTGCTTAAATATTAGAGATGATCTAGATTTATTTCCAATAAATAATGGTAGAAACGAGTTTAACAATCAGATATAAGTATTTGGTACGAACATACAGGATTTGCTGTCCTTCTCAGATGAACATTTTCTCCTTGAGTGTGGAAACGGAGAACAAGGGGGAAGAGCGAGAGCTGATCGGACTCAAATGAGAGAAGGGATAGATCAGCTTATTAGAATGAGTGGAAAAGGTGTAATTAGAGGGAGCCATGTCCTTATTATTGATAATAATCATATTTATTACCAATTACAGGAGACTCTGGAAGGTTTAAGAAGCTAAAACAGAAAATGCAGCTAAAACGCTGAAGATGCTAGCAGCTAAAAACCATCCATTGTGGAAAGAGAGAGACAAAGAGGTGGGGGGACGGGAAACAAATGTCTGTCAGCAACTTCTCTATTACTATATTAATAATTATACAATTCTTAATTTGGTGGGAATGTTTTTAACATATTAAATTAAGTTAATATTAAAAAATTTCAACTAATCTTTGTTCAATAGTCCTTTTCACTTTGCAATATTGAAGTTCAGGCACCGAAATCATGGTCCGGAGCTCAACATGATTCATTATTATTCCAGCAAATGTTAGGGTGATGTAACCTTTAAAAACCTGCAGTCTGACCATGCTATTTTCTCCTCAGCCAAGTATTTCCCATTGGGCTTCCTGAGGAGTTCACCCTGGTCTTTACACTCCTGCTGAAGAGGAAATCATTGACTGATAACATTTACCTGTTCCAGATAACAGATGAACATGGCTATCCACAGGTATCTATTAAAGTTTGAAGATGTGGGTTTTTAAAAGAAATGGGATTGTTTATACAGAAGACTGTTATTGAGTGGTTATCATAAGCATTTTTTTTTAATTTTGGACCTTACTAATAACTGTAGATGTAGCCTATTATTGGAGTTACAATCTTCTTATATCTTTCTCCATATTTTTCACACTTTTATTCCAGTTCTCTTTGGACTGGAATGGTCCAGATGGCAACCTGGCCGTGCGTGCAAGAGGGACTGACCCCAAAGAGTCACTGGTGGGATGCGTGTTTGAAGGTGAAGGTGTGGAATCTCTAATGGATATGCGCTGGCATAAGGTGGCACTGAGTGTGCAGAGAGAAGCAGTCTCTCTTCATGTTGACTGCAGCTCCATTGAGAACAAGCCCCTGGAACTACGTGGCCAGCTGCCCAACAATGGACACACGCTGCTTGGCATTAGGGCTACGGACGCTGCCCCTGTGGAGGTGAGCTGCACAAAACCAAGGTCTTTAGTGTTGGAAATATAGTAAGTTCTATATGTTAAATTATTAGTTTAAATGTTATTTATAGGTAAAATATGACAATTAGTATTACTTAGTGAATGGGGATGAGTTAATATTTTAATGTAGGATATAAATATATATATAAATAAATAAAAAAATATATATATAATTACATATTATATTAATATTAAGAACTATAGATAAAATTTCAAATCATTTACATTTGGTGATCCAAAGAGTATTTAATGGATACAATTGTTCTGGTAGTATTTTATCTTTCTCATACTTCCTGGTGATTTGCTCATTTTTGGAAATTAACATTGGCATAGTATATATTAAACTGTTTACTTTATATTGTATTCTAAATTTTTATGTACTTTCACCAAATTGAGCTTTTATGATTGTTTTGAATCCAAGCAATACCTAGTAGCCGGAAAGGTACGCATGGCTTTAATTGATATTTGTGTTGATTCTGACTGAGATCGTTTTTAATCTTTTAATTAACAATTTGTTTTATCATTTGGTCTTGCTAAAAAAATGGGTTTAATTAATGCAAGGATTAAAAATAAGTGATGATGAAAATGTAGTTTTCTTTCTTGGTCCAAAGAGAAGAACCTCTGATTTATTGTGGGATTTTCCCAGGGCAATAACCTCCAGTTGACAGAATCCTGCTGTTGCTTCTGGCATCCCTTTATGGTGTTGGTATATTCTGGAGTGTTCTATAAGTTTGCAGCCCTTAGATCTTGTGTGCAGGGTGATTGAGTAAGGAATCTGTCTGTGAATATTTGAGTGACAGGAAGACCACAAGCTCTTCTCCTCAGGGCTGAGCTCAGACAAAAGATGAAATGAAAAGCTTATGCTCGCCTAAATGAGCCTCGTCCATTACTAATTAATTGTTTCTTAATCCATCCACTTGGGAAACTCATCATGTAAGTGGTCATATTTAAAGCAGTGGGGGTCTAGCATTTGAAAAGTTCAACTCTGCGGTTCTCTGTCTGCTTTTAATGTTTTTTTTTTTATCCAGATTGACATCCAGCAAGTGATGGTGTATTGTGACCCCTCTCTGGCTATTCAGGAGGCCTGCTGTGAGATTCCTGGAGCTCGGGTAATAATGTCTGAAGGGCTAAAATTGAACATAAAAGCTTTTCTGCTTGGCCTTAGTTAAAATATTGAATATCGTCTTACTCTGTGAATAATTCCTATGTGTTGTGTTTGACTGGCACTGGGCCATTAATTCACATTTTCATTTTATTCCATTCCATATTATATTATTGGCTAATACAAACATTTTTACTAACAAAACACTGTTTATTTGTACAATATTTTCCAATTTTTTTTAAACCATTTTTAAAATGCCTACAAATTGCTGTGTTTTGAGTCATTTTCATGCTTCAATATCTATTCAGAGCTAATTTTGAATGCAAAAATAGGTCTGTTTTATAATTCACGGACCATTTGTTTTTAATGGAATCATGACTTTTATGAAGTTCTATTGTTCTTTACTCTTGTCTAAAAAACCATGTGTGACGCTGGAAATGGTGAGTTTGGATTTATGACTAGCATTCTTACTCTTGCTAACACAGTAAATGGAGTTTAAGTTGATTTTGGTCTCATCTGACCACATTTTCACCAAATTGTTCAGTGGGATTTCTTTAGCAGGAAGATGTCTTTTCATTACGAGCTATTTTTTGGTTACTATAACCACAGCTATGTTGAGATCATTAACAGAATTCTCTTGTGTTCTGTGCTGGTTGTTCACTGTTCTTATGATCATTGTAACTCAATAAAGTCGTGTCTGTGGCCTCTAATTGGCTGATTTTTACAGATGCATCTGTAACACTGGTAATTTGATTAAACTTTCTGTATGAGGGGGTTCAAATCTCAGTTTCCTAAAAAAAATAAAGGGCATGAGGCCAGAAATCTTTTTTTCATAAATGTTATGCTATTATTCTGTCTCTCACTGTTGAAATAAACCCACATTTACATTTATGGACTGGTCATTTTGGGTAAGAGCCCAAGGTCTGCAGTTGTAAGAACTCTAGCACTGATTTCTTTGACTTCTTTTTCCAGTGTTCTCCAGATGCTCCCAAGAGTCGTAGAGCTGCAGAAAACCAAGTCGAGTTTGTGCTCAATCCCTTCAGTCAGGTAAATATACTTCAGAGTTTTTACAGTTTATCAAAATATATCTCCATTTTATCATTAATATTATTATACTGTGGAAATAGAAAACATAGAGGTTAATGTACGGATGAATGTATTGTCTGCTGCAGTAAAGTGTGCTTCCAGTAAATAGATCTTACGGAAATAAAGAGTAGAGCTGTAAGAGACTGGGATCTTGATCTTGAGTTGGTTTGAAGTGTTTATTCCAGACACACTTGCTCTCTGTGGGAGCTATTAGACAAATGCTAAGAACATGATGCATGTTTGTATTCATACGTGCAAGTAAGAATGGAAATGAGGTTTGCTCACGATAAAATATTACTTTATGTGACTTTGTCAGTTGGTTTGTGCGACTTTATCAGTGGTAGAGCTGTGGGCTTAACAAAGATCTATTCGTCCAATGCAATTCTTCCAAAATGGATAAAAATGTAAATGTTAAAACCAATGACCACACTCATTCATCAAACCTTTTTAGATGCTCTTTCTTTCAAAGTTATGCATATTCTCCTCTCAAGGCCTCTACACACTCATCCTAATTGAGATTTGCACAAATCTTTGGATGGTTTCGCAGCAGGGTGCTCTTCGTCTAGGTAGAGGAAATATTGATGCAATGTCGCTCCCAGCCTGAAGATGGCGTTTATGGTACAACAGTGGCACTCCACGCCAAAGCGTGAAAGGAAAGAAGACGACGACAGAAAAGAAGTCAAAGGACACATCGAGTGATTTGTACAGTTGGATAATGATCACAGGGAGTTGTTTCACAAAGATGTGGATGCGGATGTGGAGCGGCTCTTTTGTGTCCTACTTACATCATCAAAAGAGCCAGTTTTGATTGGTTGTTCTTACAAAAATCAAATCTGATGAAGCAGAGCGAACCTCTTTTTCGTTGACGACCCTCATTTGGTCAGACGTGTGATGTCTTGTTGACGCCCATGGTATTGAAAATATTCGTACTGAAAATTTGGATCAGTTTGTAGAGCCCTTCAGTTCTTGGTGAGTGGTCTTGACCCACACTTTAAAGATTAGTGGCTTAACTGCCAGTGCGTCCAGAGAAGCCCACAAATATAAGCATTTTTGCCATATATAGCTATTATACATATCTATAAAAGCTTTAAAATAAGATAAAATTAAATCACAAAAATGTACATAGTGTGAAAATGTTAGCGAGAATCAAGTTCCGTTAAAAAAAAACTACTCTGAGTTGTGCATTTGCTGATCCTTCAGAAGCATTTGTCTGACTTGAACTACTTCATATCGGTGTCATTCCTAAGCAGAAAGTACGAAGAGAGGGCTTTTTAAAATGTTTATAGGAAGCAGGCCCTGAAATGCCTCTGATGTGCAATAATCTTTGTTTAACCATCCTGTTTTGTGACCAGTGAAAAAAAAAAAAAACAAGAAGAGTTTTTGGACTGAATTGGTGGGGTTCTCTCTCTCTCTCTCTCTCTCTCTCTCTCTCTCTCTCTCTCTCTCTCTCTCTCTCTCTCTCTCTCTCTCTCTCTCTCTCTCTCTCTCTCTCTCTGGATAAGTTTTGGATAATTTTGATTTTCCTTCAAAACAAATAAATTGTCACTAGAAATGATCAAACACAATTTCTCTGACTCTGCTGAATGTTACGATGTCTCAACCTTCTCCCAAAATATCCCATGTTTAGTCTTTTCATTTCTGCGGAGAAGGTCTTTGGAAACTATTCTCTCCATGAAAACGAACTCATCAGCAGTTTCTCGATGCTAATGAAAGCACTAGCTGGCCCTCTGTGGAAAAGAGAAGTTCTGGCCTGCTTTGGTTGTTTCTCATGGCAGCAGTGAGTCATGATCGTTAGGTGGGCTAAAAAAATAATGCTGCGTGAAGGCACTTCAGCTGCTCTCCAAATGGTGGCATATCGTCTCGGCCTGCCACATGCATTGATTCATGTATACTCTCAGACATACAGCATAATTGCATCTGGAGGGATCTTTGTTTAGAGTCAGATATGCTCAAGGATGTAACTGTGCTCCTGCAACTTTGTTAGTGTTAAGTTAAACCACACTCTCTGTGTCATAAGATAAAACTATAAGAATCACAGATGATATAGGACATAGAGGTTAGCTATGTTTGTTTTTTTTTTCTAATAAATGGGTTTAAACTATGCTTTTTTCAATAGTTTGTATTACTTTGGATCTGCTATCATTTGTTAAGAATAAACTTAGTTGTTGATTTGTTTTTGTCCATCAATTGATCATTTAATCAAAAAACTACCCCCTCTAGGACAGCAATGCTTTGCAAATAATTTTGGCTTGTATTTAAATGCAGACACTACAAAGCTGCTAGAGTTTACATGATTAATTTGATGTGACAGAAGCTCATGTTCTGCTTAATGCATGAGAACCAGAGTGTCACTCTTGCATGTCATGAGGCACATTTGGGACTTACTGAAATAAACAAGGTTGTGTTTTTAGCCTATTGTCTCGATGTGCTTAGCAGAGCTTTCCATAGCCTCCCAGTTTCCTCTCAGTCCAAAAACATACATGGATTGCCTCCTTCAGTAAATGTACCCCATGCAGACATCCTGTATTAGGCCTCGACCAGGCCTAAGAAAAGTCCTTTGCCATATACTAAATGTACTAAATTTGAATGAAATTCTTACATAAAAGTTGGAAATGCACATATGCTCGAATAGGTTCCCAGCACAGATTCATTTTTGTATCCCAATCAAACATGAAAATGAATACAAATACACCATTGTACTCCTCAGTTTGTTTCTACATACATGTAATACATTAAACACGAGAGACCTGACGGAGAAAAAAACACAACCAGAGATTTCGGTGGTATTTTCTTATTTATTTCAACAGTTATTGTAAGTCAACGGTCATTTAAAATGCCTTCTAGGGCCTAGGGTTCAAAAACTTTTGAATATTGGATGGTATGTTCTTGAAAACCTCCACAAGTCTCATCTGTTTCTAAACTCAAACTGAGACCATCGTAGAAACTTCAAAGTTTCACTCTTCATGTTAAATCAATGGAAAGTTTCCTGGAATTCTCAAAGAAATTCCTTTAATGGTACCAACCTTTGACAAGCTAACATAATGAGGTTTTAATATGCAGAAGAAGCTAGTACAGTGGTACACCGAGATACGAAATTAATCTGTTCCATCCTCGAACATTTCATATCTTGAAGCAAGTTTTACCTGTAAAACGCCTAATCAGAACCGAACAGAACGTTATTTCTAACATTTGTTATAGTACATTATTGGTAATCTATACCTAGTGTTTCGCTTGATTTAAAACTGATTTAAAGTGTTTTAAAGCATATCAGCCCCCTTTAGCACTGTCTGCAATAAGAGAATAGAGCGCCAGGACCCGGAAGCGCAGCGCGACATCAGACTTAGCAAGCGGATAATAGAGCAGAACTGTTTGTGGTTGTTCGTATTTTGGAATTTTTTCGTATCTCAAAGCAAAATATTTAGTATTCGTATCTCGAGGTACCACTGTATCTGAACATTTGAGAAGTATGTTTGTGATTATTGTGTGCAAAAGGCTGAAGATGCACCACTACAGCTGTGATGGTGTGTAAAGAGCTAAAACATTTGCAGCCATCACTCCATTTCTCTGTGGTTCAAGTGCACAAGAACAGAAGGGAAAAAGAAAGAAAGAAAAGACTCCACATGCTGCTATGTTTCCCCTGACCAGTTTTCTGTCTTGTAGCTTTGCAGTCTGTGTTTTATGACGTACAGTAATGAGTTCCAGAACGTGTTGGATGCTGTTAGCATTAGCCTACTTCTGCATTAACCCCTTCCTCCCACGCAGATCCTGAACCCGCCCTGCATTAGTCCTCTAAAAAGCAGAGCACTCTTCCCTCATCACATTCTTTTTTCTGTTGAGCTCACCAGGGAGGAATTCACGAGCTGAGAGCTGCACAGTTGCAGCTAAACAAAGTCCCTGCATTATTCATGCGCTCATTCCACCAGGGTTTGCAGAACAGGTCATCATAATTCTCTTCCATCCTGCGGACGCCTGTAGCTATATGGACAACAAGTCCATTTGGTGTTCTCTGCGGAACCCTGGTTTTAGTGCTGTGTGTTTTTGTGCGTGCATTCTCAGCAGTTTCTAAATTGGATCTCAGGGTTTGACCGGTGATCAGGTGCTGAGCATTTTCTTTCATGATTTTGCTCTCATTTTCATGCCTTTCCAGTTGCTGCAGTTTGTTTCTCTCTGCTTGGACAGGACTTGAGGATTTATTTTCATGTCTGTTCCTTAACCAAACCTTGTGTCTGCTGCTTCTCCTTGAAGATCACATTTAAAAGCAAATACGTTTGTTCAGTGTTTACTTTAATCAATGCGCACACACACACTATAAAGTTTCAGAACAGCATAAATTATGGTTCTGGATTGGCTCCTCCTTAAAGATGAATCCATTGACAAAGTTTGGCCCTCGCACAAAACATGCAGGAATTTTTATTTTTTATTTTTTTTTACTTTTTTTTCCCCATTTTGACGTTTCAATTTTTTTTTTACATTTTGGGGTTTCAAAATGCACTGTACATCCATATTTGTGTGATTATACTGAATCAAGTATTTTGGTATAACAGTAATGTAATATTTTAAACTTTATCTGATATTGAAATTTAATGTGACTTAAATTATTAATGAGCGAGAATAGTAAAATAGTCAAAGCCGAGTAAGATTATTTAAACAGTACTTAAATTCTTTAAGAAAAGAAGGAAGTTATTTAACCATTTCCTTAAAAAATACTCTCTTTTTACCCTATTTTACTTTTTACTATTTTTAACAGCCAGTCTCTCTGTCTCTTGCTTTTTTATTGGTTTGTGAATCTGTGTAGTGTAGAATTTTTTTCTGTCATGCAGTTGTTGGAATTTTTGCGACACGTTTCAATGAAATCGCATTTTGAGAGCGCATTTTTTTGGCAAGCATACAAACTTTGTTTTCTGAATAAAATGGATATGTATAAATGAACAAAAAAGGATTTTGATCAATTGAAATGTAGTTTTTTGCATGTTCTATCATGGGTATAACACCTCTTACAATCTTCCATAACTCTAGCTAATCAGAGAAGAGGCTTCTATGTTCTGATTGGTTGGCCTGGAGACCAATCTCAACCTTTAGGGAGACAGATAACTTGGATATTTGTTTGTATTCACAAACTCTTTTAGGTTTTTAAAACAATTTCTAAAATTGATTAGGCGTAAAGTATGGAAAGTAGTTTATTATTTTAGAGCTGATGATCCCCATGTTAATGTTTACACTGAACACTGTACATATAGTTAGAAATGAGACCGCTGAAGTAAGCATTTATATTTTATATTTATAAGATTTTATTACAAATAAATGAGTCGCTAGATAATTGACTCAACATTTGAAAGAGAAAACCACTAGAAAAGACCTCCATAAACAATTTCGTTCATTGACTCTTTCTGTGTAAAATGTCACGAAAGCTTGTGATTGGTGTTCAGGCCAGCCAATCAGAATAGCGAAGCCCTTTCTCTGATTGCTCAAAATTCAGTAGATTGTGTTGCGGGTGTACGAGAAGGATTTTTCCAAGCATAACAAAATCATCTGTCTACACGTAGAAACCTATTTTTAGCTCAATATTTTTTTTTTCCCCAAGCAGAATGTATTTTTCTGCTCTCAAAATGTGATTATTTGCACACAATGTAAGATGTCCATAGGGGTTACGACGCTGTAAGTATGGCCTGACATATTCATGAAAAACAAAACTTACCTGTTAAAATCAATAGACATCTATGTACACTGCTTATACCTGCTTTCAAAAATTATATTTCTTTTTTTGTGTGTGCGTGTGTGTGTGTGTTTGCGCAACAGGCAGTTCTTGGATCTAAGGAGCTTGCAGAAAAGGCAAGTATCTCAGTAATGTTTCATGAGTAAATTATTTATCCCCAACTAAAGCAGCAAACCTGGTCGGAAAATCAAGTCGGAAAGTTGATTCTGTCAATTGACATTGTACTACACATAGCAGAGCATGCCGTAAGATATAAAAACGCCACAATTTACAAGCACATTCTAATAATTTTGCTACTCTAATAACATGAGGATAGTGACATGTTTCACCTTTCTTTGTTTCCACACCCACTCAGCCATCTTTTATGAGTTTCATTATTTAATTGCCCTGTGAATATAGAGCTTTTGTGGTTTTTGTGTGAGTTACTGAGATAGTTAATATTTTACTGGCCCTAATTCACACAAATGTAATGAGGCAAAATAGCTGAGAGTAAACACTGACGATAAAAAAGTGTTTATTTGACAGCATTGAGAAAAAAAGGGCTTGAACTAGTAGCCAATGACAGCTACCGTATTTTATAGAACACTTTATTGTTCCGTGAAGTTGTTAAAACAGCTACATTTTTTTTAAAAAGTGCCCAAATCTGTAGTTTGATTAACAAGTTTCAGGGGGCGCTTTTTACATCGTTGCCATTTAGACTCATACCCACCCATTTTATTCATGGACCCGTTACACAGACAGCTTGCGTAATATGATTTGTATATCCACCAACCATTTTTGCAATTTTAGGCATGGCTATAGTGAAACCAAGCTATTGTATTTTAAACTATTTTTTTATGCAATTGCATTAAATATATTTTGATTTAATGATTAACATTATTTTACAACCATTACTACCACAAATCTTGGAATGCTCTTGATTTATGTTAATAGAGTTAAAGTCTCAAAGTGGAATTCCATCATGTTTTTTTCTTATTTGTGGCCTAATCTTCTGGAGAAAGCAAACAAATCTCAAACCATGAGCGCCATCCTTTGAGCCCTTCCTAGCCCTTATCTTGAGCTAGACCCTGCTTTTGTTTTGCACTTCTTTAAACAGAGTGACTTCTGTTCATTTGAATATGCATCTGACTGAAATGAGCCATAGTTCCGGTCCATGTCTGTCCCCTTCTCCAGATTTCAGCTATTGACTCTTGTGTGCATTAATGCAATGTTACACTGCCACCCACAGGTTAATATGTTTTACAACATCCAATGAATTAAGTTTGTTTTAATTGTCTATTGTGGACATTAGACCAACTCTGAAAACCTTGACAAAGCAGTTATAATAAAGGGTTTTTATTATTATTTGATGAGCTAATTTGCACAAATGTTCATTCAGTAAGTTTTTAACCGCACATTTTTTTTTTAAATTTGTGATTAGCTTCCAGCCTTTTTACTGTAAAATATGTTGAAATAAGACCAAAATGTGTTAAATCTCTGCAGTTTTAATATATTTACTCACAAGTTGATGTATATTCAAGAAGATATATGTGCTTAAATTGATTAATTGTTTCAATGATTTGTTCTTTCAATAAGTTGTTTAAAATATGAATCCCATTTCTTCTTTGTGTTGCTCATGTGCTGGGATTATTATATAATAAAATAAAATAGAAATAAAATCCTGTATCTCAAGAATAGCTAGTCAATTTATGACGATAAGTGAGGAAACAACTTAGTTTTCTCTCTTTTCCAGTGTGCAGGCTGTTTTTTACTCACTGAGGAATCAAGTGTGGGTATTCACATTTAGCCTGTCATGTTCAGCATGTATAATATTGGCTGTGGAGGTAAAGGCTGCAGGATCTGCATGCATGAGTGTGCATGAGTGCCGTGTGCACTGTTATCACGTCCTTGGAAAAGATGCATCTACAGTGTGAAGAAATGTGGCATTGATTCATTAGATCTTTAGAGTTTGAATGCTTGCACAGACTTTAGGAGTACATTCTTAAGAAGCAGCAACCATGCACTTTTGGGTTTTTATAAATTATGGATGTTTTTGAAAGATCATTCGCCCAAAACGAACAATCCATCATTAATTACTCATTCGCACATTCATCTTCAGAACACAATGGTATGATTTTAAAATTAAAAAAACAAACATTGGCATATCAAGGCTGTGTGTATCAGTCACATGGAGTGAAGTTCTGGAGCATATGCGATATATCAGATTTTAATAATCTTTAACTGTGTTTTGACACATTCGCCAAATGAATATTTAATGGCGTTTTCAATTTTGGGTGAAAAATGCTTTACCACCTCGCTTGCATTTTGCATCTTCATGCTGATAGAGCAGATGCACATCTGTTAGGAATGCTCTCATTAATATGAGGTTATCAGTTCTCATATTTCTTTATTACATTGAAGGTTGTCCACGAGGGATTTTCTGGGCAGACTGGCCTGAAGGGAGCTAAAGGAGAACGGGTGAGCGATATCAAACCGGAATCAACCCAACCTATTTTTTTCTTGTGTTTGTGTAAGCAAAATACACCCCTCTCTCTGTGATTTCGAGAAATATATCACTGTGCTGTTTTTTTCCCTAAAAACCTCATTAAGATCCTGCTCATCTGACTAATAGAGTCTTTCATTATTAATCTCGCACTGTAATATTGTGACAGCATCTCTAAACACCTCTTTTGAGTGATTTTATCAGTACATTTACATTATTGTTTTGTATGTTCATGTATGTTAAAGTTTCTTTAAAAGAATGTTTTGTCATCACACAGGGTTTAGACTGTACTGCGGCTGGAGTCCCTGGACGAGTGAGTCAATGTGGTTTTACCTGTAAAATAACCTTTTTGCTCACTGCTTTAGTTTGTTTTTGTTTATTGTGGTTTTATATGTAAAAGGCTGTCTTGCATGTTTTATATTTTGATGAGTATTATTTTTGATGTTTTACATAAATAATAACCTGCATGTTTTTTTGTTGTTTTGGTTGATATCGTTTTACATGTGAAAGGCCATCTTGAAAGTTTTATGTTTTGTTTTGTTTTTTAAAGTGGCCTTTTAATGCTTTGTTTCTTATTGTTTTGTTTTATGGTATTTTTTGTGTGTTTTTGTGTGTTTTAAAATGACCTCTTGTAAGTTTTTTTTTTGTTTGTTTTGTTCAGGATGGCCTCTTGCAAATATATTTTTATTTATTTATTTTATTTTTTCACTTATTTTGAAACAATATGATTTCACATGTAAAGTGGTGCTCTGTAAGTTATATATTTTGTTTTGCCATGTCCAATTTGACCATTTTGCAAAATAGCTGTGTAACGTGCCCTATCTTTGTTTCAGTGCTTAGAAGGCATTAAAGGGGAGAAAGGAGAGAAGGGAGAGTCTGTAAGTGTCTTCTGAGAACGTTTCTGGAATTTTTGAGATTTAGAATTAAAGCTAGATCTTGATACGGTTTCTGACTATTGATCCACCATTCCGTTTTATTCCAGGGCCTGGCTGCTAACTGGGGAGAAGCTGCAGGAGTGAGGGTAAGTGGAGATTATATCAATATGCATTGACTGGTAATGTGTGCATCATAACATGCTTTGATGTTTAGGAATCTTACATTTATGTTCTTTTTCTCTCATTCCTTTGGGCTAGGGCCAAAAGGGGCAGAAAGGAGAAGTCGGTGCACCAGGTTTAACTGGAAGTCCAGGCAAAGATGTAAGTTATGCTCTATTTTGTATATGAAAAAATGTACATTTGTCAATATAAAGCCTAAATGCTAGACAGTATTGATGAAATGCACACAATAAAGGAGATGCACAAAATGCACAAAAATATGGAGATGAAGATTATTCTGTCATGGCTTCATCGCCAAATGCTTTGGCTATTTTTGCTTCCTTTAAATGAGAATCACATGGTGACCTGGGTATTCTACTGAAGAGGAAAGTCTAAATATTTTAGGAACTTATGCAAGACTAGTTGAGGCTGTATTGAGCACAAAACAGAGACTACTTGTCTATAAAATAAATCTAAAATTAGTTACTATTTTGTAACTAAATAATGTATGTTGCTCATGATACTCATGTATTTACATTCCAAGAGACTCTTTTGTATTAATTCTCTCTAGGCGCTCCATATTTCATCAGCTTTCTGTCAAAACAAAACGTTAAAAACTGTATTCTTGAGTGTCTCTTACTCATACTTCTAGCCACTGCTGTCTTTCTTCTCATTAGTGAACTCTTTGGGTGTTAAATCTACACAGATTATATAAACCAACAGAGTCACAAATCTATGCAGCCGTATTGATTCTTTTAAAAGCATAGTTGGGTCACATTACCTTTAATCATTTGGATTCCATTTACAAAGCATTCGGACAGGGAGGACAAATCTGTCCAAGTCGCTAATGCATATTTGTAATGTTCATTTAAACTGTTTATCAATCTAAGTCATGGGTGAATGGAGTTTCACTTTTATTGGAGGGTTGTTATACAGTATATTTATTATCTAATGATTAACTGCTATCTGTCTTTGCTGTCACAGGGTCGAGCAAATCCTATTTGTGTTGTGGGCCCTAAAGGACAGAAGGTAGTACACAGATTAATTGAATTCTTTCTGGGATGCCTTGAATTAACTCCAGTGTTTGAACAGTAGTAGTTATCTTTAGCGCTTTTGTTTTCAGGGTGTACCCGGAGCAGTGGGTCCAGAGGGACTCGCTGGGCTCACGGGGAGACCAGGCCAACCTGGAGTTCCTGGAATTCCAGGGTTGGGCAAACCTGGACCTCCCGTAAGAAGCATTTTAAAAACAGTGTAATATTTGGTCCATATAATTGCTTTTAGAGTTATGCAACACAAGTTAAAGTTGTGTTGCATCGAAAATTCACTGAATGTTCTTTTTATGGTTTTTAAGCATCAAACAGTGGAAAATCTAATTGTTTCTGATACAGGGGCCTCCTGGTGTATCTTCAGGATCTAAAGGAGAAAAAGTATGTAACTATATTTCATACTTAGAAAAGAACCTTATACAGTGGTGAAAGTAAACATGTTTAGTCAGTGTCAGTCTAATCAGAGATTAGATGTTTTACACTTTCCTAAAAATGTTATGTATTGGATAACTTTCTCCACTTAAATGAGAGTATGTCTGAGGATGTGGTCATCGTCTCCTCAGTCCCTTCAGATGTGACTCCTGTTTTGGATGCGAACCTACAGTGACTTAAACTAGACTCAGCCTTAAATATGGTAAAGCAGATGAGTTCTTTTTTCAAAATGCAACCGTTGAATTAACCAAGCTTTTATTTCTTACATACACTGCTACAGTGAAATTGGACCCCTCAGACCAAAACAACTACACTGGGAAAGACAGGTTACTTGAGAGGTAGCATAGGAAATATGAATAGATGCGACAGGAAACATATCTAAAAGATTACCTCTCCTATACTGTCCTCCAAGTACGGCAGTGTGAGATCAAGAGGGAAAAATTACCAGCAACCAGCACATAATTCACATCAGGCTTAAAACACATAAAGGCGTTGGTGACCTTGAGGAAGAATTCAGAGCTTCCCGTTATCTTGTTCTCCAGGGGAAGTTGTTTTGTCTCCAACAACAGCCTTGGTCCAGGCAATCTTAAAGAAATGAGGGAAAGCAGAGAGAGGGTTAGTTTTGGGTCAATATCTTCCCATGTCTACCACCGGTCTTTATTCTGTCCAATATCTGTTGCATGGTGTTTTCTCCACAATGTTTTCCAATTACCAATCAAAACAAATGAACAATTAATCAACACTGTCACTCCTGTAATATATTTCCTGCACTTCTTGTTAATTTTAGAGTTGAGTTTAAGCTTTTATTTATTTATTTATTTTTTGCTTTTATAGAACTCTGTGTGGTAGTTTATCTGCACAACCTTTTACAATTTTACAAACCTATATGATCTTTGCAATCTGACAGTCAGTTTCTCCTCATTGCAAGGGATTGCAAGCAGTTTGGCCAGCTGCCTTTTATTGAAGCTGGTCTATTACCAGCTTATCACTTCTTAAAGTCGAAACTATTGTTTTACCTTTTTGTTGCCTGTTCTTATGTCTACTATTTTAAATTGCTTATGTTTAGAAATGGAACACTCAGGTTTTGTTCAAATAAAGTTTTGATTGATTGATATAGTGAGGCATATATTTGTTAAATCATTATTTATAATAATACTTTTAATATACTATATGTATATAACTCCCTGAACTTTTTGGTTCAAAGTTCCTTTCATTTTCCAGTTTTAATGAAACCTCATTAAAATAAATATCATTACAAAGTGAATTGAATCTATTTATTTATTTTGATTCCTTCAACATTGTTTAATAGTTAAGCACTTCCTTTGTTTCCCTAGGGGGACTTTGGGAAACCTGGTGAAGATGGCAAGCCTGGAGAACCTGTTAAGTATACTTTTTCCTCATTTTGTCTTATAGAGACACCTTGATTTGAAAATAAATCGTGTTCTCAATCTCTGAGACAGAAGATGCTAATTATCCAGATTGTATCCCACTTTCTTGATTGTTCTGTCACTGTAAGGGACAAAATATGTTTACACTCATCAGCACCATAATTAGTTTTATTGCCACTGGAGTTCAGCACATCATGTGCATTTGCAACTCAATGAGCTCCTGCGGTTCTTGTTTTCATGCATAACCAATGATGGGTTTGTTTTCTTGGCAGGGCCCAAGAGGCCCTTGGGGACCAAAAGGCGAAAAGGTAAGCTGCAGCTATAATTTTAGATTTTATGGTGTTCACAGTAATCAATGAGATGCATATTGTATTGTTTTGCGTTTATAATTCAGTATAATGCTGAAAGATTTGATCAATACATGATGCTGTTATCATGCTAAATTCGCATGCCAAAATGGTTTTTGAAAAATAAATGTGCTAGAATTATCACATTTAATCTGTATCTGTTATATGTTTGTATCAACTCAAATTATAAAGATTATATGTTAAAGATATGATCATTTTGAATAGGAACGGTACCTTTATTTGCTTATTTCTGCTCCCAGGGTGAGCCATGTGAGCCATGTCCAATGGTTTCCTCAGAAGCTGGCAACATCTTGGAGCCTCAGAGCAAACCTGGCCTTAAAGGGGAACCAGGGAATCCAGGAACCCCAGGAAAAGCTGAACAAGGTCTCCCTGTGAGTCAACCTCCCACAAACACTCTATTCTACCTCTATGTGTTGCATCATAAAATCTTCCAGATCTAAAATCCAAGCTTTAAACACCTTTCTGTGAAATGTATAATTACCCAACGACTTTGACAAAATGACAAAATCCCTAAAACTGATCTGTTTAAATCACCCTTTTCAACTTTTCAGATTTAATAACAATAATGAGTTATTGAGCTTAAATTAAAACGGTGAATGCTAATCACTAAAAATCTACGCAACCGCCTTTGGATGATTCTGGAATCTGTTCTTAGTGGTCATGTGGGAAATAAACACCAGTTTGTCTTATTATAATCTCAGAAACATTTCATGTTTCATGCTTGTTCATGTTTTCTTCACCAGCAATGCTACTGTAATGGTCTTATCAAAGGTCTTCCAAAAAAGGCCATTAGGCAGCGACAGCTGGGTCAGAGCAAAGCAATTTGGAAAATCTGAGGAAAATGTAAAATGTCACAGAATATTGTGGCACGGAAATAAATAGCAGCTATGGTGATGGTTCAAAAACCAGAGCTCTCAGATCACTGGGATTAAATTAATTAGAGATGTCATAAGTGAACAATGAGAGTTCCCTTTCAGTTCATTTTGCCGCAGATGGAACCAGCTGCTAGAGGAGAGCATGGGTGCTAATACTTACCACGTTTAAATAGATTAAAACGCACCTTTAACTGCGTCTGCCAAGATTATTTCCAAACAGCAGTGTGCGTATGATTTTTAATCATTATACAATGAAAACTTACATGCTTGCAAGTGGGTGCAAGAATAATCACAAAGATTTGATTAATAGGTTTGATTACCAAGTCTGTGATGAACACACTGCTGTTTTGTTCTCTTTTGATGAACTAAACTTTGACCAGTCCAAAAAATACAACCAGCTCTGTTACAGTTTGATTTCTCGGCTATTTTTCAGAAGCTATAAATGATTTATTATTAAAAGCCAATTAAAACCCATTTATTCTCATATGACTGTTTACTCTTTTAAAATCAAATTGACAATATAAACTTTCCACTATAAAATACATGACATTCATATTTTCTGAAAAATGGCCAAAGGCTGTGTAAATGAACACAACTGTATTTTGCACATATTCAAAATTGTTAGAAAAGATTGAGGTATCATGCAGTTAAATCTGCTGCAGCACAACATAAAGCTTTGGTGTTTTTCAGGGCTTCACTATATATTCTTCATATATTAATAATTCATGCTTAGACAGAAAAGAGACACTGAAGCAGATGTGGGACATGAACAGTAGAGCAGCTGTGGTCATCCAGGATGACATTCATGTCATGTTTGGGAGGATAACATTTTTTTTATTTTTATTTTTTTTTGCTTTTCTTTATAGGGTCTTCCTGGACTGGAAGGCAAAATAGGAGACAAGGTGTGTATTTATGGCTTTAGTTACTAACTGTGAGAAAACCTTTTGATTATGTCAACAAAATATATTATCAAAGTAAAAAAAAATATATATATATTTTCATATGGAATCACCATAGAGCCTAGATCTACTAATGAATACTTAATTGTGGATTAATAGCTGCTAATCTCCATACTTTCATTGCACCTAGGAACTCATGTTTTAACTTACTTTACCACTTCCACCTGCTCTTGGACTGTCAGAACTAAACTAGCTGATTATTTAATTGTTATTTAACACCAAATAATGTAACCGAGTCCTGGTTTGATTATTAATTACTTCATTTGGGGCTAAACTTGGAACCTCAATGTGCCATTGATTGGTAAATGCGACACTAATTTACACTAAATATGTTTAATATTATAATCATATAATGATTATATGTTTTAATATTAAAACATATAATCATATGTTTTGTGTTGCAGGGAGAGCCAGGAGCCTCTGGGACCAAGGGTGAAAAGGTGATTCATTAAATTGTGTTTAAAAAGAATTTAAGAGTTTGTTGGCACAGAATTATTTTAAAGATTGTTTAGTGTTGGGACCCCTGACAAAAAGAATGTCAGAATTGTTGTTTTGACAAGCTGTAATCATTTTTAGACTTTCTAAAAGGGTCTTATTTTGTCACTCAGGGTGAACCATGTTCCAGCTGCCCTTCCTTTGGTGAAGTCCCAGCAGGAATTCTAAACCGTGCTCAAAAGGGCGAGAAGGGAGATCCTGGCATTGGAATGAAAGGAGAGCAGGTGAATATGATGGAGTGCTCGCTCACTGACATCCAGGGCACAGTATTTTGAAAACTTAGCATTTTTCCCTCACATGAGTGCTGGGTCCCTGTAAATATCCACTCTAGCGCTTGCATATGAGAGTAGAGGGATGCATATATTGGCTCATGCATAATCACAGACAAACCAAATCTGTGTAATTTGGCTCTGAAATATGCCTCAGGCACTTAAGCTTACACTCAGGGTTTATAATGATGGATTGGGGATTTATAAAGCTAAACCATTCAGTCCATATTTTCTAAATGAGAAGATTGAAAGTATAAATAAACAGACTACAGCCGAGAAACTGAAACACTTGCTAATATCATGTTGATGGTTTTCATGGTTGAAACTTCACGGCCCTGTGTTCACTTTTTACCATCAAGAGCATGAATGTGAAGGATGATTCCTGAGGTGAAAGCTTGAGTAACAATATTACAGCAAAGCAGAGTTCTCGAAACTGGTGGCAGTGTTGGTTCATCAAGGCTAATGTGAGTCTGAACCATCTTCCATGGGCTCTGCTGTCACAAGTTTTGGATATTATTGAGCCACATTATTCAGCAGAGTTGTACTTCTCAAAAGATTACCTGGTTTTAGAAAATGTATTTTTTTTTATTTCACTGTCCAACCCATGCAAATGAATTTGCATAAAATACTTAAACTGTATTTTTACAGAATTAATGTTCATAACAGGTCTTAATTATTTTGTTATTGGTATAAACAATTATCCTGACTATTTTAGATCACATACAATGTTTCTCTTGTAAAATGTGAAATGATTAATTGAATTTTACTTCAACATACTTATTTTTAGGGACATGAAATTGAGGACATTTTGCAAAGCACTGTCTCTGATGTTACCAAACAGTTTCTGAGAAGTATTTAAAAAAAAAAAAAAAGAGTTTGACACAGCATTTAAATATCTTACTTATTCTAATCTTTGTTATTATTAATCTTTGCTTTTATTTTATATTCATGCTCAGGGAGAACCTGGGCAAGTTGGCTTGGCTGGAATCAAAGGTGAAAAGGTAAAGTTCTAGTATTTAGTTTTTTCCTGCTTTAATAACAATGACATACTGTAAAGTGACCCCAAAACTAGTTGGGCACCATAATGAATTAGGAAACAAAAACTAAACCAAGAAACAAAAGTTTCTGTTGTGGATGAGTTCTATTCTGAAAGTGGTTCATGTCTAAGGCACCTGCATGGAGAGAAAATGACTTCAAACATCTAAGAAAAGAATTAACTTAGTAGCTGACACTTTAAAGTAATTGCAAAAACTTAGCTCCAAGAGACGCTCGAGCTTAATTTTCTTTCTGATGACAGTTTCTTTCTTTATTTTGTGGAGTGCAATAACTTGTGGACTATGTGTTGCCACAGTGCTTTCACACATTATTAATTGATGTAGACTTCTCATCTTCAGAGCAGAATGTGTGCTAAAATAATGCCATCATTTATTTTTTAGCTTTTCCTTATTTTATTGCCTCTCATTTCTGTCACTTTCTTTTTCAGGGTATTGCAGGAAGCCAAGGAAATGAGGGGAAAACTGTATGCAAGCTTTATTTACTCCTTTAAAACCCTCGTCTGTGATTTATGACTGACCTCAGATTAATATGCAGATGTTGATGTTTTTTAGGGCAATCCTGGTCTAAGAGGACCAAGTGGGAAAGATGGAGATAAAGGATCCAAGGTGAATTAGTTATTCCTCCACAATTATTTATCTTCAGTGCACAAGGAGACAGAAATAGATCTCTTGAATGAATAGTTCAATTGAGAAAAGCCATTTTTAAAACTGTAAACTCTACACAGAGGCTTCAGATCGGCTTGTTTTGGAGTCATAATTTTAAAAGTGCTTGAGTAAAAAGATGAACAAAAAGCATAAAAATGATCATTATTACATAATTAGAAGCAATGGTAATGTCATTTTATGTTTAGTTCATTCTTCAGAGACCTGCTGTGGTAGCATTTGTAGAGCATAACGCAGCAATGGCGAGGGCTTTGGAATTAATTCACATAAATCAGTCAGTACCCCGTGCTTAGAAATAAATGAATATTTATTAAATAAAAGGTTTGTTTGATACAGATAATAGATATAGGTCCTAAATAACTTGATTATTTCTTATTATTAGTCATAATTGTGAGATATAAACATAATACAGTAAGACAAAACATAAATTAATGTGTTTGTTGTTTATTAGAAATATTCTCATTGGGAGTTTTATGTTATCTGCAGGGCGATCCTGGCCAACCCGGAATAGGCTCGCCTGGTTCAAAAGGTGAAAAGGTCTGTATATTTAATGTACATTTATAAATGTATATTTAATGTCTGACTTTCTTTCACATTGTGAGTTTAAATCTGTATTTCAGGGGGATTCATGTGGTGTGTGTCAATCCACCCCTTCTGAGGTAGGAAGTGCCCCATCAACAATAAAGTTTACAGCAGAGCGAGGCCCTCCTGGACCTCCGGGACCACAAGGTGAAGGAGCAGAGGGAAAACAGGTAGCCCTGACTTTAGAGATTAATAGTAAACCCATATTCCTAGGCCAGTTCTAAATATTATTTCAGAGATGACAAAAATGTATTATTCGTTTTGATGAATTTGGGGAGAAATTTGCACAAAAGTGTTTTGAGGAAAAAAAGTTTAGTGGATTTATGGCATTTTGTAAAAAAGCTGTTACAGTTTGGAAAAAAATAGACAATTTAGGACTCTGTTGCTTTTTGGGGGGGGGGAGTGGGTAGTTTTTCAAATGTGAAAAATGGCATTTATCGTTTTCTGATCCATACTTCTCATATTTCTTTATTATCTTCAGTCTTTATCATAATCTGAACAGTTTATGGCTATTATTTGATTGATTATTAAGTTTTAAAATGTGATGGCTCTATGGTAATTTTTCAGATTGAAACCAATGGCAGGGAAGGTTTTGTGCAAAACTACCTCCTTTTCAAAATGGTCACAAATGGTTCTTCAGTCTATCTCTTCTGGACTGCTGGTTCTCATAATCGTTCCAGCCAATTGTAACAGCCACTCTCTTCTATAACCTGAACATTTATCCCTTCTTCAGTTCATTGTAAATAAGATTCAAAGATGTGCTTCTTTCTCTTGATTCACTCTTTGTTTGTCATCACTGTCATTTTTTAATGGCCATCTCACATCTGTAAATCTAATCTACTCGAATTTAAACTTTTAAGTGTTTAAAGGTTTAATCACATGTAAAAGTTTAATTAAAACACATGATTCATGGTCCTGTGTTTGAACTCCAGATTCATTTATACTACTTTACATCATACCAACAACTACGGTTCCCTTGAGCAAGGCACTGAAAATGTGTCTCTGTGTCTGTCCTCCTTTACTTAATTCTTATAACTTGCTTCAACAAATGTTTAACTTCCGAAAAGCATATTTGTCTGAAGCTTGTGCTTCTTGAACAGGGTCCGCCAGGTCTTCAAGGTCTCAAAGGAGAGAAGGTATGTTGGATTTAACTCAGAAAACTCTAAAAAGAATATGGAGTAAACTAGATTAAAGGTTCAAAATAATCATGTTTGTCTCTTTGGTTAACTTCTTTTGCTACATTCTAGGGTGATCAGGGTTTACAGGGAGACACAGGTGTACCTGGCATACCCGGAGTCCAAGGATCTCAAGGTGTACCAGGCAGGAATGGTGTGAATGGACTAAAAGGAGAAAAGGTAATTGATCAAAATTCAAATATTATTAACTCAATCTGGATTTATGCTCTCTCTTCCCTTATATATTTATTTACTTATTTGTTTTTATGTGTCTGCATCTCTTTATCACCAGGGAGATGCATGTGGCACCTGTCAATCACAACCTGATGTAAATGGAAATGTCGCTAACTCACCAGGACCTAAAGGTGAGAGAGGAGAGCCAGGCTTGCCAGGGGAGGGCCGAGAAGGAAAACAGGTGCATGTTTTTTTTTCTCTCGTAAATGACGCTTACTTTATTATGTATATTTTTTTGGAATATTGAATCTTTTTTCCCCATTTTGTTAGTTTGTTTGCTATAACCACAATAAATAAACACTTTCATATTGTACTGTTTATGCATCAAATATGATTGATCTCAACTTTTGTATTGATAATAATAATAATAATAATAATAATAATAATAATAATAATAATAATAATATAAAGTGTAACCCATGCACAGTGTTTGTATCTCAATGTAACTTTTCAAACAAGGACCTTTTGAATTATGTAAGAACATACACTTTATTAAATATTTTTCCTTAGGGTCAACCGGGCTTACCTGGTGTCCAGGGACCTCCAGGGCTCAAAGGAAGTCAGGTAATGCTACAAACGAGGCTGCATGGATTCATCAGTAAGATTTGTGTAGAGTTGAGGAATGTGTGACTTGGATGAAATCAAAAGTGAAAATTGTTTTTTCCACAATTTTTCTGGCTTTAATGGCAGCTACAAACTAATATAAATGTACGTGTCATTAGGGTGATCCTGGACCTGCTGGTTTGGGCTTTCCAGGTCCACAGGTAAACGAACAACTACTGAAATCAAATTCAAATTTAAAATAATGCTGTGAATGCTAAAGTATACATGTTTTATTGTATTGTTGTTTCTCAGGGGGAGCAGGGGCCTCGTGGTGTTCCTGGAGCTACTGTAGGTGCACAGATCAAATCTTTGATTCTGATGTTTTGATTAAGGTGCTCAAGAAAACAATTGTATCTCGCAGGGTGCAGAAGGACAGCCAGGACTCCTAGGACCGATGGGACCAGTGGGACAAAGGGTATACCCAGCACTATGACACTCCACAGACACTATGGAACTGACCTCGCTGTTTTGCTAATGTAGTTTTGAATATTAATAGGGCCCAAAGGGAGAGATGGGACCTCCAGGACCACAAGGGCCAATGGGAACAGGATTACTCGGACCACCGGTAAATACTTGAAAAGCAATGAAATACCAATTCTGACACATGTCCACAATCTACATGTCATTTTGAAACAACCTAGGAAGCTTCACAACATCATGTAACACCTTCATACAGTGAACTAACAAGTTATTGGAAACTGAAATGCAATGTACATTTGTATTTTTATAATGGTTCATCCTGTTTGCATGCAGTGTATCTGGGTGTCGGTTTATTGATTATCCACTCTTCACCATCAAAATAACCCAAATATACAGGGTGCTAAATTTTTTGTTGGGAGTGAAAAAATATATGAACATTACTTCAGAAACATAAAAAGTAATAGATTTTTTCCGAAATTCACCAAATGCAAAGTGAAGACTCTACATCTGATCAATATTTGGTGCTATGTTTTGCTTTATAATCAGACTAAAATCAGCCAATTATGCCTAACAGGGTCTAATGATCATCAATGCCATGTGTAGGTTTAATTCAAGTCATGAACTGAAACAGAAACAGCTATGTAAGAAGTTTAAAGATGTATGAGGAATAACCAAACTCTATTACCAAGATTAAGCACAGCAAGACACAACAAGGTCTCTCCCAGACAAAGATTTCAAAGCCCTTTTTCGATTGTGTCTGGAAAGAGTCAGATGCGTGTAAGAAAACTACCACCACAGAAAATCTGACAATAGATAAACTTTACTTCAAAAACCATGGGCAAGTTTACCTAGAACTGCTGTTGCTTTAAAAGCAAAGGGTGTTAACATCAGATATTTATTCATTTACACTTCCACCATTTTTTTTATTTACAGAAAATGTTCACATCTGCCTAAAATATTTGCATAGTACAGTTTATTAGTGCCCTCCAAACATTTGCGCATTATGCTTGTCTTTTGCATTTTTGCCCACTGAGCAGTGTTTCAGGGTGGTTCTGCAGGGATTGAGAAAATCCATTTAAACATTTAGAAAAATAACTGTATTTGCCCTGCAAGCGACTGGCAAGCTATCCAAGGTGTATGCCAGCTGTCTCAAACCAGTTTGAACTGTGTATAGGCACCTTTTCTTTTATATGAAAGTATAAAATAAATAAAGTGGGTAATGAAAATGGATAGATTATTGTATTAACGCTTAGATTTCACTCTAGTAAATTACCTTTAAAACAGTTTTTCTGGCAATCATTTTAAGTGCAACCCAGCTTAGAAATAGTGGTATATATATATATTATATTTTTCTACTACACAAATGTTATCTGTGGTGGAAACACAAAGTTTAAAGTTTTAATATGTTTTACAGGGTAGAAATGGTATCACCGGGCTGCCAGGGATACCAGGACAGGATGGGCCTCCTGTAAGTTATTTTAACGGTTGCTGTTTGTTGATTTAATCCTCTCCACAAGAAGCTCAATTAGATCTTTCCACATCACAAAGTTGTATCATTTTACCAAGGCAACCAGAGTTTCCTGTCTTGTCTCATTAAAAAGCAAAGTTAGAGTTCTGTTCTCACGTCAGATCTCTGAGACTTTGAGAATCAAATCCAGAGATTACTTCTGGTTGGGTCTGACTTCCCGGATACTTTAGAGCAACACATCTGCTTTCATCACGTCATCTGTCGCTGCTCCTCCCAAATCCACATCCCCCTGGAGATTTACACCTGTCTAACTGAGCATGTGTGTCTCTCTCTCTTTGTGTTACAGGGAGCCACAGGGTCTAAGGGTGACAAGGTAAGTGTCGTGATCAGTGAGCCGGTGACTACAATTCATTGCTCCTCAAAGGCATGAGGGTGCAACATAGCAGGAGTACTGTTAGGGGCGACTGTCTGTACCCTCCCCTAGAGACACAAACAGATGCAAAAGTCACTGTCAGGAGGGTTTGACAGTGCTGTAAAATTTAAAATCGCCCCAAGCCAAACAAGAGCTTTTAATTGGTGAATAAAACAAGCTGTCTTCTGTAATCTGACAACACGAGGGTATCAAAGAGAAAGGAAGTGAGCGTGTGTGCGTGTGTTTGTGGGGGGGGGGGAGGGGGTAGAAATAAAGATCTAGAAAGGCTGCATTCTTTAATGTCTTCTTTTGTCTCCCAGACTAATTAGTCTAAGCTCAGAGGAAAGTGGCAGGTGATAGATGATGCAGATTCATGCCAAATGCGATGAACTGCTCTGTCATTGATTAGAAATGCAAGCATGGAGTCCTGCTGCTGAAGTTTTGTTCTTTTGAACCTGTGCCTCATGAAACAATGCTTTATTTTGTTTAAACAATATCTTCTGTTCCTTCTAAATTACTCAAATTTAGAGAAGTTGTTGTAGTTATAGATCATGGTTTTTGCAGAAACATCAGGACCAATAATAATTGCATTTACCTTCCAATAGGTACAATTCAACCCTGATATTTAGCCCATGATGGATCAGTTTATTAATGTATTGCTTCTACTGACAGATTTCATGTCAGTAGTTTCTAAGTGTACTTGGGGAAAGCAAGAAATCTGCTTCTGTCCAGCTTAATGTGAATAAATAACAAAATAGTTTTTTTTACTGCATGTTTCCTCTGTGAATAAGATGTCAGTTGCTACATACATATATTTTATATATTACAGCGTATTTTTATATCAGTGTGGAGCTAGGATTGCAAATAAGAGCAGGATCTAATGTAATAATTGTAATGTGCTTGTTTTAATGGAGTTATGACGCTTTGTGAAATAACTCAACTGGCGTTTATCAAGATTTGGGATAACAGACAAGTCAGGATTGCATTAGACATCATGGCACTACTCCTCCTGGCATTCCATTCTTATTCTAAAGCGTCTGAGTTCAGCATTGAGCATGCCTTTATCCCTCTTGTCACATAATTGTTTCATGGTGATGAAGCTAGGCTTCCTGAAAGCTCTGTGCAGTGCAGCTTCCTAGCTTAACAAATCATCTTTTGAGGAGCATGAACCACATAGAATTGGTTCAGGGTCAGTGAGCTTAACCAGAATTCAAGGTGCACTGTTTTTACATTTTGGGATTTGAAGTGTGCCATATAGTCAGAAAATTGAGCTATGTTTTTAAATTTACTTATTATTAATTACATACAAAATCTATTGATGTATAGTTGTAGTTATACAGCTTCCACACATTCTTTGTTCCTCTCATAGGGGGAGCCAGGAGAGTGCAACTGTTTGCATAATTCCTTCCCTGGCACTGGTGGACCTGTGAGCTAACATCTCGTCAAATTTATTGCACTCTCACATTTATACATAATGTCAAATTATTTTATGTTTGACCTTGTTTCACTAACGCTGATGGTGCTGATTCTCATGCTTTTTTTCAAGGGGGTCCCTGGTGGAGAGAGCAAGTGGCAGCCCGGTCCTCAGGTCTGACCGCTCTTTCTCAGTGTTTTCCTTCTGCTTTTTAAATTATTGCGGTTTGTGATGTCCATACTAATCATAATAATTTATAAATGTCCACAATCAAAAAGTGATATTTCATACAAAATTCTAAAGAAAAAAAATTGTTTAAAATAAAAATTAATAGGAGGAGGATGTAAATGAGCTCTCTACATCTGTTTGGATCAGGTTTTTCTAAAAAAAAGTTTTAATCTAAATAGTTTTAGTGCACTCTCAACTTCCTTACGTTTTGAATAACACATTTAAAAGGAAACTTGCAGTCTCAAATGTTTGTGTACATCCACAACGGATGCACAAGCCTATGTAAATGATTTAACATAGTGTTCATAAAAAGTAATAATGAATTATAAAATATGCATAATTCATAATAAATACACATTGTGTTGTAATTATTATTAATTATTTTTTTTTATAATGTGGAACGGGCATGCAGATGGATTAAAATAAAGTCAACATTTTTATTACAGGGACCACCTGGTCCACCAGGCCCTCCAGGTCCCCCAGGCCCCCAAGGCTTCACTGGAATCCCAGGACCTCAGGTGAGCATGAGGCAGATGCTGTACGCCTGTTCTCTCAATCCTCCTCTTTTTAATCGGTGCTTCTGTTCTGGGAAGGCCTGCATGGGTAACTTTTGGCTTCAGCTTATGCTGAGAAAATGGCAAAAAAAATATCTTATCTGAAAAAAATAAACAATAAAATTCCCTAATATATAGTGCCAAACAATTAGAGCTTAATAGGTATGTAAAGTAATGTAAATGTAGTTTTTTAAAACAGTTAATTTGCTTTTAAAATTGCATGCTTTAAAGGGGCTTCTTAGTAAGTGCCGTGGGATGCTTTGTTAACAGCTGTGCATTTTCAAAGTTAATGAAATTCTAATGCCTTAATGCATAGTTTAAATATTGAGCAATACTAATTACATGCAATTCTAATGAATAGTCAAATTAATTAGGTGATTGGGGGTCATGCTGCTTTTCATTATTAAAAACCATGCAGAGCTCACTTTGAGATTGGTGTGTTTAACCTTGTTCTTTTTGTACTCCTTATTTGTAAATAGCATGAATCCTTTTAAGACCTTCACAACCTAAATTACATCCCAATTAATTGTAGAGTGATCTCAGCGTGAGCCCTGACTGGTCTTTAACCTGGTCTTGTGTTGATTTCCCAAGCCTCAGAAGAACTGTAATTTAAAATAGAGAAAGAAAGGGAAACGAAATTTAAATTAAACTCCGAGCTGGAACACAAACCAGGAGCGGCTGCTCCAGGGCTTTGGCTACTTTCCCTCTGCCCCGCTGGAGAAGGAGCTGTCCAGATTGTGGCCGAGGCTCAACCAATTCAACCTCAGTTCCTTCTTACAGGGTAACCCTGGCAACGATGGCTTACCAGGGAAACAGGGTCCACCTGGCCAAGCAGTGAGTAACCAATAGGAAGAGGAGCTAGTGGAGATAAATAGTTTTTTACAGGATATAAACAAAGTTTGAGGAGCCCAAGTGTTTGCTTTCTGCAATAAAGTTGGGAGCAGATTGGGAACAAGGCCGTGTTCCCTTTCTCCTGATTACCCTTTATCCCTACCTCTTAGCCTCTCTCTTGATACTGACGGATCAGAAAATGCATAAAATTTTCAATTTAATCATATTATCATGATCAAATGAATTTTTGGTGTGATACACCAGTATATTTTGAAACATTAATGTGGTTGGGCTAATAATTTTGCATTATTCCCGTAAAACTAGTGATTTACTAGCAATGGACTCTAACTCTCTTTGTTTCAAAACTAATGACACATTTATGGGCTGTGCTGTCTTTGCCCCTCTTTTGATAGGTCTTCAATCTAATCATATTTGTACAAAAAAGTATCACGTAACAAGTAAGATGCCAAGACTAAAGACTAAAGGAACCCATAGCCGTATCTTATTTTCAATGTTCCAACCTATAAAGTGCATCGACTTATGAGATTGCACTTTTCAAATCTACAAAGTTTGAGGGCAGTCTAGCTTTCAGAAGATTTATCTCATTGCCTGGTCAATGGCTCTTCATATTAAACATTTTAAATACAGCTCAATATATTGTTCATGGTTTATTTTGAATTTAAAAAAGACTTCTTGCCACTTAAAATATACATTTAAAACATTGAAACTTGTTACATACTACAAATAGTTTTTAATTACTGGTTATATCTTGTACACAACATCTGATATTTTAGAGAATGTTCTAATACATGTTGAGATTAATACACTTTTATCAATACATTTTTAAGAACTTTTTATTTAGTTGTATATAATAGCTCTACCTCGGGCCTTTCTGTCAAAGTGGGCCCATTATGGGCACCAGTGGCCCAATTACCCTTTAAGTTTTAACTCATTGTCTCCAAGGTTTTGTCTAATGGTAAACACTGCCATCATGCTGAGTTATAGTTAGAGCGGCTATTACTGTGAGAAATGTGCTGAATAAAAAGAGCCATTAAATCTGGATTTCTTTGAGCTAGATTTCTCTATTAATGCTCACATTTTTTTCTCAGCTGGCCAGACTCCCGTCCTGGATTCAGGGCTGTAGAAGCCCAGTCTGCTGTGGAAATTTGGCTAGACATGGAACTAGGTCCAATCTGCTACATTTCTATTGCACAAAGCAGACCAGAGGGTTCTTCCCAAATTAAACTTTTATATTCTTTAACTAACCAAAAATCCTAAATTAGTTCACTAATCTTTAAATACTATTTGTGATGGCAAGTTTAAACACTTAAATCCATGTATAACAGGAGGGAATAGATGTGTTTAAAATACTAATATAGAAATATATATATAAAAAAAAAACACTCCACAAATGTAAGGCTTCTTTTACATTGTTTCTACTTTACTGAGTGTCATTGTTGAGTGATGTCATTGTTTCTTTCTGAAAGAGATTACAAAATGTTGATTAATGTTTCTAAACCATAACTAATGATATTTGTTTGTTTAGAGATTCAATGAGTTCGTAAACTGTATTATGGCTTTTGAGTAATTTCATGCTAAATAAATCCCTTTAATCAAATTGGTTTCTGTTGTTATGAAGATACTCAGGATCTCATCACTTTCTTCAGAAAACCAATGATTACTTCACATTTAATTATTATAAACTAGAAAAGTGTTTTTTATGCACCTCTGACCGTTTTTCATCTTGCAGTCTCCTTTTCCTCCGCCTCAGGATTCAGCTCTACCAGACAAGGTGAGCAGCATAAACATTCAGGTTCACTGCAGGTGCTTAAGAGGTGTCTCTTGCTTTCTTTTACATGATTGGATCAGAATGCATGTGCATTGAAGCTGTGTACGTTATTTGTGTAGGTGCTGACATTCAGAGCTTTGTCTTTTCCTACCTTTTCACACAATGAAACAAAAAAGTAATTCTTAAAACAAAATTTTGATGGTGAATTTTAGACAAGAAATCTAAAAGGATTGGAAATCTAACAGAAATGAAAAAGGATTGGTATGTAAATCTGGTTGTCTGGTATCTTTTCATTTTTGAACATTTTTGGGAAATGGAATGGAATATTTTTGTAACACCCAAACAGTAGTCAACAGAATATTGAGAAAATTAAACAGCATTGTATTGGTAAACAAAATTATGGCAGTTGCACTTGCAGACAATTTAGTTCCGTTCCCCCCTAGCACATTGCTTTTTTAGTATAAAGAGTCCTTTTGGATATATTCTTTACAGCTTCACACAAGTACATTTTTTGTAATTACCTTACTCTGATTAGCAGATCAGTTTAAAGGAAATAAATTGGAGACTGTCAGATAAGCTTGCAAGTTTTGCAGCAGTTGGCACAATGGAATGCATGTTCATGCACGGTGACCCATGTCGTTTAAGCGCTGAGGCCAGACTGACTGACTTCACGAGACAAAATAAATAGTGAGGGTGATGATTGCCTGACGCCTCTTAATTTTACGTCAAATGATCATGCCATGCGATCTACCCACACCACCTCTGCAATAGACTGGTAGGTCATGGTTGATGTAATAAGCATCCCTGAACTTCAGGGATCTACAATGCAATTTCATTGAAATATACATTTCAGACAAAAAAATATATAATTTTAATCCACATTAAGTTAAAATAAGACCCATGTTAATTTTAATATATTATAAAGTGTATATCTGAGAACCATCCAGAGTGTGTTAAAGTGAACACAAGACCAGCAATAACTCAACAATTATTGGTGATTTTAGTCTATTTTAGATTAACGTAAGTAATCTAAATTAATTTTAGAGTAATGTAAGTTGTAGCACTGCTAAAAATGGACTCACCAATCACCAATCCCTAAACCTGAATTACTGTTGGTAGTTTGTATTTATATTTACATGTTTACATTTAAATGAAAAGAGTTCACCCCATATTATGAAGTATAGATTTATTTGAAATTGTAATAGCGCCCATAGATTAGAATAGATTCAATGGTTTATTGGAAGATGTTGATACAAAACTGGTTGATCCAACCCCTAGGGCTTTACTGTGTTTTACAAATGTTTTTTTTTTCCTTCAAAAACATTAAACAGAGAAAAACTCCTTAATCTTAGCATGTGGTTATTTTAATATTTTAATCAAGAATCCGGCCTAAATCGTTATTTGAAACATTTAAAAAACCTTGTTTTGTTGTAAAAACAAGACACATTGTTTATTCAAATTCTGGAAATTCTGCTCTATCACACTGGTCCTCCTCCTACTGTTCTCTCTCGTGTATATGCATGATGCAGCTGTGCTATTTCTTAATTTACTGCTCGTACACATGTGTAGGAGGGCTGTGACGATTGCTCCAAGGGTCTGCCTGGGGTGCCTGGTGTGGTTGTCAATAAAGACGAGAAGGAAGGTCAGGGCAAGCCTGGTGTTGGGCCCTTGGATGGATGCGAACGGGTGAGAGGGATGAATGATGGGATAGCTATTAAATGGTGAAGGATGTGGGATTGAGATTTGCAGAGATTTGGTTTGTTGATGCTTTAACATAGAGTAGTGTCTGATTATCTTCACAGTGTCTGGAGAAGCTGCAGAGAGAGCAAACTCCGAGCGGACCTGTGAGTTTCAGCACACACCAATATTTTCAATCAATAAAGTTGGAGTCAGGGGAGCCAATTATTGGGGTCAAGCTCGACACATGTGTGTGTGTGTTTGACTTATTTCTTTAAAAGGCAATTCTTAAAAGTTCCTTTTACTAAAAATTAAAGAGAAAAAAAAAAACACGTTGTTCAGTTGAAGCCCCCCAATTTTTTGGTAATAACAAGGCTAGCCCCAAAAAAACAAAATGGTCAATATCAGTTTTGAGTGTCTCCACCATTTGCCACAATGGCAGCTTCACAGTGCCGCTTCATCTCCTCATGATGTGTGGAAGCTGCATAACAAAGTCTGAGAGCATAGGTCCTTAGTTATTGGTCATCTTTACAGTCAGTCACTCATGGGGCTTCACTTCTGGGTCTGAGAGCTGGTCGCTGTGGTAAACTGAACTCTGCTAGTTGTTCTGTGTCTTGACGCAAGTTCAACGCAACATCTGCCACGATTCCGTAACTGGCCAAGGTGCACCATAAATGGTCATCATGATCCTAATCAATCCCCATAAATCATTTATTTCAATAATTTAAAATATAGATCTAAACAAATCCATTTTTGTGGTTCAGACAGGTAATAATGGTCAGTGTGTTGGTGCACCAGGAATTCCCGGGTTCCCAGGATCACCGGGGGTTAAAGGAGAGCCTGTGAGAGACCCTTTCTTACTTTTATAATCATCTCTTTGTCATCAATCTTACTTAAGAGGCGACAAAGTACCTGCTTTTTCGCATTACTCTCAATGTTCGTATTATTTTAATATATCTGCTACAAAAAGCCTAATCTTTTAACTGTTCATTATAGGGTCTCAGAGGAGAGCGAGGACCCCCTGGTCTCCCCGGAACACCAGTGAGTGTTATTCTTTTTTTTGTAATGCTCCTTTTTAGCTTTCTTCGTTCAGAATCTTAGATTGATCACATGAAGAAGGCAAAGCTGACAGACAAGCTGCTCATATATCTCCAGATTCCAGAGATTATTTTACCATCTGCATTATATTAGGTTTAGAGTTTCTACTTTAAAGCACTCAATATTTGTCTTTGCTGTGAGGTTATGGAGCACCCTAGAGGTGTGGCTAAGTATTACGGAAAAAAAATAGGCATAATGTGATTTCAGGATAGATGCATCAAGATTAAATTAAAATGATCATCTTTTGATTCTGTTCATTTGAGTTTAGTGGATTCTGAATGTTTTGTTTATTTATTCCATTTTTTACACTTTATTTTGTTGTGACTGTAATTTGTATGTAGAGGTCATTTTGTTGTAAAAACACACTGTATTTTTGTCTGTAATGACCTTGGATGCCAATCTATATAACTATATATATATATATATATATATAGTTAATCTGAGCATTAGATTGAAAACATTTTGTGTATTTATTAAACATTAAACCTTTTATATCAAAAATGTATTTAAGTAACGTGTATGTCGGTATTAAGTTTGTGTATGTAAAAAGTTTGAGACAAATAATTCAAAATTTAACCATCAAGAACTCCCAGTGATCTTTGGTCTTTGTAGAGGACATTTAATCAGTTCTTTTAAGGAAATGCAATTTTTGCACAAAAGTTTAGGCCTTTTTTCTGTTTGTATTTTCAGTCAATTTTTCTTAGCAAGAAACTCAAAGCAAAGATTAGAAATCAGATTCTACCAAAACAACTGCAATTGGTGCATTCCTAATAATATGTTTTTTATTCATTTGATTGTTATTCTTGTTCTTTATGAATTGTTTCTTTTATTTACCTTTCTTTCTGTTTTAGGGCAATATCGGATTCCCTGGTGCTCAAGGCCCCCCTGGTTTATCTGTAAGTGAAAGAATGGTTAAAAATAGCTTAGACACAACAATTACGTTGTTTATTGCCATAACATAGGTCTTGTCTAAGCTCTGTCGCTATGCAGGTAACAGGAGTTAGTACACTTTTAGACTTTGTTATGAATTGAGTCAGAAAGTTTTTTATTTCAAATCCTTCTTAGTACGATAGAAAATGAAAGATCAATGATTCGCTGTATGTAGCTTTTGTCACTTTTCCGCTATTAATTGAGCAAATCAAGATTCACTTGAGCTTCCCTTGAAATCGATCAGTAAATAATGGAGCCTCTGGGGAGAAATATGCAGTGAGAAATGTTCTGGAGAATAACAGAGAAACGTTGAAAAACATTGGCAGCCACCGGAGGAGCGTTTCTTCTCCTTTCATTTACCTGGTTGTGTAAAGAGGAAGTCTGAGAGAACTAAAAGTGAGCTTGTATTAAGTTCCTGAAGATACACCTTTGGTAAACACAGGGTACATGATGATTTAAATCAACGTACTTATGTATTACAAAGAGAAAGCAAAAAGTTACACCATTTTCACTCTATTGCTTGCATTTATTCAGTTCAAAGACATTCTAAAGGACAAATGTTGTGATAAGATTTTTAAGTCATATTTTTGTTAACACTTTGCAAATGTATATATATATATATATATATATATATATATATATATATA
>SRMA01025441.1:273518-308042 GCA_007224835.1 Danionella cerebrum | reverse complement strand
CCCACCCATCCATCCAAAACTCCCCAATCATTTCTATTCCATCTATTTACTCATCCATCCATCCATCCATCCATCCATCCATCCACCCACACACAGACCCATTTATTGATCCACAACTCCCCAACCATTTATCCCTCCATCTATTTTTTCATCCATCCATCCATCCATCCACCCACGCACAGACCCATCCATTGATCCACAACTCCCCAACCATTTATCCCTCCATCTATTTTTTCATCCATCCATCCATCCATCCACCCACGCACAGACCCATCCATTGATCCACAACTCCCCAACCATTTATCCCTCCATCTATTTTTTCATCCATCCATCCATCCATCCACCCACGCACAGACCCATCCATTGATCCACAACTCCCCAACCATTTATCCCTCCATCTATTTTTTCATCCATCCATCCATCCATCCACCCACGCACAGACCCATCCATTGATCCACAACTCCCCAACCATTTATCCCTCCATCTATTTTTTCATCCATCCATCCATCCATCCACCCACGCACAGACCCATCCATTGATCCACAACTCCCCAACCATTTATCCCTCCATCTATTTTTTCATCCATCCATCCATCCATCCACCCACGCACAGACCCATCCATTGATCCACAACTCCCCAACCATTTATCCCTCCATAATTTATTCGTCCATCCATCCACCCACCCGCCCGCCCACCTAAATATCACTCCATGTTTACATCTATTTACTCATCCATCCACCCACAAATCGAACAATCTATTCATACACCCACCCATCATCCACAACTCCCATCCATTTATCCCTTACATCCATTTACTCGTGCATCCATTCACCCAATCAATCCATCTAAATATATCCATCCACCCAAACACACACGCATATATCCCTCCACCCATACATCATACTCATCCATCCATACATTCTCCAACCTGCCCAACAAACATCCATCTACAAGCCCATCCATCCACCCAACAATCAATCAATCCATCCACCCACAACTTCCCATCCATTCATCCCTCCATCCTTGCATATTTTACTCATCCATCTATCCACCCACTCATCCATCAATCGATCCATTCTCCATCCAACACACCCGTACATCCATATACTCAACCCACCACCCGCTCATCTATCCCTGCATCCATACCTCCATTTACTCATCCATCCATCTAAAACACCCCACCCATTTATACGTCCATCCTTAGATGTATTTATTCATCCAATCAATATTCAATCAATTTATTGAGAAATCAACAAATGTTTGCTACTGTTCTGACTTCATCCTCAAGCGAGACTCTCTTTATTCGCTAGAAATTCTGAACATTAAGAATTAGCTGTAAGCATTGTTTACATTGGGGCTGTATAAAACTCATGAATAAATACAATTGTTTTGTGTTTAGATAAGTTTATAATAAAGTATTGATTTTCTTTTCTTGCCATTTCTTGTAAAACAAAGACTTTTCAGTGTTCTCTAAAGCTGATGCATTCTTGTCCTTGATTTCCAGGGACCTAAAGGGGAAGCTGGAACACCAGGACCCATGGGACCAAAGGGAGATCAGGTACAAAACCTGTCATTGATATAGTGCAATCAAAACTCTTCTCTTGAAAGCATGTTTCTATATCTGTAAAGTCTCTTGATATCACTCTCTTTTAAAATCATTTTCTTTGAAATGACAGTATGTAGAACAAGCTGTTCTCTTTCAAGCATACACGTATATGATCTGACAATGCCCTGAATATGCTTTTCCAGGAAAATAAATATTTATACCCTATCGCATGGGAATTAGCTGTTCTTATTTCTAGTGAACATAAACCAGTAACTGTATCACTTTTATACAGGGCTTTCAAGGGTCCCCAGGATTCCCCGGACAACAGGTACAAGGCATCTCTTAAATAGTACTTAAAAAGTAAACTTTCACTAAAGTATTTGTAGATTATAAGTTTCATTTCCATTTTAGAATGGTACACAGTTGTTGCATGAAATAGTAGGTGACATAAAAATATAAAAAACATGCAAATTATTTACATACCAGGCAAATGGTTCCAAACTAGGGCTTTATTCACGGAACTTGGGGCTATGCATGTCGTGCTTTGCAATGGTATGTTGAACAATAATAAGAAACAACAATTTTCTGAACATTTTAGCTGAACAGGATGTGATTAATTAAGAAATATGACTTTCTCATTTCATTTGCAATACACAAACTCAGCAAGCAAACATCTGAGGCTCCAAAGGGGTTTTTAATAGATACAACTTTTATTTAGAAACAGTCATTATGTTTGTAAGCCAGATCTCATACATTGTCTTCCAGGGTCCTCCCGGGATTCCAGGAAAAGCCGGTTCTGTGGGTGTTCCTGGACCTCAGGCTGAGAAGGTAAATGTATAAATGAAATAAGTAAGTAAATAAAGTGTGACAGAGTATTGTCATAAAGAACCACCCAACAAATATGTCGTAATGTTAACGTTCTCTGCTCTCCTAGGGTACTCCTGGAACTCCAGGCTCACAGGGACCTCCAGGTCCACCAGGATCTCCCGGGGCCCCAGGCATGCCAGTCAGTGCTCAAGTCATATTAAGCATTGCATGGATTAAAAACATAATTATAATCAATTTTTTTTTTCTGCATTGCCAAGGGGCCACCTGGATTGGAAGGAATGGATGGCAGCATAGGAAAACCAGGTTTAAGGGTTAGAACGAAACAAAAAAATGACAATTGAATTTAATATTATGTCATATTTACCCAAACTCATTGGATTAAATTAATAATCAATGCTTCTCTGTTATCATCTTGAAAATCAAACAGGGTGAACCCGGACCAGCAGGCCAGCCTGGACCCAGGGGAATACCGGTATTAACAGAGCCATGTTTATTTCTTTCTCTCTTTTTTATGGAACTTAAATGTTTGCAGATTTTGTCATTGCTGCATGGATGCAAAATCAAGAGAATGTATTAGAGTCAACTATAATAAGGCCTTTCTAAAGAAGAGAATGAGACTTGTTTTCTAATTTTCCTCATTGCAGGGTTTCAAGGGCATCAAAGGACACACGGGTCTCCCTGGAATGAAAGTATGTGCCTCCCCTCTCTGCTGTTTGAACCCTTTCTATTGATCATTTCTTTAAAGCTAATGGGTGGATGTTTTGATGGAATTAACCTTCACCTAAAAATCTGAGAAAATGACAAAGTAAAGCTTGAGAAAGTACACCGTGGGCTTTATTTTAGCTGGTTCCAAACCTCCGTTTCTTTCTCAACTTCTTTGGTCATTCAAAAACTATTTGATGCCCTTTATAGAAAAGACCAGGTGAAGAAAATAGAGAAGTGAAATTATAACAAGAGTTGAAAAGTATTGGAGGGAGACCCCAAACCAACCGAGACTCATTGATTTGCACAAGCAGTAATTCATTTAGAAAACACTTAACAATCATATGAAACAAGAGTCAGACAAACTCTGTCTCACAGCTAGTGCAAAAGATATTAAAATGAAAATAACTATAGACGAATCACAGCACCAGAGTGACTTTACAGTACATGCAGCTCAAAAACGGTAGGTCACTAAGAAAATATAAAAAAAATAATAAACAGACTGGGTACGTGCATTAATCCAACAACATCGATAATATAGTTTAATGCACTTTTGTATGTTTTCATTATAATAATCTTAATTTAGTATAAAAGGTTTGCACCTCAAGCTCATGGCCCATGGTCTCAGATCCATAAAATGATACCAGCAAGTGTTTTCCTCAAATCTGTTTTCAACACTAGCACAAAACACGAGCAGTATCAATGGTTTTACTTTGAACTTCTCTTTAAACTAGATGAAACTAATTCTCGCAAAACCAAAGTTGTTTTGCAGTCAATACTTTAATATTCATTATATTGGCAATCCACAATGCCATCAATCACTTTCAGTTTCTGTCATCCTCTTAATCTTCAAAAAATGAAATGATTAATATCTGAAAACCATGCCACAATCTCAACTTAGACCTATAATCACTTTGCTGTGCCTTTTAATAAGATGCATGTTAAAGTAGCCGGAGATCGAGCGCCACATCCACTAGTTTTGTCATCAAAAAAGTGACCAATTCATAGCAGGCTCAAAATGACCATTTCTTTGAACTGATATATCTTTATGTGTAATATATTTCTTTTTGTTTACTTGTTGTACTTGGTTTCATGTTTCGCATGAATTATATATTATCTTTTTATTTTACATTGCCTTTCTCTCTTTCGTTGTTATCTGTAGGGAGTCATAGGACCGCAGGGCCCTGCTGGAGCTTCAGGAAGGCCTGGACTAGATGTAAGATGTCTTTTGTTAGATATGTCTCTCCTCCGCCTTTAAATGCACTATTGATTTTTCTACAAATGCTCTATAGATTTCGGATAATGAAGAAATGCTTTGAAAATGCACCCTAAGGTTAGAAACATGCTTTGTGTAGTAAACAAACACAGATGCTTCTGCTTAGCGGACATTTGGTCTTTTGTACATTTTAAATACATTGTTGTCCTGCTATTCTAGAGGTGCAGCAACCCGTATTACTTATGGGAGGGAGCACCGGGTACCATTTTTGCTAGTGGTATAATCACAAATGCCATCTTATGATCGCTCCATCATGCTGTTGGGAGTTCGAGGTCATCGAGATTTACGAAATTTACCCTCACAGCAAATACCGTATGAATTGTGGTTTATTACAGATAAGGAAAGAGTTGCTTTTCATTTGATTTCCAGGGGGATCCTGGTCCTCCTGGACCTCAAGGACCACCTGGAGCTCCAGGGCATATGGTAAGTATTAAGAAGCTGGCTGTCAATTCTCATATTTTTTTTTTTTAAAGAATGTTAATGCATTGTCTATGAAAAAAAAAAAATAATAATAATAAGTGAAAGTTAATTGTTTGTAGGGAATTGTTGGAGCTGCTGGGCCACCCGGACCAGTTGGGCCACCTGGAGTGGTGAGATAATGTAATCACCAAACACATGATTTATGATTCATGTTTTTTCAATTCTATATTTTTACTTTTTCTCAGGGTGTTAAGGGCGAGAAAGGGGAGTCAGGTGAACGAGGACAGACTGGATTGCCAGGTTCGCCAGGGCTCCCAGGTCATCCTGGACTGATGGTGAGAACCTAAACGTGATGTTTCCCATAATGTATGCCACTTGTTTTAGAGATTAATCATCTCTTTTTGTCTCTTTTGGTTTTGCCATAGGGTGAGCCTGGAGGTGATGGAGTTGCAGGGAAAGATGTAAGTATTTTTCAACTCTGCATAATTCTTTCAGATTTCACAATTTTTATTATACAAATATCCTCTGATTGTTGGACTTTTATTTTTTTTATTAAATAGCCTCTAACAGAATGTTATACACCTAAAGTAGCCAGAAGAATCTGTTGTTACTACTTTATTTGGTGCATTCTGACGAACACTGCTATATAAATAGAAATACATATTTTGACCAAATCTAATCATGAATCAATTGAATTGCACATTCATAGGATTATAATTCTCATTATATAACTCCGATCTAACATTTCTGACCCAGTTTCATGCTTCTAATGATTTGTAACCACAGGGAGCCCCAGGCATGCCAGGAGAGCCTGGTGTTCAGGGAATAAAGGTGAGATACATGGTTCTCTCACACAACCCAGTTTAAATCTCAGCTCACGAAGTGACTGCTATATTGTCATTAATAAAGAACAATGTCCTAAATTATGTTCAATTAAGATCATTTATAAAAATTAACGGGTTAATATGCAGATATAAGTGTTCAGAGCAACACTCTACGCTCTATTAAACTGGATTTCTCTATTAAAACAGCATTTCTTACATAACAGTACACATACTTTATCATGAAGTTGGTTGACAAAACTATTGCAGTGATTTGTTTGATCCAAACGGATGCAAACAAGGCTGCGAATGACAAAAGGACACTTGAAAAGATGCACAATGGAATCCATTAAATCCGTCCTTCACTTATCTGTAGTCTATTTTGACCGACTGCATTAATAATTCAATAGTTAATTAGCACAACCACTAGAAAAAGTGCATAACATTGTACATTTTCTGGTTCTGTCCAGGGTGAGCCTGGAGCTGTGGGTCAGAGGGGACCACCAGGAGAACGTGGACATCCAGGCCCACCAGGAGGAGGCTTTGGGTTTGGCTCTAAAGGACCTGAGCCGATGATAGGGCCAGCAGGGCCACGAGGAGAGAGAGGAAGCCCTGGTTCACCTGGAATTGCTGGGGTCCCTGGACCAGCCGGAATCCCAGGGAATGACGTGAGGACTGTCCATCAATCATGGCGCTCATATGTTATCACTTAAGCTAAAATATGAAGTCTTATTTTTTTTTTCTCTAGGCTGTTGTGAACTATGAAGAGCTGAGGTCCTTCATCAGACAACAGGTCATAAAGATCTTTGATGGTGAGAGTACTTTTGATCCCCTAACATCTCAAAATGAGTATCACACACACAATGAGTTTTATTTGTTCTTGCAGAGCGTATGGGTTACTACATGTCCCGAATGCAGATGCCTGTGGAGATGGTTTCATCTCCTGGACGTCCTGGACCCCCAGGAAAAGATGGGAGCCCTGGCATGCCAGGTCCAGCAGGAATACCAGGACGTCCCGGGCAGATCGGTCGTGAAGGAAGGCAGGGACCAATGGGTCCATCTGGTGGGAGGAACTGATATGCTTTCTATCATTCTATTTGTCCTGTACTTTACACAGATCATCTAATATGTGTTCCAGGTCCTCCTGGTGTCAAAGGAGAGAAAGGAGATACTGGTGCTGGAGAGATGGGAGACAGTGGACCTCCGGGTGCTCCGGGTCAGAAATTTAGAACATGTTGAACTATATTTGTATCAAATTTGACTGTTTTGACAAAATTTCCCAATTTTGTCCTTTTTTAGGTGTTCCAGGTCCTCCCGGGTATGGTAAGATGGGACCACCAGGTCCTTCTGGTCAGCAGGGTATCCCTGGGATCCCAGGACCCCCAGGAGCCCCTGGACACAAGGGCAAGGAGGGTCGGTGTAACCCTTCAGACTGTATGAGTGTGCCGTTGGAATACAATCCCAAGGGTCCACCAATGAAAGGTCCCATTTACTAAAAGATGACATTCTCAAACAAACTCAACTGATATTAGAGTCTGTGGAGAATTCATCTGTGTTTTGTTTCAACGTAGACAAAAAAAAATGCTGGTTCTCAATCAATCAGACATTTGTAAGAGATGTCTGATGTCCAACCAGAAGAAAACCACTCCAACATCCCACAATTAAGTGCCTTAATCCCTGAACTTAACATTTGAGCTGTTTTATTGCAGAATTTGAAGGATTCAAGATTCCTCTCATGTGATGCTTTTTCAGCCATTTTTGGTTGCTAGGCAATACATAATTCAACACATTTCAAAAGTCCTTTTTTAGGCTCTCCGAATAATATTTCAATGCAATATGTCCTATGTTAAAGGGGCAGTATGATTTTTATTAAAGCAGCTATGTATGATTGGTTCTAATCGTCCATGGCATGTATTATAGCAGCAGGGATACTTTTCACTCAAATTGAAGTTGTTTTTTTTTTTTTTTTTTTTAATCAAGCCAGATTTTGTCCAAATCAACCTCACGACAGGATGTTGAAAGAGCTTTTGTCGAGACTGAAATGTTCCCTTACTGATAATTCTGAAAGTGGATCATTTTGGCAGCTGCTAATTTTTGTATTTTAGTCCCTTTGGAAAATCACATGACATTAATACATGTCTGCCTCCAGTAATACCTCTAGTCTGAGTAAAAAGAAAAGAACTTTGGATGTTTCACAACATGGTTGAGATCCTCTTTAGGCGTATTTTCAATTACCTTAATAAATTATGTTGGATATTGTAAAGGAACTTCCTAAAGGGCTTGTGTTGTACATATTCATATTTATATATAATCCCATTTTTGTACTTTTATAGACATTGGCATGGCAGGCCTTTTTCTTGTTTCATGTTTTGGGAGGGGTTTGTTTATGACAAAAAGAAAATTTTTGGCCAATTTAAAGGGGAGTGGAAATTTTTTATTACTTACAATATTTAAAGATTGCCCTAAAAAACTAAGCATTCATCATGTTGTGAAAAAGATCCTTTACGCTACCAATGTAAAAAAAAAAGAAAAATATGGTCTAGCTCCCCACTTGAACAACAGGGTAGACTTAGTGCTGATAATGTCATCAAATTGTTCCAGGGCCCACCAGATAAGCTGTCAGCCATGTTCATAAAATCAGCATTTCAGCGTGAATTGAAAATGATATACTTGAAATGACATACTTAGAGGGGAGAAGGGTCTATGGGAAAGAGGTGTTTCTGGATTTTAGGGTTACAGGAGAGTTAATTTGTAAGTAGATTTCTTTTCTATTCTACAGCTCCATGTCTAGATAGATAGCTGGCACACCAAATGTGAGTTGGTGGTCAAAAATTGTAGTTTCAAATTTCTTCTTTGGGATCTTTCATCTGCTACACCACTGAAACTTACAATGACCTCTGGCACACTATACCACTAGCATTGTTTTGCATTAGGTAGAAGCTTCAAAGATCACCTCCAAAGCAAATGGCATCTCTGATTCTCTTAAAGTCTTTTACTCTCTCCACTTTATCTTCTCATTGTCACTCCCTCTGTTTGTAATGAGTTGAGTGTGTGTGAATGCAGCTGTGTATCGAGAGCTTTTCAGCAGAGCCATTTGCTATTGTCAAATTATGCCGCTTTCATAAAGTGAGCGATATGAGCATGTCAATTGCAGGTTGGCCTTTCTGTCTCTTTTTTGTAAATCCGCATTTAAAAGAATCTCCCTGTTGTCATCCCACACCTCCCATTGTTCTGTTTGTAACTAAAGTCATTTATGTGCAAATTAGTTTGAAGAAACTTTAGAGAAGCAATAAATGTTTTGAAAGCAAAGAGATGGGACAGTGCACTCGCAGATTTCTTCAACACCTCACAAATCTTCAATTTGTATCCATACCAAGAATTTTAGAATTCATGCACGATGACTGAACTGGTATGAAATGCTTAGTAAGGTTGAAGTTGTATGAGAGAATCAACCACATATTCAAAAGAATGATTGTCGAAACAGAAACAATGGATTATTATAAATATGATTTTCCCTGTCAGATATTGGATATGAGCATTTCAGGAAACTAACTGGTCTTTGCTTTCATTTACCCCACCCAAACTGCACTTCTATCAGCATCACTGCACTTGTTTAAATGAGAATTCTTAAGAGATATTTTTTTATGACATGTTTCAGGAGGAGCAATCAGGGCTTGGCACCAGTGTTACCTATAAACGACTTAGCTTTCAACGACTATTTAAACCAGTCCGACCTCTTTCTTATTGTCTTTGTCCAAGTTTTACCCCACCTTCCTACCTATGACACAGATTTCTACATCCAGACAGCTAGCCACTTTATGTGTAGACTACACTACGAGTGGTGAACTAGTGAAATATTCTTTTTTTATCATCATTTTAATGAATACATTTTATGTTATTTTTAGTTTATTTAGGTATAATCTGTTTTCAAACTAATATTAATAACAAACTAATATTTCTCATTTATTTGAATTTAAAGAATTGGTTAGGGGTAAGGAAACACGATGTGGTAACTTCACAATATTATGCTGATTTAATTTATATTTTTATTACATTAAATAACCTTTACCAACCTAATTTACTGAAACGTATTTGATGTTAATACCATCAATTTAAAATGAAACAAAATGTAAAAAAAGCTAAGAAGACGAGGGCCTAGTTTGATGTGTAATATCATCCTGCCTCCAGGGGGTAGCAATAAACAACTTTGTAAACTCACAGAAACATTAAAAAGGAAGATGTCTCTTCCAAGAGCTCTTTTTATAAACTCTTACAACATTCCTTTTGTTTCACAATAAAAAGTTTGAAATACATTTTTACCAAATGAAGACAATTTGTGACATTTTTGTGACCTCATTGTTACACCCCTAGAAGTGGTAGAATTACTTACAATACAATGCTCCACAAAGGATGCAGTTTATAAAAAGCTTAAAACATTTTTTTTATATATATATATATCAGAATTAGAAGAAATTTGAGTTTTACAAAACGTTCATCTTTATTGATTTGGCAAAATATGAATAACCAGGCAAACAATTTGAGTGTATACAGTGAAAAAGAGCAATAAATATTTAGTTTGATCAGTTCTCGAAGTACACGACCCAAAAGAATTTGGAAGTGGCTTGAAGTTTTATATTGTGCATTGTTTGAGCATTTCTGATCAAATTAATTGATTTATGTTTAATATTCAACGGCCACCCTGACCATATAATATTACTACACATTTACAAAGATTTACAGCATAAAGTCAAGGATGATGGAGGAACGATGGCATCTTGAGACACAGTACACACGATTACATGAGGTATCGACTCGAGGAAGAGGTAAGTTTATGGTACCGTAGCTTTGCATACTTGTTTATTGGTTCAATGTGAATTTTTCTGGAATGTTAAAATCTTGATGCACCAAGTAAAGTGAAAACAGTAACAAAACAGCTCGTTTGTTTAAATGTCATTCTTACAGTTCTAGTCCAGGAAGTATGATGGTGTCATTGGTGGTATCACTGGTCGAGTACTTGCATCAGTACTCTGCGGTCTTCTCTAAGATCTTCCTCTCCATAATTGTCGGTTCATACAACCATAAATGTCAGGTAACGGTTCTTTCCTCCATCATGGTCAAATTCAGAGAAGGCTTGTTTGCCTCCCTTTTCACGTTTTCTTCATTTTTCCGACTGGTTCTCTCTCCAGATGTTCTTGTGCCCAACTCGGGTGCTTTGTTTAAAGGGACGGGCCCTTCACTGTTCCCGCCTCCTGCAGTCTGGGAGAAGTGTAGACTGAGGCGGCCAAACATGCTGCTGCTTCACAGAAACCTGGAAGACCAGGAGGACCAGCCTTTCCAGGACGGCCTGCCTCACCCACTGCACCCTCAGGTCCTCGTTCACCCGGCCTGCCATCACGTGCAACACCATCAAGACCTGGAAGACCTGTAAAAGAGCGAGTGAGGTTTATGATTGATTGCCGGAACATTTGTCCTCAGATGTAAAGGTTTGACAAACGTGTTCCTAACTTTTCATCAATAATGCAATATAACTTACCAGGAAGTCCAGGTGGTCCTGGTTGACCAGGATGTGGTCTTCCAGGATCACCTCTCTCTCCCTTTGCACCCCTCTTTCCTAAAAAATACATGCAAGTGAATGTAATGCACAGACAAACTCCGTCCTAAATGGATATTTGCAGGCTTTTTACCTTTGAGACCGGTGTTTCCTATCTGGCCTGCTGCCCCAATGATGCCAGGAATGCCCCGGGTACCTGTCAGACCATGAGGGCCTTGAGGTCCTGGAGGTCCTGGTGGTCCTGGAGGACCTGGAGGTCCCATGACACCTGCTCCACCTAGAGCTGCTCTCTTAGCACTCACCGCTAATGCTGCTAGCTTCTCTGAATGCAAGAACATAGATTTGAGTAGATTCAGAATATATTCTGCAACATTAGAATATCGTTATGGGAATTTTGCTGGTTTGAAGACAAAAACATTACATATTGGTTTGATGAAGATGTTTTAAAATTACAAAATAAACAATCATCATTTATATTTCTGAAGGAATTCTTTCTAAAGCTTTCCTGCCTAATACTTTTGCACACAAATGTATATCTTGTAATCAATGCGGCCTAATGTTTGGGAATTGGCCGTCTGCTCATGTATCTGAAGCTACAAGTATAAGCCTTAAATGCGGCTTTCCAGAACCCAATTCAGCCATTTATTTGCCATAAGCTCTTGTTTGTAACTATGTGAAAGATTCTTTGACTAAGTACATGCCAAACAAATGTCCCTGGTCATTTTTCAACCAAATTACCATAAACACAAGAGAAGGCGACGAACACAAATACGGACATCCACACACTGACCACTTTGCAAGGTGTAATTGTGAAACCACTTCTCGGTTCAGGTGACTGTGTGAGTTTTTAAGGGTAAAAGTGTGTTTGCAGTCACTAGCTGGAACGATTACTTTGTGAAATGGATTGGAGCTGCGGTGCAGAAGGTTATCGCCGGCCAGTTCAGGTCATCTCACTCGCTCACAAATAGAGGCTAGAGAGAGGAGACTGACAATCCTGGAGAAATCAAGATGGCATGGAAGTTGACTCTTGGCTTCAGATAAATACTTGCAGACTAATCTGCACTTTTTGGCAGGAAAGCTGTCCCTTAGGGAATCACATGCACCTTTAAACCGTTTAATAGAAGAACAGAACCATTTGGATTAAAGTTTATATATTACAGCTGCCCTTTCTCCAACTCTATGATTTATGGAAAGATGAAACAGCAGCTCATGAATATATTTAGAGCCTGTTACCAACAGTTTTTCAGTTTTAGATCACTAATTCTGTTAAGAGTGATAACGTAGGTGACAACTGGCCGCACTTGAAGCTTCAAAATCGCTCTGCAAAACCCTACAGAATATGCTAAATCTATTTTTACAGTATTTAAAAGTTGGTAATACTGTGTTGCCGACGGTTGTACTGTTTTTGATCACTAATAGTCTTCGCAGTGATATGTTGGCGACAATTGGCCCCACTTTAAGATTGAAACATCCTTCTGCAAAACCCTACAGATGATAAATCCTTTTATACAGTACTTAAGAGTTGGTTATACAGTATTACCAACAGCTCAGATCTGGTTTAGGTTAGCAGTGATATGTTGGCCACAACTGACCCCATTACCCTACAGGAGATGGAGATATAATACAGTATTATCCACTGTTGTTCTATTTTAGATCACTAATTGTTTTACAACTCATTTCTAATTGTATCCATTATGATGATAATTGATTAATTTAAGTCATATTTTGCTTATTTTTGCATAATTGAGGCCATTGATTGACAGGTGAAGACTAGCTCTGAGCAGTGGAGTCTTAGGAGTCTTCTAATTCATCTCTAGTTTTACCAGTTTTTGATTATTAGTGACTTGTAATGTGGTTGTAAATTGTAGTTGATACATTGGACGAGTATTTGCCCCACTTTAAGCTTCTAAATCCCTCTCAAAGGAGATGCTACAGATGCTTTATCTGTTTTTTACAGTATTTGAGAGAAGATGAGATTGTTTCTCACCTTGAAGTATCTTCAGAACCACATCAATAATGTGTTGATCTGTAGAATCACGACCCTGAAAATGAAATAAAAAAAATGTTGAAAACACACAAAAGATGACATTTCATCATTAAATAAAGGAAGGAACCTGTATGTTTCTCTCTAGCTGTTCTTTTCCTTTCAATGAAAGTGAAAACTGGTGAAAAAGATTTTACAGCGGAAAAGAGAAGTTAAATATTTAGAGAAACCTAATGTTGAGTATGGTTTAATCTGAACGATCTCTTTGAAAAGAGAGCAAGTGAGATTGTTTTCCTCTTTACACTGTGTTCCCATTATTTTCCATCTGAGTTTTTCTTTTTGAGCTGAGCTCTACAAGCTTCTCCTTCCTGTCTGGCTGATGCAATACTTTACCTTTGAATAGTATACAATGCTTCGCCCTGGTAAGCAGAATCAATGTGGGCACCATCCTAAAAAATAGAGGGCGTTGTTGAAAACTCACCGCTTGTCCTTGTATTCCTGGCATCCCTGGAATTCCTCGTTCTCCAGCAAGGCCTCTTGGACCAGGTAAGCCCGGGGGACCGGGGTCACCTGGTTTACCTGAGTCTCCAGTAGGTCCATTGCTCCCTTGATCACCTGTCACACCTTGCTGTAAGAAAATAGATTTACACTAAATATACTAATATTCTTTTGTTAGTGCTTATTTGAAATTTGTGTTTGTCCAAAAACTACATTTCCCAGAAAATCTGATCGAGTTCACTACTAAAACTGATTTTTTTTTTTTTTTATCAAACTCTTGCTATATTTAACTAAATAATGTAACATGGTCTGATATTCACGCTGGTATTACCTGACCCTTAGGCCCAGGCTCCCCAGACTGTCCCTGTCAGATGGGAAGACACAAGTGGAAGATGAACAGAAGTCTCCAGCGACCAATATATTAAATAAAAGCAACAGACAATGGCATCACTTACCTTCTCTCCTTTCTCTCCAGCCAATCCCTCAACCCCAGGATCACCCTGTGAAAGCAGCAGGTGAGATCCATCAACGCCAGCTTACATTTTAAGATATATGGCTTCTATTCCTCTCCACGAATGAGTGTATTTATCAGATGGTGTACTCACAACGTCTCCTTTTGATCCTACTTTGCCTTGGAATCCCTAGAAGGAGATGCAGAGTCTGTTTTGCTTATATTAAACGAAATGAAGAATCAACATTCAGAAGTATAAATGCGGTGGATGGTTCTTAGTGTTTGGAAGATATGGATATACCAAAGTGAAGACATTGTCGACTTTAAAAGGAGTGAAAATATAAATGAACACTGCCCCCATGTGGCGAATCCTTGTCCTATTATACTGAAAGAGTATTTGCATTCTTGTCCTTTCACAGTTACAAACCTTTTCACCCTTAGTTCCAGAAAGCCCCTGTGGTCCTGGGATGCCCATGGGTCCTCTCTCTCCTTTACCTCCCTACAAAGATAAGTGCCATATTTATTTTAAATTTTTTTTTTAATGTCAGATAAGCAAACTATGGAAAGTGCCTCAAGTTTCCATTATTTTTGAGATTTTGTTGGGGCTCTGACTCTAGTAGACAATTATTATTTGTGATAATACAACTTACAGGTAAGCCAACGATCCCGGGAGGCCCGACGGGTCCCCGCTCGCCCCTGTCACCCTATCAGTCAAATATATTGCTTTCAGAAAGGAGAATTACCTTAAATTTTTGAACTAGGCTGTTTAAGCAGCTGCTCACCTTTGGCCCTGGCACTCCCTCCATGCCAGCTTCACCTGGAGGACCAGGCTCTCCCTAGAGACAAAGCCAGTTTCCATAAAATAAAAAAAAACACTCTAAAAACATTTTAAATACTGATGCTGATACCTGAGGTCCTGGAGCGCCCTGCATTCCCATCAAGCCACGGGGTCCTGTCTCACCCTGAACACAAAAGAGACAGACAAATTGGGTTTATGCAAAAAAAAAACCAAAAACTTAATTTAGCGCACAAAGCATCAACGTAACAAAACTCACCACAACTCCTATTTCCCCCTTGGCTCCAGGCATGCCCGGCAAACCCTAAAAAAGAGAACTGGCGTGAAGAATGAATGCAATGACCCTGAAGACCTCTGCAGAGAGCTTCACGTCTGTCCTCTCCTCTCTTTAAAATCACAACACGGCGGCAATAACTCATCCTGTTAGCCTGGACGGCTGGATTATGGCTGGTGCAGGTATGTTCTGATATTTTGTATCATAACCAGCATGCTCCATTACCCCGAGTCACCAGGAGAGTCATGTTTGATGATGATGAATAGTTAACAGCAAGAGCAATTTCAAGGTGGTTTAAGCTCCAAAACAGCGAGGGCAGCAAAGTCACGCTGGGACCGCAGCCGGAAAATACACTAACCTTCCCTTACATGTGAATATTATTGTGTATTTGGTTAAATATTGTGAATATTCTAATTGAACTCACAGGGTCGCCTTGGTTACCAGGAGCTCCAGGTCTTCCGCTTTGTCCAATGGCACCCTACAAAATAGAAATCAGAAGTCTGATGGAAAACATGGAATACAGACGGAATCAGAGATGATAGTAATGTAGGCGTTATGAATCTTTTATTGTTGGTTATTAATGTGTAGCTAGGAACTCGCTTTTGTGTCCTGAGTGGTTGCTAGGGTGAGTTGCTGTTAGGGCTCTGTGATTTTGAGAAAATAATTCATTTTGATTTTTTTAGTTTTATTTACAGTTAAGTATTGTTTTTATAACAAACATTATTCCCATTATTGATAACTAGCCAATTGGATTAGGAAATGTTTTATTTTTTAAATGCTTATAGTATAAACACTATTTATTAATGTTGTATTTTCACAATTAAGAATGAAACAATTTTTTGGACAAATATACATATACACATATTTTATAAAAAAAAAAAACGTAGGCATCAATGCCATTGTCTCAAATGGGGTACCAATGAATAAATGTAGTTATTCTAAGAGTTTATTTGATTATATTAGCGATGGCGTGAGTGAACTTTATTTGTAAGCATATCAAGTTGGCAATTGTGTATTTGATGATAAATAAACTTGATGGAACCAAATAAAGTTAGAAATGTAAGCCAAAGTTCTGGCAGGAGCAGCTCCGGTCAGAGCAGTGTTACATTTGTTATTGAAATATTAATCATAACCCATTGTAGAAGACTCTGGAAACAATGTTTGTTCAAGACATATAAAGAATATAACAGATAACACAGCTTGATTTAGCTTTAAACACTGAACAGCTAAAATATACACTGCATTAAGAAAACAGAGAGACAAAGAAGGAAGGGTGAGGTTTGTCTTCCTCGAGATCAGCAGAGGAAAGAAATTGATCAAATGTCTGTCAGTAACCTCCTGTTCCATATAAAAAAAAATCTATCACACCACTTTCTCAATTCTTTCAGAACATTGAAGGGTGCTTTGCTTTCTCAATGCGTAACTCATTGTCAATATGACAGTACTATCCAATGAGCCATTGTCTTTTATGAGTAGGGGAGGGGTGTTATCACAATTAAGTTTTTTATTTATTTTTTTTTACATGATTCACATATATGTGGCAAAAAATGTTTTTATATGAATTTTAATTTTTGTGAATTGTCATGCCTTCATTAGCAGTTATCGTGCCATTATTCCCGAAGTAAACCCTCTCGGGATGTTGCCCCTCTGTTCAATCTCTTTTACATAAGTCACATGTCTCTGTGAAAAATGATGTCTGTTTTGGAAGTGATTTAAGGGTTGAAACAGAGTCATCTGTACCTTTATTCCCGGGATGCCCGGAGTGCCATCTTTTCCATCAATTCCTGGAAGACCCTGACAGTAAACATTAATCAAACCATTAAGAGCACAGGTTTGGAGAATGTTTTGGCCACAAATCAAAATTTTTTCTCACGTTTTCTCCCTTCTTTCCGACCACTCCCTGTGGCCCTCGGATACCACGCTCACCCTATTCATACATAAAAGATGAACCATTGATATATGAACACACTTGATTATATAAATATGTACATGCTTATTAAATACTGAAATGAAAACCTACCAAATCACCTTTATCACCAGGCTCTCCGGGTGGTCCTTGGGGTCCTTCTTCACCCTGCAGCATGCCATTTTTTTTTTCCTTTATTTTCTTTTTCATCATGTATGTAAATTAAACATTGCATTTAAAATTATGCTGACTCACAGGGCGTCCAGGGATGCCGATTGGTCCTAAAATCCCTTTGTAACCTTGGGGCCCCTGCCAAAAACCAATTAAATGCCCATTTCAGCTTTGTGAATGCAATTGCAATGTCCTTTTTTTAATCTCAATATTTCCCGAGATATGCATTGACTGATGATGAGCATCGTTTCATAAAGTGTGACTCACAGTCTCTCCTTTTGGCCCCACCATTCCTGGATACCCTCTCAGACCCTGTGGGCCCTAGAGACAGGAGCAGATGTTTGATTTCTTTTTTTCAGATCCCTTAAAATAGACTAAAATGACTTGTCATTATGTCACTGCAACGCTTCAATTGTAAATTGACAAACCAGAAAAGAAATAAATACATTACTGGTGGGCCTGGTATTCCTTGTTCACCGGAGATGCCGACTTCCCCCTTAACACCCTAAAGAACAGAATTTATAATTTATTTTCAATAACCATGTCAGTTAAATCTTCTCATAGATACTTGTTCATTTATTAGTTAGTATTTATTTACTATCATCCTGCATACAGCATCTTATTTTACTTTTACTACGTGAAATCTGGCAGTAATTTCACACTCATTTTGATGCTTGTGGAATTGCAGAGTCATACATTGGATTCTGGGTAAATGCACTCTGTCCCTTATGGCATTTCTTAAGTCCTAGTGGGGCTCATTAAGTGATTGTTTCAAAGAGAAGTATCTGCTGGAGCCCTGCCTTCCTTTCATCCAGGTCAGTGTGTGCTCTCTGTCTGTGACTCACTCTCAGATTAGAGGAAGTTATGAGACCTGCGGGGCTTCATTAGCATGTGATCCTGAACTGGTTCCTGATGGTACATTTTAATGAAGATTCTTATGCTCTTCAAAGAATGATAAGGTTCCGTAACGATAACCTTTGGTTAACTTTGTCAAACAGTCCATATTGTTGTTCCCCGAGTTCCATTTTGTGATTTAATTTCATTTCCAATCCACATGCGCCACCGTGTGGTTGAAAGGTGTGCCTTCTTCAAGGTCTAACACACACAGATTGATATTATTGATAATAATTGCATGAAAAATGACATCTAAGGTTGTGCTCATAAGTTTTGAAAGAGAGCAATTCTGTTGAAACCCAGAACGTTCTGTTACAACTGCAAGAAAAAAAAAAACACCACAAATAAATTCAGCTAAAATACAAAAGTAGGGTAATTTGGAAAATTTCTGTTGTCATTATGAAATAAAAAGAGTAAAAACATAGTTGTTTGACAATAAATAGCTTATGAATGGGAAATTATAGTTTCTAAAAAAATGTCCCAGAAATCTCAAAATTTGCCACTATATCAATTTATGATCCCATATGGATATAATTGTATTGGAAATTATATACGTACCGTTTTCCCAATGCTTCCAGGATCTCCCAGTACCCCAAAACGACCTTTGTGTCCCTATTAAGAAAATAGTTTCAGGTCCGGTGAGAATTAAAAAAAAAAAAAGTCCAGTATTAGATTTTAACAAATCAAAATCTCATTCCTCACATTTTATTACACCAGTTCAGATAGAAGTCTACCCATCTACAAATGTATTTTCAGGTATCGCTCGCTTAAAAAAAATAAATAAATAAAATAGAATAATGAATGTGAAAAAGTACCAACTAATGGAAAAACTGACCTTGACTCCTTGGAGGCCTTGAGGACCCTTGGGTCCGGGTGGACAGGTGGTTGGACACTACAACACACAGTTAATAGCATCTGATTATAAATGTGAAGAAAATACACCAGAAGAACATCCTTGATGATGATTGGTCCAGACAGAGACAGACTGCATTCGATTGAAAATCACACGTTTGAAATTACATCACTTTTTTTTTATCTGGGTGAGCTGCAAACGGTCTCAAGCTTCTGATGGCTTTGTTTAATGGAGTTAATTAAGAAACTTTATGAGATAGAACTGAGTATAACAAACCAAATCTTCAAATTTTCAATCTTTCAAATCCTTTTATATGTAATATTCACCAAAAAAAGCTTTTAGCAGTTAAGGCTTTCAAATAAAGTCTATTTTACCTGAAAATCAGCACTGCCTTCCTCCACACCCAGGAATTTTCCTGGGGGACCCTGAACATGACATTATAAGATTACAAAAGTGAGAGAGGATGAGGTCACAAATGCAGAAAATGAGTGAAACATTGGCTTTGTGACAAGATATCGTTTCACAGTTTCAACATATATTATCTTTAATTTGGAGGATTACAATTTCAACGAGCAGGTAATAAATCATTAGTTTAACTCACTGGCTTTCCTGGAGGTCCGGGTAATCCTGGAGGTCCAGCACTTCCCATATCTCCCTGTTTATTGAGAAATCAGCTCATTTATTACACTGGGATAGAACCATTCTAAATTAATCAATAGAGCCTTACCTTTAGACAGAAATGTTCTGTATACTTTGTGTCACTCTATTCTGTTTGAATGACATGTTTATTCAGATAATAGCGTAAATCTCACCTTTGTCCCAGTCACTCCAATTTGTCCTGGAAGCCCAATGGGGCCCGGTGCTCCCTGTAATCAGATAACGCTATTCAATAATAGTTTGAATTCTGAATGATGTTTCAACAGCTAAAAAAGCACAATACATAGAAAATATTTTCCATCAAAACTGGTATTATTTCTATTAGTTTTCACTGCTATCAATTATATTTCTCAATATATGTTTCAATTTATTTGGATAATTGTTAGTCACCACCTGTTGGCATTTGAATGACTTGAATTATATTTGCATTATACAGGAGTGTAAACACTGGGGAAAGTTGTGAAAAAGGTTGTGAACGAACGAAAGAGAAATGTAAATGAAATCAAACTCTATTTCTTCAAGATGTTTGGAAAAACCTGGAGTACACACCAGTCACATATCTTCTGTAGGTTTGCTCACATCCTTCTGTCTCATCATGTAATACCTGACGCACTCGATAATGTTGAGATCAGAATTCTGAGATACTACATACTTCTTAATGACTTTGGCTGTTAGTTTTGGGTCATTATCATTTCTTGCAAATCGGAGTGGCTTGTCCTGGTTACCACTTGAATGGCTTTTAGTCTACAACTCTTCCATGAAGACCCCTTCTGGCAAGACTTCTTTGTTGATGGGTATGCCTGGTTCCCGCAGTTCCAGTTCCGAACTTATTGCACTCCTGGACATCTTCTGTTTTTGAAGGGTAATACGCTTGATGAGTGGGGTGTTTCCTTGACCTGTGTCTTTGAGCTTCATCGAAAGAACTTGAGTAGCATATCTTGAAACCCCAGTCTGCTTTACAAGTTTTGTCTGGGAGAGACCTTGTTGATGCAGTATAACAACATTGTGTCTTGTTGTGCTCAATCGTGCCATAAAAAGGCACTTGGTAGCCGTTTTAAGCCTCCTACACAGCTGTTTCTGTTGTAGTTCATGAATGGGCTTCAAACTATGTGTGACATTAAGGATCATTAGCACCTGTTTGGTAAAATTGGGGATCAAACACCTGACTATAATCATTTAAAATTCATTTTTAAAAGAATTGATGCTAATTTGAAGAATTGGTTTCTCAATACTTTTTTTTGTTCACGCACTTTACGTGTTTATATGAGATTGTAATTTAACCACAGCTTGCAAAAATAGTTCTGAACCAGATAACTCACAGGAAGCCCGGCCAGTCCTGGTCCCTTGAGATAAAAAAAAAAGAAGAAAAAAAATAGAATTATGAGAAAATGAGCGACTATTTTATTATAAAAACAATTATTCTATTATGTTATCCACATGATGTTTACAAAAATACAATAGAAATAAGAACGAAACACTCACAGATCGTCCTTGTGGTCCTCTAGGCCCTGGTTTACCCTGAACAAAACAACCAATCAGATGGAATTAGATGTGTCAAATCTTTCGATTCAGAGGTTGTGCTTGGTCTCCTGTGTTTTTTTTCTGTTTCTTATTCTGTTCTGCTTGTTAAAATGATGTCCCTCACTCACAGAGATTGTATATGCTTTGTTTCAAAGATGCAAAATGAAGTATATTTCACCTTTAGTCCAGAATTCCCACGAGGGCCTCTCTCACCCTTTGCCCCAATCAAACCCTGGTGGTAAGCAGAAGAAAACAAGCCCTCAGGATGATAACTTTAATAAAAAAAAAAAATAAATAAAAAAGTAATTGTAATTCTTTGAACAATTTGCACAGTTGAGCTAAGATGAGAGGAAACAAGGGATTGTCATTCCTGGGAGATTAACACTAAATCCAATCAGGAATGTTTGCTTCTTAGCATGTGACTGAGAAAGTCTGGCTCATTACACCCAGCAGCTTCATGCCAACTACTCAAGTGTGCAGGTGGAAAGAAACAGGGTTTGGTATCGTGCTTAAGGATACGCTCTGGTTTGCTATTGATGACTTTGATTAAATGACTTCTGATTTATGAGGTCACTTATTATTTCAAACATGTATTCAGTGCGTGTTATGACATTTGTTCTGCACATTGGTTCCACATGATCAGATCATGTTACATTTTATTGGGTGTGCATGATAAAATCACCACCAAATTGACCGTTCAATGAAATAAAAACTGATAAGTGACCGTGGTTCTGTCACTCACATCAATACCATCTTCTCCCGGAGGCCCATCAGCCCCAGGCTGTCCTGGCTCTCCCTTCTGACCCTGTGATAATCAACAGAAATTATTTTGGACAAATGTTGCTGAATGCATTAGATGTGGATTAATTACTGTTTCACTGATTAAACCAATACTATTTCATGAATACACATTTTATCAATGAGTAATTTGCATTATTCCGTCAAGCTTGAGTAAAGGATAGATGATTGCTTTTCAAACTATATGGAAAATCTTTTTAATTTTACATGAACATATTTAAATGCGCATTTTCAACACTTACTAGTGGCCCTGGAGGACCAGGAGGACCCTTCTCACCCTGCAAAGCATAAGGAAAAACTGTTAACAATCATTGTGAGTGACTGAAAGATGTAAAGTGTGCACGATAAAACAAAGCATATTTTTAAATATTGACCCACTGCATTTTGAAAGTGTACCGAAAACTCAATTGTTGCAAAAGATCTAAGATTGTGTTAAAGGAGTTAAGACTCCTCCAGACCACATTCCTGCTATATTTTACAGTTTATGAAAGAATCAGTTCAAGGTGATTGTCTCGGTGAAACATGCTGCATATGAGTGTCTTTATGAAGGGAATCCAGCTGAAAGGCCACAACAGTATCAAATATCCATCTAACCCCCTCCCCCCCTCTCTCTCAGCATCCAACAGAACACTATTGTGTGGTTGTTTTTATATGAAGCGCCCTCTGTAGCTAAGATCGTGCTAGTGCAGAGGAGGCCTGAGAAACCAGGTGTACAAAGAGAGTCTTTGTGAGATCCCGGGTTGTAGAGCATTAGACTAGGAACTGATACTCACATCAATGCCGTCGGCTCCGGGAGTTCCAGCAGGACCAGGGGGACCAGGAGTGCCTAGGGATCCTGGAGGCCCAGTCTGAATTTAAAGAAACAGAAAGTTTTAATTCTATCTTTAACACCAACCCCTGTACAAAGACTAGCAAGCTCTTAAAATGGCTTTTAAAATGTCCGCCACTATTCATGGTGCGTATATTTATCACATAAAATATTCATAATACAGAGATTTAATGTAGAGTTATTCAGGAATAGTTAAAAGCACTGTTTTGAATTATGGATTGTGGGTTTTGAAATGGAAATATAATGATTTTTTTTTGTTTTTAATAATCATATAGTATGTATCAAAATATCATATTTTATATTATTATATATACTGGTTGTTAAGAAATAATATGTGTGAAACTAAATATCTGCTGAAATTAATGCAAAATAGCAGCTTAACCCTTAAAAGATGACTTATTTTATTTAACATTTGATAAAATGAACAAAGCTTGCAACATTTATTAGCAGGTGTCTTTTTAGTTATTTTTTTTTACATTTTTTAAATTTTAATTAATTTATTTTTAGTAATAATTCATTTGATGTAAGGTTTCAAATGGCTGATGCATGAACATTTCTCATTGACCAGAATGACCTTGTCTCTCGTCATGGAAGACTCCTAGTTCGAATCTCAGCCACGACACCTTTCTGAGTAAAGATAACATGCACTCCCAGTGCTCAAGAGGGTTTACTCTGGGCCCTAGGGTTTCCTCCCACCTTGTAAAAATGTTTACCCAGGTTGATTCGCTATTTGTGCAGAAGAATTGTGTAAATGGTAAGGGTATGTGGCCTTATGACTGACTGGTACACTAGTTAAATCCCACTACTGCCACCTGCTTCTTATTGAAACTAAAATAGGCATAGAATTTTAGTCTCCATTGCAGTTTAGTTTCAAATCATTTAGTTTCCTGGCATAACAACAATGTTTTGCTGCTGTTTTTGATGAAAACAAGCCAAAGCTGTGGAATCTGGGTATCCGGGGTGGGAAAGAGAGGCTGGGAATGTTTACTCGGTCCACCTCCTGTCATCCCCCCACTTCAGCATCAAAGATTGATCTATATTTTAAAGTATTAGTTCAAAAGGTGCTTGGCTTAAAAAAAAAAAAAAAAACAACTCATGTTCATTTGCTGCAAAGTGTTTTCTGCACATTAAAGCTTTGGAGCGTGGGGCTCCTTCGAAATCTAACAAGTATGTGTTACTTTGAGAGCAGCTTCAGGTCCTGTCTGTTTAAACAGTAGCTTCTGCATTTCAATGAGCTCTTTGTACTCTCTTCTTCCTTCTACTATTTGTTGTAAACCTTTCTTGTGTTCACTTTAGCCGTCAGATGTTATTCAGAGTTTAAGCTTCGGAGAATCAAGGCCTGTATTTAGGCCTGTATTATATGTGTTCTTTCAACAGCAAATCTATCCACTTGTGGAAAACTCACCATCCAAACAAAAGTCAGTAGCTGGAAATCTTCAAGCACGGCTTTAAAACGTCAACTCTACACATCAGCTCTTTTCACAATCTCAACCAAACGTTCCAACAACGCTCTCAAATGTGTGTTTCCTACAACAGATTCAAGCACCCAGAAAAAGAGAACCACATACAACTCACCACTTGCGATAAGGCCAAGCAGAGCACTTGTAATAGAACCACACTTCTCAAGATTAAGAAGAACCCAGCCATGATGAAGAAAAGCTATCCAACGGTCCAAGCAGGTTCTCCAAAGCTTTCCACCCTCTCTCCTGGCTTCACAGCCCAGGATGGTGTATCCAGGGAAAAGAGAGGTGTGTGTACGTGAGTGTGTAAGTGGTGTCCCGGACTGGGAAGAAAACCACAGTGGCAGTGATCTGAGGGGAGGAATGAGAGAGGTGTAAGCCAGCCCCCATGGACTCCCAGAGACCCTCAGACTCATGAACAGATTTTTCCTTCAGCCATTAGATAGATTAGTTAATGAGTTTAATCAGTTATGGCACACAGTCGTATTAAAGGAACATTTCACTTTTTTTTTTAAATGGAACCAAGTGTTTTTGCATCTCTTTTAGCCTCTCTGCAGATCCATCTTTATTTGTACTATTTAAAATGTGACTTGCATTATGTTCTACGACTATGTGAAAATGGAATTGATTATTTGCTGCCTTACTAAACATTGCTTTACATCTGCTGACATCATATATTTATATAGCATATAACCAGGATGAAATCAATGTAAATCAAGCTGATTTGTTACTATTGTAAAATCCCCAAAACCATGTACTTCATGTTTAATTTACATCACACTTGATATTCGTCTTTTGCTTCGGAAAAAAAATTATTTTCTATAAAATTGTACATATTTTCAGAGTGATGGTAAAACTAATTCTATAAAATCAATGAGAGGTGAGAAATTTTCTATTGACAACATGAGTGGAGCTGTCTTGAGCCTGATTCTCTCTCTCTCTCTCTCTCTCTATATATATATATATATTTTTTTTTTTTATTTATTTATTTATATTCATATTCCATAGTATTAAATTTGGCATTATGTTGCAGTTAATGAATAGAGCATATTTATTTACTTCTCGAAAATAATACCACTGGGTTTAACATCCTTTGAAGTTTTGTTCACAATTAAATATGTTTCACAATATTAAACAAGTCAAATAAAACAAACTAATAGCGAAACAATTTCAATGTTTAAACTGAAAAATAACACTACATTTAAAACATTTTAAGATTAGTAACTTCAAGGTACAGTTTGATTACCGCCACTCGGTATCGGCATCGACATTTGTGCACTTAGCGTATGTTTTTCTAAAATTTGCCAGAGAGAAGTGCTAATTTTAATCAGTTTTTAAATATTTGTCTTGTTTTTCAATAAAACTGATGTTTGGGGTGCCTTACAATACAATATAAAAATAACAAATTTAACAGAGAAGCACATATCAAATGTCAAGATAGCTACCTTCTTGCTATTAATTGTCTGAACATGAAAAAAAATCGTGAATATCAGACATCGATCAGCATCAATGGATGGGTTTTCTGTGTGTAATACCGCAGCTGGACACTTGGTGGTACTCTATCCCATTTAAAAAAAAGCACATTATGTATGGCCATCATTTTGCAGTACACCGCGTTTACCAGCGAACATCACGTCTGTGATTCACCACAGGGTGCTTTTTAGCCGTTTTATCCTTTTTAATATCGAAAGTGTCACACGACACGTCTTGAAATAAACAAAGTGAAAGGACGGAGGTGCACATGACGGGAGAAGCGCTAATAAGAAGAAAAACGCTGAAGTGAAGCGCATCCTAGTGCTGTGTTACCGATGTAGCTGTTTCTGGTTTTACGACTTGAAAGTTGGTTGTCAAGGACCATTTCGGGTCTTAAGGGGCAACCTGTTATTTTTTTGTAAATCTTGAATGAGTATGGTTTCGACTCTCTTCCTGGAAAGAATTGCGGAAGCCAGCAGAAGGTCTGTTCCTCTCTCCATCCGCAGCGACAGGCGTCTGTGACAAGTCAGCTATTCTCTCCGGCGTGCTTCTTAAAGAACAAACATCTCAAGATCTTCCATACGTCAACGAACTGTTCTTTTAAGTCATATTCGTCAGGTCAGTGCTATCTGAAAATGACCGGTAAATCAATCAAAGACATTGACCGCTATCAGACTGTTCTCACATCTCTCCTTACGGCGGAGGAAAACAAGTTTTGCGCCGATTGTCACGCCAAAGGTAAGATTCGCAATGCATTTCATTCAACGTTTGGTGACAAAGTTGGCATTTGTGCTATTGTTCTTTGACTTAACAACGAGATTATACTTAATGTTTGTGCATGGCACCCTGGCTTTGGCCTTGTGTGTTTCGCGCACGCCAGGTTGGTGAGTTCATGTTAGACTCGGATCACAACGAATCAGATCTTTTGAATCAAATCTTTTCGTGAATTTGGATGGAGGATTTGCAAACAAATCTATTTATTACATTAAAATGTAATATTTTGCTAAATAATATATTGTGTTCTTCTAACGTGAGTCAAATTAAATTAAACTAAGACTATTTTGAAAAGCACAAGATCTGGTGTAGAACAGGCATGTGACCCCTACTGTCAAGTACAGTGGAGGAAACATCGTGATTTTGGCCTGCTTTGCTCCCTCTGGGCCTGGCCAGCTCGCAGTTATTGAGGGGGAGATTAATTCTCAAGTATATCACACATTCAACAGGATAATGTGAGAATGCCTTTATGTCGGCTGAAACTGGATCATGACCAAAACACCAGAGCAAGTACACAACCAAATTGCTTCGGAAATCTGCCTTTTGGAGTGACCCAGACCCTAATATAAATCCAATGAATTGACTGTGATGGACTGGCGACCTGTCCAGGGTGTACCCTTGCCTCTCGCCCAATGTGCACTGGAGATAGGCACCAGCAGACCCCGTGACCCCAAAAGGTAATAAGCGGGTTGGAAAATTAATGACTGAAGAGGGCCTTATACATGAGATGCCCAAAGAGCTTCTAGCTACAGGAAATACCTTGTTGGGGTAATTGTCTCCAAGAATGGTAAACCATTTACTTTTTCTACAAGCATTTTCAATGTTATGTTTGTCAAAACTCTTTCAGGTTCAGGTGAACAATCTGTCAAATTTTTACTGAAAACAATTACATTTTTTAATAATTAACAAAAAAAGTATTTACGTTTTCTTTTCACTGTACATGAAACACAAATTGGTATACAACTGGTTAAGAACTACACTTGAATACACTAGTGATGTAGTTTTGTTTTTGTTGAAATCTGTTGAATCTACAGTAGGGCTGGGCGATATGACGATATATATCGTGGGGATGATTGAAAAGTGTCTATCGTCCTATTTCTCGTCTATCGTTTCTATCGTTTCTAACCTAATTTTATCAATTACTAAAGAAAATATTGCATTAAATAGGCTATGACAAATGTATGATATGTCTTGTGGCTATGCAATGCATACTCTACCCTTTATATAAGTGACAATCAAGAATAAAAATGAATTTTTTCGCAAAGAAACTCCGTCTTGTGATTTTGCGACGTGACGCTTTACGTTGTTGCGACATGCTTTACGCTAGTTAACTCGTGAGTGCTCAAAGACGGAGACGCAAGAGATGAATGCCCGGAGTCGCAACAAATTGAAACTGCTACGCAGGCAGCAGCCCAAGAAGTTCTTTTACCGAAACGTGGGGGTACGTCAGTGATTTGGTTGCATTTTGGCTTCAAGAGCTCCGACGCAGAGCAGAAGACAGTCATCTGCAAACTCTGCCAAAAAACTGTTTCCGCGCCCGACGCTAACACAACAAACCTCTTTTACCACTTGAAGAAGGTTCACGAAAAAGAATACTGGAGAATCGAAGAAATGCGACGTAAAGAAAGTTGTGAGACAGCCCGGGCAAGTGGCGAGAAAAAATGCACACCGTATGAAAAAACGTCCCAGCGCCATAAAGAAATCACATGTGCCATCTTGCTTTACTGTTGTAAAGGCATGATCCCCGTGTATGCAGTTGAGAAGGGTAGCTTCCGAGACCTCGTCAAAGTGCTTGACCCGAGGTACGTTATGCCCAGTCGTAAGCACTTCAGTAATGTCAAGTTGCCTCGCTTATATAACGCATGCCGGGCCCAAGTAGAGAAGGATGCTTGCAGTGTGGTCCATTATTTAATTTTTTTAAATAGTTTATTTTGATAATACTATTTAAATAACTATGATGTGGTTAAAAAAATGTGAACGCTACTGTAGCTCTACCTCCACCACATCTGTTGTCATTTGATACGTTTACATTGCTGCACTAAAATGTAGTTTTTCTCATTTGTGACAGTTCAGTTAAATGTCACTTCAAAATAAAGTTGCAAAAAAAAGTATGCAATGATATTTTTTGTCAAACTTTTCAGAGAATAACTGAAAACGTACTTTATTGTGGCATATCGTGATATATATCGTTATCGTGATATAAAATAATCCATATCGTGATATATCATTTTTCCATATCGCCTAGCACTAATCTACAGTGTTTCCTGACAAATAAAGGGGGAAGAAGTCTTATACAACCCCGATTTCCTCTTTTTAGATTGAGAGCTTACGTTTACTTCTTTGTTTGAGTGTCTAAACTGAATCTAAATCAATTTATCAGAATGCTATTGTTACAATATTACAGTGGTGATACTGGATTAACTGGTTTAGTTTAGTTCTTTCTGTTATTTGAACTTGGACTTTGTTCACAAGCTGAAACTGATATTGTGTTTTTATAGTCTGCTGCATGTGAACCCAGCAGCAAGTTAATCATTACCAGAGATCACAGTTATGAGTGAACTTGTTAGTGTGTTGTAGCAGGTTGCTGCACTGAGGGTATTGTGTCATTGCTACAGTATGTGCTTATCATACATCGGAAAAGTGCAGGTGTAATTAGCTATGAAAGTGCGGAGGACTGTCATAATACTGTATTTCTTTCGTTAGGACACCGTAGCATTCATTTGCTTCTGTTTGTTTTCTGTTTGTTTGCTGGCAGGGATTTGATAATGCTGTAGGAACTGGTCTGTTATTTGCTTTAGATGAGGGGTGTACCGCATTACTATTTTGTATAGACACACATCATTTAATTAATTTATTTATTTATTTTGTTTGTCTTATAGTTCTTGAATATTCTATATACAGTATCTTGACCAATTACATTGTAGATTCTTGTTGAAGACAACACAACTTTTAAATTCCAGAGCACATTTGGAAATGGTTCTTTTGGGTTCTTCACATTTTTGCTTTTCTGACCATTTTGGAAACCCTTCCACTACTGTAATTGAGCTTCATGATGTAGTCACCTGAAGTTTTTATTTGGGAATTTCTAGACGACTGGAAATTTCTTATCTTGCTGTGCTTTTAGGGGCTTTACCACTACATTCTGTACCCTTCACTTGTTATTTTTTTTATTATTCATATTAGCACAAGGTTCTCAAAGTCGGCCAAAGTTGATGTGGTCTGTTGTTGAAGTTACTGATTGGCTAGAAAATTTTCATTGCATGTCATTACAGTGTGTGAGGCAAGCATCTTTTAAACTGAGCCTTTCGTTTGAGTATTATAAACCTCCCCATTTACATAATACCACTCTTTGAACGTATCCAGTTGTTTGTATTGTGTGCACTCAGTATTCTGTGTTTATTTATTTATAAATAGTTGTGCATTTGCTATGATGTCCCTTTGCACCTTGGGTGACTGATCCACTCAGACTGGATACTGGAAATTGGTAGAAAAACAAAAGCTGACAGTCCAGCAAGTACATTTAAGAAGATAGTTGGACCATCCCCTGTCTTTCAGCAGGTTAACGACCCTAAACACTCCAGAGTTTGTATAAAAGCTAGTCGATGGGCAGTGATTGAGTGCACAAGGGCTAGGCCTCCACATTCACCTGAGCTAAACACAATCGAGATGGTTTGGTTTGTGATGTGTACACAAAAGGGCTAGCAGGCCCTCAGCATCTGGGAAGTTCTTGAAGATGAAATGCCCCATGGGATCCTTGATCTCTGAATGTTTCATGCAGAGAGTGCTGCATGTAACAAAGCAGTAGTCGAAAAAGTTGGCGACTCTTGTTTTTAACTTGTTCAATGAGGTCAAACCCATTTTATGAAACATGTGACTGGAAATACACAGCAGAGAAGTTTTTCACATTTATTTTATTTGTTAACTTTTTGGCTGCTGGTGTAAGGCCATTGGTTTTGATACCTTCTTTGAGGCAATAAAAACTTTTAACATATATAACCTCATTGTTTTATTGGGTCACATTTTTGACATTGATTTTCTGGTTCCCAGTTCCTTTCTTTTGGTTTCAGTTCTGGTTCATTGTGGACCAGGTGAGGGAAATGAAAGTCAGAGAATGGGAAAGATGCACTTGTGACCTTTTCTCCCAGAACACCTTGCTATGTGGCTCATTTGCAGTCTCTTGTTCTGAGGTTGTCATGGGGATGCACCGTGGAGACTGGAGTAGACTGACAATGCGGATGGAATCCCTCACAAACACGAGGACACATGTTATTTTAAATTTTCAATATGATATAAATGGTAGAATGTTTTATATACGGGGTTATTCTCTCGCGCTGCCGGTGGTGGCCATGTTGAACACTTGTTTAGTCGATTGTGTGTGGTTTTTACATAACATTTCTATAATAAAATATTGCTTTCACAGTCTGACTTAAAGTTTCCATCTGAGGCTGATTTTAAAATTAAATTTAAATCGCAGTGTTTGCTCTGGCTCTGGCATGTGTGGGCATTGATTTGGCAGGCAATGAAGTATTACTAGGAGCTTGAACTGCTTTTTAATTCATTCATTCTTTTTTTTTTTCTAATCATTGAGGTATACCAACAGAAATTGGTTTAATTATGAGCCCTGCTAAACCCTACAAAGAGAGGTATTTTGGTTGAATATTCATCAAGAGTTGTTCTACTCTGATTGGCCAAAATTGAACATGTTTTATCTGCACAAGCAGAAATGATCTGATAAGAGATATAACAGTGGCCAGCATTTTTGCGGCCACTTTTGAGCTTATGGCTGTTTATTGTATTATAGCTAATGACAATAATGGAGTATACTGGAGCAAATGTCAGATGTCATGAAGCCTTAGTGGACAATTGACATCACCACATTTCATGCATGACTTGCCAGTGTTGTGTCGACTGTCGGCATGTAATTCCAAGGGTTTGGAGAATACTGTTGCTATTGAGTTGCCATTTGTTTTAAGAGGTTACATATTTCCACTTTTTCCATATGATGTTATTTATTGTTTTATTTTCATTACTTTTTTTATTCAAATGGAATAAATCAAAAGTCCTGAGAGCGACAGTGTTCGGATTGCCCTTGAAAATATCATAGTTACAACACAAACTGGTATCTTGCCACAACCATTTTTTTTTTTTCAAATTCCGAGTAGAGTGTGTTAAATGATAGTATTGAATAATTAAATAGACTGTGGTCAATGTAATGTGTGACTACTTCCTTCCACTAGATCTTTTGTTGGATAATTTGTGAGTGCAAAGATGATTGCCTAAAGGAGTCCACATGCACAGAGGGGCCGTATATAATTTCAGTACATCATACTTAAAACCAGACTCTCTTGCAATCAGTACATTGGCCATTCAAAGGTCAATTTATGGTCACACTTATGTATACCTCTGCCAATCCCCTTCACCTTTCCCTTGAAGCTGCATGCTAAAAGGGAAGGGAAATGAGCAAATTAGTCACAACTGGTACAAAAATATAAACATGTTGATGTGAGTAACGTTAAAGTTCTTAGTCTAATAACGGGGCAATATTCCAGTAAAACAATTTTTTGTGATGTAAATGTGGCCTATTATGGACTTGTGACTTGTAATGTAGCGTAAAACAATGGTAAAATGTAAAAATACATGCATACATGTGCAGATAAGTTTTCTTGCACCTTGGACATTTTTCAGAAAATTTGAATGATGTAAAACTAGGGGTGTAACGGTACGCTAAAATGGTATTCGGTTCGGTACAGTGTCTTGAAAAGTTCGGTTTGGTTCATTCGGTTCGGTACAAAACAATAAGAACTTACATAATCTTTATTTTGAAAAGCTGCCAATACACAGTAGAATTCTTGCATAAAATAAATAAAAGTGACACATTTGGGTGATATTTTAAATAAATTGCACTCTTTATAAAGAAAAACACATTTTTTTAAATAAAAAATGAAATACTCCAACTAGTTAGGATAGATAGGATAGATTAACCTATTCACATTTTCTGAAGAGAGCATAGATCTGGTTGCAGTGACAATATCTCCAGCAGTAGAAAATGTTAGATGTGTTGCCTGCCCGATGTCGCCATACAACTTTAAATTTATCCACTCGTCTATCCCCGTTATGTATTTTAACAGAGAAGCCAAAGTGTTCCCAAACACGAGACCGTAGTGAGGTGGGAGAGTCTTCAAGCTCTGGTTTCTCTTTCGCTTTTGATATGATTCCATTTTCCTACTCGCGCTCGTCACTCAATAGTGTCCGTGCGGAAACTCTCCTTGGAACATTGTTCCGCTGCGCTTAATATCGCGCTGTTAATACATTTATATCATTTAATAAAAATACCGAATACCGAATACCGAAACGGTACGCAAGTGTACCGAAGCGAACAGGCCGCACCGAAACGGTTCAATACATCCCCGTGAACCGTTACACCCCTAATGTAAAACCATTTTGTCCACTCATAATTAGTGAATGGGATAAGCAATTTATGGTCAAACAAATGAGTTTACTCTTTTTTTAAAATCATAACAGAAACTTTCCAAATGACCCGATCAAACGTTTACATCTTTTTTAACGTCAATGACAGCTTGAAGTGTCTTGGGGTAGTTGTGGATAGGGTTCTTTATCTTCTCTGTTGGTAAAGCAGCCGATTGTTCTTGGCAAAAAGACTCCACCTCCTTGTAAATTCTTGATCTTTTTTTGCATGAGACTGCCCCTCTGGAACTTCCCATTTGTCTTGGTGTAACCAATGAAAATGTTTTTGTGTTCTCATTCATATAGGGTATGTTAACCTTTGAGCGCAACTGTGTGTGTGCGTGTGTGTGTGCGTGTGTGTGTGTGTGTGTTTTGTGTGTGTATATGTGTAATATTAGAATAGCTTTGTGTGAACACTGCACGTGCAGCTAGGGAAGTACACAGACAATGTCTCTCTCTCATCCGGTGGCTGAGCTGGTGTCTTCCAGTAATATGCCACAAGCTGATTACGCTTTACCATGCAGTGAGAAGAGAGAGGAAGGATATTCGTAGGAGGGGTATAAATAGGTAATCTAAAGAGGCCGATGGCACACAAGAGCTCAGTAAATTGTGTTTGTACCGAGCAGCATCTGCCCCGTGGGAATATCCCTTTCCTTTGGCACAGAGCCATCTCACATTAGAGTCAGTACCAAATATCAGATAGGAGTTTGACCGTGAGCATATCAGACCTAAAGCTAATTCAGCAGAATACATTTCAGATCTCCGATTTCATTATTGCATTTTGGCTTTCTAGGTTTTATGATACAAAAAGAGGTTTAAAAGATTTAAATCAAACAAGGTTAGATGGTCTACGCTCAAGCTTCGCTAATGAAGAATCTGAGATGCTTCTGCACTCTGAGACAGGAAGTGACTGTCATCAAAGCACAAAGCACAAATTATTATTTTTTTAAATCAAGAAGAATAATGTAAAACAATGCAAAATGAGCTCTCTTCCTCAATCAAATTTCTCACTAATATTACAAACTAATGTGCAAACGTTTGATTTCATTTCAGTTTCTTTATACATTTTTGTTTAATGTTGCAGTGTGTATTGTATCATCGACATAATGTCATTCCATTACTCCCCGACGCTCAGTACATGGGTATCTTCATGTTTGTTTATGGCTGCCTTCTGTAAAAATTTATTGTATTTAAGCTATTCTTTAACCTCTTAAGCCCGAGAGTCCCCGGTACCGGGGACTTGCCCCCTTGTGCGTTACATTTTCACTCATAGCCCACGAACCCTGAGAATAACCCACACATATTAAATACTGTTGTGTTCAGCGGAAACTCCTCTAAAAACGTATCTAATTCAATTTCATATTCGTGAACCACAGCTCGAACGCCATGCAAATAAACAACAACATGTCCGGAGTATAATTCATGACCACGTTTTTGTTTATGTGCGATATGTATCCACAATATAAACGGAAACACCAAAACCATGGCATCAAATGAAAGCTAACAACCAGCTGAATCCAGTGATATGCAACTCATTTACATTGCATGAAGTATTTCAGAGCAGGGAGCGAAAGTT